>CM051244.1:139409216-139661716 GCA_027917425.1 Gastrophryne carolinensis
TTGCTTTTTAAAAAAATGGCGGCATGGTGGGAGCGGGCAGGCCGGCTGCGCTGTCAGCGGGCCAGCTTCCGCCGCCCGCTGACAGCGTAGCCGGCCTGCCCGCTCCCACCATGCCGGCATTTTTTTTGTTTTATTTCAGGGAAAATTCGATCGGCACGAACCAAAAAAAATTTGGGTTCGTGCCGAATCGAATTTTCCCTGAAATTCGGAACGAATTCCGGTTCGTCCCTACTCCCAATGTAATGTATGGCACTGTGGATGCTGTATGTCTGGTTGCATTTTACATATCTAGACAGGACCACAGAAAAGGTTGGAATGGAGGGAGCCACCAACGGAACTGGCATTGGGGGGCCTACACTACAAGCACAGAAATTCATCCTTCAAGATTTCCCACTGTAGAACACAGGTATCTGGAGTCACATGATGCTCCTATAATAGAAAAAAAACATCACAAAGCATGAGAAGAAAAAATGTTCCTAAAATTAGCACAATACTTTTATATATAACATTAAGAACTTACTTGCCTTGTTTACAGACTTCCACATTTTCTTTCCTGATGGGAATTTATCAAATAATATAATTATTGTAGTCTTTGGCCCTTATTTATGAAGGAATAGCGACAGGTAGCGACTGGTGAGCGGCCGGTAATGACGGGCCCCGCCACGAGAATGCCGGCTCCCCACCACAATCACACATTTATCAAGCCAATCCTGCTTAGCGACTGAGATAGCGCCATATAGCGACTCATTCATCATTATTCCAGTCTCAGCCCCCAGCGCCAGCGTCCGACCTTGAACAGCGACAGGTATGACCTCTCGCTACCTGGCGCTCTCCAATGCATTTCAATGGAACAATCTTTAAATATTAAATTGTTATTAATGTTTTTTTTTTTTTTTTTTTTTTAAATGGGAAAAATTCTGTGACCACTTCTGCCATTTTAGATAATTTTTTTAAGGGAAAAAAAATTGATATAACAGGTCTGATATTAATGTATTCATATTATACAAAAATAATGAGCCTGCCAGCTCAGACCCAAAAGGGATGTCCTACAAATGAGGCCGCACAAACCGAAGTAAAAATAATTCAATCTATTTAATATTATAAAGTACTGGTACTTTATAATATTAAATAGATTGAATTATTTTTACTTCGGTTTGTGCGGCCTCATTTGTAGGACATCCCTTTTGGGTCTGAGCTGGCAGGCTCATTATTTTTGTATATGTACTAGGTGATACGTTGTGTCTGGGTGTCTTGGGGCCTGCACCCCTGTATGCTAGAAATTGGTTGGCTGTGCATTACATTTATTTGTGGTTCAATGTATTCATATTACTAATAAAGTGATATAACAACAGTGGAACTATTGGCATACAGGCCCGCGCTAGCAATTTCCCAAATAAAAAGTCAATGAATACATGTGATAAATAATGCTCAACGTGAAATGTCCTCAACCCCAAAAAGAACACAAATAAAATGTTAATATAAACACAGAGCAAGCTAGATTGAATAAAACAAAACAAAAGTCCCAATTTTTAATCCTTCAAAGGTGCTATAGTGCTCAATATAACTATGTCCCACGGTGCATGCACTCCACGCAAAATTGTGCAAAGGAATCCTCCACCAATCGTGCAAACTCTTACCAACTTTAAGTAGGCAATGCGCTTAAAATTTTACACGGCGTTGTTGCCAATTCTGATGTAATCCACTTTTAAATAAACGCTTATTAATTTACCTGTCTTGTGAGTGGATTTGGATCTTTTTATTAAAGTTATAGTTTTTGCAATATTACACTATTTTGGGCTTTCTGCTTCTCCATGTATGTCACCCCCTGAGATTTGCCTGGAAAAGAGAGATTGCACAGCGGAGGGCTGTATGGAAATAGTACCTTTGTGACATCTGTAAATGCTGGAGGGTTGAAGTGTGGAAGCATTGCTGGATAAGCGTTTATTTAAAAGTGGATTACATCAGAATTGGCAACAACGCCGTGTAAAATTTTAAGCGCATTGCCTACTTAAAGTTGGTAAGAGTTTGCACGATTGGTGGAGGATTCCTTTGCACAATTTTGCGTGGAGTGCATGCACCGTGGGACATAGTTATATTGAGCACTATAGCACCTTTGAAGGATTAAAAATTGGGACATTTGTTTTGTTTTATTCAATCTAGCTTGCTCTGTGTTTATATTAATATTCATATTACTAAATTATTTAAAATACTTTTTTTTTTTTGGTTTCCAAAAATATGGTGGTTTGGGGGTTAAAAAACTACTTTTAACACATCGCCTCCAGCGCTCGGGGGTTTAAACATGCATTTCACAGCGCTTGAATTTTTTGAGCGTGATTTTTTGATGAATATGGTGGAAGCTGGCCGCTCTGACCAGTCGCTATCATGCGCACCCATACATCGCGGAACCTGTCAAATAGCGACTCGTAACCTTGTATTCAACATTACGCCACACCGACCGAGTCGCTGTCAACAACCGTACAATGGCCAAGCACAGCGACTACTAGCGGGCGCTGTGAAAATACCGCTACTGTCGCTATTAATAAATCAGCCTCTTTGTTTTTCCCCTATGTCCAATTAAGTATAAAAAAGTAAAAAAAAAGACAAAAACAAAAATACTTCACCCCTGTATTCTTCAATTTGTTTAAAGTAAACAACATAACATTAATCCATTAATCCATAGAATTCATTGCAAATTGTCTCATCATTTCTTTTTTAAATAAGCAGGTTTGACAAGTCCGGTTGGAGCCAATGGACTCGACCCAAACCTGACCAAAAATGGCTGTAAAATGGGGGTTAGAGGGCTGCAAATTCCAAACAGGGGTCATAGCTCCGCACAAAATAGCCTGGGAGAGTACTCAAAATAATAATAAAAAAACAAAAGAAATGAGAGAAATGCATAAATAAATTTAAATATTTATATTAAATATTTTTATTTAAATTAATTTTTCACAAGGGTTGGAGGCCAAATGGGGGGGGGGGCACTTAGGTGATTCCCTGCACAAAATGGGCTAGGGAGTGTACTTTAAAATAAAAACAGAAAACTAAAAAAATAAAGAAATACATGGATACATACATTTAAAAAAGCTAAATATTCATTTTTTTTACTGGGTTGGAGGCAAAATTGGGGGAGCAGGGGACACCTTGGTGAATGCCCTGCACAAAACTGACTAGGGTAAGTACTCAAAACAATAACAGAAAATTAAAATAAGTACACAGATACACAAACAAATTAATCAATCAATATATACATAAATGAGTAAATAAATAAACAATTAATAACATCAATAAATAAATATATACATATATACATTAATAAATATTAACATAAATAAATAAATATACTGTATACATAAATATATACATTATATACATAAATAAATACATACATTAATTAATAAAAATAATATATTTTTTAGTGGTGTCAGAGGTTCAGACGGGCAGGAGGAGGTGTTGGAGGTGGAAGTGGTGATTTTAGCAGAAAAGACAGAGGAGGTGGATGTGGAAGAGGCAGAGAAGACAATCACTCAAGTGCTGGCACAGCCAAGTCCCATGGGATCCACGCCTTGTTCATCTTAAGGAATGTAAGCATGCCCACATTAGCTGTGGATAGGCGAATCCTCCTGTCGGTGATGACACCCCCTGTGGTCCAATTTAGCGACCCAGAAATTGAATGTAGAAGAGCCATCGCTCAGTACCAGGAGACATGTGGACAGGTAGTCATCCACCATGCGAGTCGAAGTCTGCCTCCTGGTTATATGGCCATATCCGATAGTGGTGGATGTGTAGGACAGTGGAATAAGTTGTTCCATGTTAATGGCAATTCAAAGCCCTCTAGCTTAAATTTCGTTTTGTTGCGTAATGCCATTCGTCACACATAATTTTACGTAGGTTTGCATCATTCAGAGCCTCCATCAGGGCCGTTTTGTAACTTCTTCCTTGTTGCATAAGCATGCAAGAGGGTTGTGAGTGCATCTCTCGCAGTGCATGCAATGGACAACGGTTTCATTTACGTGGTGCAAACGCCCGTCCTCCTGTTTTTTTTGGTGTTCTTCAACGTACCTTGCTGCGAAATTGTCACTGTTTAGCGAGGTACTGGTTACCTTCAGAAATTAGCTGTTTTGCCCTTAATTTTTGCATACGGGGTCTGTGGTCTGTACGCATACGCTGGCTTTTACACATATGTGAGCCTCTCATTTTTTGTGTTTTCCAGTGTTCTGCCCCTGGCCTTGGCATTCTAGTACTTCCTTATTGCTGCACCAAGTGTTTTCTGCTCCTAAGTGCTTACCATCCCTCCTTCTCTTTGCTTGGTGTGTATTTGTGATGTACCATTAAGTGTCTTTTAATCTCCTAAGTGCTTACCTGTATCACTTTGTGATGTCCCATCTAGTGTCTTTTCTTCTCCTAAGTGCTTACCTATACCCATCCTACGCTCCAGCATTGCTCCTTCCCTTGCTTGGTGTTTGTTTGGGATGCCCCCGTGTAGATTCATTACACATTAATCTTGCAATAATTCACAGTGAAAGAAGTACACCACACGGTTTTAGATGTATAAAATATAAAATGTATTTATTTTTCATTATTTTAAAATTATATTGTATTTTTTTAAATTTATTTTAGGAAAAATAGAATAACAATTAAAATGGGGATGCACTGGGGGGTTAAAAAGGGAGATATAAAACACCAATGTGGCCGGCTCCCAGTTTATTTAGGTGGGTGCTCCGCATGGTCGTGGCCAGGTCGGCAATGTCCCCCTGTCCTGTGGACAGCATTTTCCAGCTTGTCCAGGCACTGCTGCGTCCCATCTCTTTATTCTGTAAATGACAAAAACAAACAATTAGTGTCTAGCCTCTTCTTCCTGAAAAGGAAGAAGGCATTTTATTCAAATAGTCACGTGTCTTACAACTTACTTGGCTGGTGGGGTTGTCGGAGTGGGGGAGCCACCTTTTTCACTGGCCACTCCTCGAGATCAGAGTCTGCAGGTCCAAAAAAAATTATCTCTTAGTAAATGTGATTGAGCTGTGAACTGGATTGTGTTGTGTGTGGCCCATTACTCACCTGGTTCTTGTGCCAACTAGAGTGGTGCAGCTCCTTCCCTTGGCTGTTCAGCCACTGGTCTATCCTTGGCATCTTTCTGTGTGTGATCAGATCAGCTTGGGGCTCACCTGCAGAGGAAGGTGAAGATCTTGGAACCCCAGGGCGCCTCTCTACATGTCCACCAGGTCTTTGCTGCACTGGCCGGACTTGGCGCTTCTGGGTTGACCTGATTCTCCCCCTGAACTCTATTTTACACATAGCCCTGCCTAATGTGGTTGTAGGTTTGAGTGCTTAGCAAACAAATGTCAGTTACTTGGAAAGTGCAGGAGGAAAAAATCTCTCCGGGGGCTTATATTTCCTTTTCAGGTCAGACCAATGTTGAATGACCTGGGTGAACATGTAGGTGGTTTTTTGTCTCCTCCTCCAGCTTGACCACTACTTGGAGTGCCGAAGTCCTCTTCTCATAGATGTTGGGCAGGACGTCATATCTGTGTGTCATCTCCATCTAATGTGTGAAGAAAAGCCACAGAAATGTCAAGCTAAGCAGGTTGTCACGGCACCCCCCCCCCCAAACCACTTTAGTTTAGGATGAATGTATCTGTGCTGCCTTTTTTTAAGATTTTTTGGGCCTGTGTTAGCCTCACCTAGCCTGCCAGCTTACACTTGGCCAAGCAAGAGCAGTGACAGGCAAAGTGCTAGGTCAAGCCACACCAGTTCCAGCCAAAGTGCTAGGCCAAGCCAGAGCAATGCCAGGCAAAGTGCTAAGCCAAGCAAGAGCAGTTCCAAACAAAGTTCAAGACCAAGACAGAACAGTGGCAGGCAAAGTTAGAGGCCAAAACATAGCAGCCCCCCTCTCTCAATGTATGTACAAGGATGTGGATCAAGTCCAAATGAAGATTGCAGACCTGAAATATGCAGTGAGGAAAAATAAACAAAATAACAAGGGTAAGGGACTGTGTGCTATTGGTGCTGTTGATGTGGGCCCTGGCCTTTGCATGGCTACAGCCTTTGTGTCTGTCTTTCAGCTTGCAAACCAGAGGTGGAATATCCATCTGGGCTTGCCAGGGACCATCGACTCAACTCCAGCATGCATGCTGCTGCTGGAAGTGGTAATTTTGGCCTTGTTTGGGTTGCTGTGTCAAGTTTGATGTCAGCCTCAATTCAATTTAATTCCCAAGTTCAGGATGCCAGCACGGCCTAATTGTTCTGCCTGGCCCATGACACATTTGTTGGGCAACCAGGCCCTTGGAATAGTGCCACATGCCACCTCAAAGCCAAGTACTAACCTTTAAATGCATGTGTATGTGCCACACCTTTCTTACTTGTACAAGATGGAACCAGATGGGGTAGCAATTGCTTAGCCTCACAAAGTATGGGGCATAATTAAGCTTATGCCCCATTCACAATGCAGGAAACACCCAGCAAAAAAACATGGCCACACAACCACAGGAACACAAAGGTACTGGGGCTATGTCAGTGCCCAAAGTGGGGACCTCTGGATCCCCATGCAGCCCTATTTTTGTGTACTGCATGTGTGGCAAACAGCAAGAGCTAACTGATTTGTCTGGCCTTACAGACACTCCCGCTGCTGGCTGCCATACAGGATCTCAAGGAGGACATTTCACAGCATCTGCCACAACAACAGTAGCATCAGTACTCTCTGCAGCAGCATCTGCCTCAAGAGCTGCCACTGCAGCAGCATCTGCCTCAACAGCTGCCACTTCAGCAACATCTGCCTCCCCCATGCTCTCTGCAGCAGCAGCTGGCTCCACAAAGCCATCTGCAGCAGCAGTATCTGCCTCCACCACTGCCTCTGCCGCAGCAGCTGGATCCACAAATTTATCTGCAGCAGCAGCTCTCTCCACCACTCCCTCTGCAGAAGCAGCTGGATCCACAAATCCATCTTCAGCAGCAGTTCCCGACGCCACTCCCTCTGCAGCAGTAGCTGAATCCACAGCTCCAGCATGACCAAAAGCTGCAGCGTGATGATTATCTGCAGGGATCACCTCCATCGGAGAGGTCTGCTGCTGAGGCTTTTCACCCACATTAAGCACATCACATGTGGAAAGGCAAAGCACAACTCCAGCTGCAAGTGTCCCTACCTGGGGAAGTAGATGACAGCCTCAGACATGTCGCCATCTTCCCCTGTTGAGGTGAGTGCAGTTGATGGGGGCAGATTGGGGAGCAGGTAGCAGAGCCACCATTTAAAGCACAGCCCGGTTCCACCAAAGCATGCAGATACACATAATGCTGCTCTACCATTACCTCAATGGTGCAATGGTGGTGGGGAAACAGAAGAGCATCCGGCACAGGAAGGCACTGATAGCACAGTGTCAGTGGCAAAATGACAACCTGGTGGCACTCCGAGAAGCAAGCCCACTAGATGTTGTAGGCCAGCCACCCTAGCAACCATTTGGTAGACATTTTTTGGTTGGGTTTTTGTTTGGGAATCCCAGTAGTCTAAGAATATGGGCCCACACTGTTAAAAAATAAGCTGTATGCCAGAGTTTTGTGACAACAATAAACAAAACCAGCATAACTGATTTGGTATTTCAGTTTAATCTCACTGAATACATCAAAAGAGGGGGGGTGAGCATACAGAACCATAAAAAAGGCCAAGGCTTGCCTCAAATTAAAATCTACATATAGAAATATATACATAGGCAGAACACAAACATACGACTGGGGAAAAAACAAATTCACTAAAATGAGACAACACAAGGTGGTTCCGGACAGACTGTCCAGAAGCACTTATATAGCTCTGCTGGAACATGCAAAAGAGATACAGAGCGGGACACATCCTGATAAAGTGGAACCTTCTCCAGGAGGGCAAAATTGTGCAGCATCATGCACAACTCAATGATTTTAAAGACTTTCTGGGGTTGGTACTACAGGGCTCCCCAGTATGGTCCAGGCAACAGAACCAGGTCTTCAGCAAGCCAAAGGACCACTCCACCACTGCCCTTGTCTTGCTATCAGCCCAGTTGTAGGATGCATGGGGCTGAGTCTGAGGTCGCAGAATGGACGTCATAAGCTACGGAAGAAGCCAGAATCACCTACTAAAATAAGAGAAGAATTAGGCACATACATCATAAATACATTATCACATCCAAATTGAGAAAGATACATTAGCAAGAAAGGACTCATAATGACGGCACTTACCAAGTAGCCACCCACCAGACAGCTCCCCAGATTCAAATTGCGCATACAGGCTGGAATTGTGCAGTATGTAGGCATTATGGGTGGAGCCTGGAAAGCCAGCCATAACGCTCAAGAACCGGAGGTCAGGACCCACCACACACTGCACATTGATGGAATGGCCCATCTTATGTTTCCTGCACAAAAGACACAAAGCACACAGGTCAAGAGCAGGGCAGCATTCAAGCACACCTGCACTCACAGAACAGATGCTAAGCAGAAAGGGACAGCCACAAGTAAGACTGCCTTCTTTGATTGAGTAAAAATTAAGGGACTTGGCAGATTGTGTAAGGTGAAAGGTGGGAGGCCATAACCCAAATAGCAGCTATAGGTAACAAGGGGCAACTAACTGAAAGGGGAGATTGAGGTCTACAGGAGGCAATACAATGCATGGTGCAACACACACTAAATATGGGAAAGCTAGACTAAAAATAGATGTCACAACATAGCATGGAATTAAGAATGCAAGGGGAAACCAAACACATACCTAAAGAGATATTCATCTGCAACTGGGGGCACCAGCACCACATGCATACAGTCGATCGCACCCATAATGTTGGGCATATCGGCTAGCTTGTAAAAGCCCAACCTGAGGGCATTCCAGGCTACTATGATGTCAGGGAAACATATATACTTGTCCACCAAGGTAGCCATGCCTTCAAGAAATGTATTGAGAGTGCGGCTGAGAGTAGACTGAGACATTACCACAGAGAAGATGACCAGTGCTTGGATTGAGCTGAAAATTTAAGGCAGCCAACCAATTTGGTTATGCCCGAAATTGTATGCCCCTTGCTTGAGGCAGGGGACAACCATGGCTGCCACTCACAATACAGTTTCTCCATGGAAACGCGGTTAAGTTGGGTCAGCTCGAACAGCCCAACGTCATGCATGCAATCAACATCCACATGCGACCGTTGCAATCGAAGCTCTGTTAGGCACATGCACAGCTGACCACAATGTTGCAGGTGCATACACTCTACCGGTTTATTGGACAACAGCAGCAGGTATGTACTTTTGGGCAGGTGTGTAATTTTTTTCTGGCCTTTTACACAAACTATGCCCTCAACACTTTGACATAGACCAAATGCTTGAACTCTCAGATGTACTTATGTAGTATGCCCTGATGAGGGCAGTTAACTGAACAGGAACAAATTGGAACACCATTTAGATGTACACACAAGCTAGATGGGGAGGCCGATTCATTAATAGCGCCAGGTAGCGACAGATGAGCGCCAGTAGCGTGATTTTCACAGCGCCAGCTAGTATTCGCTGTGCTTGGCCGGGGTTTGCTTGTTGACAGGGACTCAGTCGGTGTGCGGTAATGTTGAATACGGGGTTAGGGGTCGATGTTTCACAGGTTCTGCGTTGTATGGGTGCGCCTGACAGCGAATGGCCAGAGCGAACGGCTTGCTGCAGATTCATTAACAAATCACACTCAAAAATTTCTCGCGCTGTGAATTCCTTGTTTAAACCCCAGAGCGCTGGCGGCGATGTGTGTAAAGTAGTTTTTAACCCCCAAACAACCATTTTTTTTTAATGTAAAAATTATACAAGTTTTTCTAAACATTTTGTAATATGAATACAGTAATATCAGACCTGTAATATCAATTCTGCACATATTTTTTTTACTTTAAAGAAAAAATCTAACATTGCCGTAGTGGTCACAGAATTTTTGACAGTTAAAAAAACAAAAAAAAAAACATAAACTCAATTAATTATGAATATTTAAAGATTGCTCCATTGAAATGCATTGGAGAGCGCCAGGGAGCGACAGGTCATACCTGGCGCTGTGATGGGATTAGTAGCGGCGCTGTTCGTTGCAGTCGGCTACATGATGAATCCCGCGCTAGCTGACGCTCTCGCCGGCGCTAGCCTGATTTAGCATGATAAATGCGTCATTGTGACCGCCGCCGGGCGTACTAGAGTCGGTAGCCGCCGTTAGCTGGCGGTACCTGGCGCTCGTCAGACACTACCTGGCGCTAGCCCTTGATAAATAAGGCCCATAATAAAGGACAATACACTTTTTAGTGCTCTGCTTGCTCTAACTGGCTGGCTACTATTAGCTTTAGGGGAAAAAAAAGCCTTTTGAGTTGTACACACCAGTGCTACAGCACACTGTGTCCCAAGTCCTCTCCCTTCCCTGTCACTGCTTCTATGCTAGAATTTAGCTGAATTGCTGCTGCTGCTGCACACATTGCCCCTGTGGTGAATCACTTTTGATGAACACTGTCACACTGTCTTAACCCTTTAAATGCCAGCCACGTAAAATTTACGTGGTTGCCTCTCCGTCACTTAAGTGCCAGCCACGTAAATTTCACGTGCCTGGCATTTACCACTAACAGTTAAAAAATAGAAAAAAAAAACACTTACCTCTGGTATCCCCGTGAAGCTTGGGGTCCCCTCTTCCTATGGGGGGCATCCGATCGCCCCCCCATCGTCCTCCGTCTTCAGGAGGGGGCCCGAAACCAGCCGCCCCCCCCCCGTTTCCAGCGCTGACACCGGCGCTGTGAAAAAAAAAAAAATAACAAACTGTCATTTACTCACCTCCGCGCCCGAGCCTTCTGACGGGTCTCCTCTTCACCAGGGGCCCCCCCTGCGCAGGCTTCAGGTGAGGACCCTCTTCCGGGTCCTCACCTCTAGTAATGGGGGCGATGGCCACCGCCTCCTAGCCCCGCCCATTGTGGGAGGAGCGGGATGACGTCATCCCGCTCCTCCTATACCCCCTCCAAGCTCCGGCATCTGTCAGATGCTGGTGGTGATCGGAGCAGGGCGGGTGTCAGGCGAGGAGGCTCCGATCGGAGCCCCCTCGCCTGTCACCCGCCCTGCGCCGATCACCACCGGCATCTGTCAGTGAAGTGACAGCGGCGCGGGACAGCGGCGAGGGACGCCGGATCGGAGGTGAGTACAGTAAAAAAAAAAATAAATAAAGATTTTTTTCTTATGTGTCTGTGTGATTATTTACTTTTAACCCCTTGTGAACTGGTAAGGGGTCCATGACCCCTATATCAGTTCACAAGGCTGGGGGGATGGCAAGTCACCTGCGCTAGTGGGTGACTTGCCATTAACCCCCGGAACCCCCATTACCTGCCTCCCCAAAGGCCAGGGGGGGCAGAAGAGCCCGGTCCCACGGGCTATGCGGGCTTGTAGCCTGCAGGGCCAGGGGCCACAAAAGCTGGCCCCTGCGCCCTATTCCTACAAGCCCTGCATAGCTGGTCCCGGGCTGGTTACTTTGGGTAAGGGGGACCCCATGTCAATATTTTTTTTGATTTTTAAGGGTTTTTAACCCTTAAAAATAAAAAAAAATGGGGTTCCCCTCCCCTGGGAGGGGGGACCCTATGTCATTTTTTTTTTGATTAACCCTTTGTGTTCTGTCATCCAGCAGCTATAAAAGGCTTCTAGCAAGTGAGCAGTAGCCAGTGATCGCCGAGGGACAGTGTGCTCCAGGATGGATGGGAGGTAAGTATAAAAAAAAAAAAAAAATTAATAAAATATTTTTTTCTCTGTGTGTGTCTGTGTTTTTTTTTACATTTAACCCTTTGTGAACTGGTAAGGGGTCCATGACCCCTATACCAGTTCACAAGGCTGGGGGGATGGCAAGTCACCTGCGCTAGCGGGTGACTTGCCATTAACCCCCGGCACCCCCATTACCTGCCTCCCCAAAGGCCAGGGGGGGGCAGAAGAGCCCGGGCCCACGGGCTATGCGGGCTTGTAGCCTGCAGGGCCAGGGGCCACAAAAGCTGGCCCCTGTGCCCTATTCCTACAAGCCCTGCATAGCTGGTCCCAGGCTGGTTACTTTGGGTAAGGGGGACCCCACGTCAATTTTTTTTTATTTTTAAGGGTTTTTAACCCTTAAAAATAAAAAAAATGGGGTCCGCCTCCCCTGGGAGGGGGGACCCTATGTCATTTTTTTTCTCGATTTAACCCTTTGTAGTGTGGATGGTATTTGTATTTTATTTGTGAATGTTATAAAGTACTTGTTTCAGTTAGAGGGGTCTCCTGGGCAGGAACAGGGGGCTACCGATAAATATGTGGTACCGTTCTAATCGGTAGAAATGGGGCTTTCACATGCAATATGCTTTTCCTTAATAAAATACATTTTTTATTTAAAATAAAAAATATATATATAATTTTCCTGAAAGTTCCAGCAAAAATGGCGCAAAACATGGCACAAAACATGACGCAAAATGGGGAAAAATGGCCTGTCAACAGAGGGTGACAAAATCTCAAGTAGGCTGGCAATTAAAAGGGTTAATAGTACCTATGCATGTTGGGTATTGTTCTGTTTGGGGGACCTTGCGCTTTCAGACTTAGATTGTTTTTTCTGGTTTGCATATTTATATTTTAGGAAAAGGTGTTTTTTATTCAGCTTTTTTATAAATTTTTTAGGGAAACCCTGCGCAAACAAAGAATTCTTTGAGGCAATAATTCCAGAAAGATGAGCCCACTAGAACAAGCTGGGTACCCTTAGAAAGCTTAACGTGTGCTTTCAGGGAATATATGGTTTATGGGGGATATTCCAAATGTCAAGGGTTGTTTTGGTTGAAAAATCGCAAGGTGCGCACTTTGTCTGCAGAGCTGAAATTTTCAAGTAAAATTACCGTTACGCACATGCTTTACTTTGGGGTGTTTGGCAACTCTTCCCTTGACAGAACCTATGCATGTTGGGTGTTGTTCTGTTCGGGGGATGTTGCGTTTTCAGATTAAACTTGTTTTTACTTGTTTGTATATAGTTTTTTTAGGAAAATGTGGCTTTGATTCTGCTTTTTTATCCTTTTTTTAGGGAAACTCTTTGCAACCAAAGAATCCATTGAGGGATTACTTCCAGAAAACTATGGCCACATCAACAAGCCTGGTACGCCTAGAAAGCCTGAGGTGTGTACTTCCAGAGAATCTATAGTTTGTTGGGGGTATTTCAAATGTAAAGGGTTGTTTTTCTGGAAAAACTGCAAGGTGCGCATATTGCGTAGCATAGTTGTATTTTATCTGAAAATCCCCTAAAGCGCTATTTCAGTTTGGGGGAGTCTCCTGGGCAGGAAAGGGTGTCTACCTATACATATGTGGTACCGCTGTAACCGGGAGAAATTGGGATTTCACACGCAATAAGATTTTACTGACAAACTTACATTTTTTATTACAAAAAAAAATACAAATTGTAAAAAATATTATTTTTTTTTTTTTGCACATATTTCACCCAAAAATATTGAGAATACACCTAAAAAATGACAAGACATTTCATGTTAAAGCCTAGACTCTGCTGAAAAAAACAATATATCATTTTCCTGGGAAATCCCTGGAAATCCATTCAAAAATCACATTTGAACATGGGGAGCGCAAAATAGTGCAAAATGGTCTGGCAACAGGGAGTGACAAAAACTCCAGGTAGGCTGGCACTTAAAGGGTTAAACTTCCACATTTCCCTATCACTGCTTCTATGCTTAAAATTGTCTGACACCTGAATCGTTGCTGCTGCACAGTGTCCCTGTGGTGAATCGCTTTTGCTTTACACTGCCACTCTTCATCTCTCCCTGTCTCTGTCACTCGCTCTGTCTCTTTCTCTGTTCCTCTCTAACTGCAATACAACGCTGAAAAGACTGGCCGCAAGATGGCCGCCAATTATATAGGGCTGTGGCTGCTTATAGGCTGCATGCTACATGTGATTCAGCGTCATCCCACCTTGCTGCCTTCTCAGGATTCCTTTCCCCATATCCTGACACGTGGATCTGCCATTTTAGATGGCCTGGACCGCACTAAATGGAGTTTAAGGAAGCCATGATATTCGGATTCATTGTGAAGCAATTTTTTTCTGAAATTCGTAACAAATTTAGATGGGTCAGATTCGATTTGCTCATCAGAAACAAAAAGTGATTTTTGACAATTTTTCAAAGAATAGCAGTTGTCATTATTTAAGTCATGCATTGACAATTCTACAATGTTACACAACCCATTTATTTTTTGTATTTTCAACCCTTTTTATTTTATAAAACACTTCAATATCTTTCCTGACATTTTACTCTGTGGTAGCTCAGGCTTCAGCACCACTTATAACTGGCATAGCTTATACAATAGCATGAAAAAGGTGAGGATCGTACATTTGTGTAATATAATTTTCTAAAATGTACCAGTGCTTTTGTAGCATTGTTATTATTTGTTTGTGTTCTCTCGTGTCAGAATCATTAGGGGTTCTCAGACACTGCCACTTGTCTTTTTTGCCTAGTTAATAACCGACTGACTTACTAACATTTTTAGACAACTTTTAATAGTGTTGCTTCTTCCTTAGATTACCTTAAATCCTGTTTTGTGCTTCAGTCATAGTGGTCTCTGGCGTAGGCGCCGGAGTTTTGATACTACGCTCCCTTGTTATATACTCCAATTTTCAAATCTAAAAAAGTTTCCAAATTCATAAAATGCCCTTCAGCTTGAATAGCCCCTAAATTGATTTGAACCAATCAAAGAAATCCACCTTTAAAAAAATAATCTCAAATTAATATCCAATTACCGGTAGTTAATTTGAAACTTCTGAATCTACAGACAAC
Organism: Gastrophryne carolinensis; assembly: GCA_027917425.1. Classification (NCBI taxonomy): domain Eukaryota; kingdom Metazoa; phylum Chordata; class Amphibia; order Anura; family Microhylidae; genus Gastrophryne; species Gastrophryne carolinensis. Next base: position 139,423,982 of record CM051244.1, read on the forward strand.
ACCTTAGTCAAAATAATATTTTTTTATAATACCCCTTAACATATATGTTAAGATCCCTCAGCCAAATTATTACCTCTTCAAGAAAACCCTTCAGTCAATGCATACAGTATAATACCCCAAACCCCCAATGAATACCCTTTAAATGAATCACTACCTCAATATTTTGCCAATCTAAAAAGGACCATTCATACTTCCAAAAATCATATAATACCCCTCAAAACAAATATATGTAAAACTCTAGTCAGTCAAATTAAGACATGTATGTACAGGGGCCAAAAATGAGCCCAGGATTTTACCAGCACCTGGCCTGCCTATGACCAGCTAGTGGCATCTCTGCTGCTTCCTGGCCAATCAACTTGTGTGCTCCAAGGTTGATGCTATATCATTAGGGTAAGGACATGGTCTGGGGTTGCTTGGGCGAGAGGGTAGAGTGTGGAAATCAATGGGGATCTGGGATTAGATAGGATTGTTAGTAAAGGTAGCAGCTGAGACTGCCCCAAAGCAGTGTGGCCCACCGGGCATTTGCCCGGGTCTCCCTATGGCCAGCCTGCCCCTGTGAATTACATGACAACCATTATAATTTTAATAAACACTAACAGCAAGGCTCCAAAGAGTAATTAGGGGCTTAAAAAATTGCATCACCAATTATACTCACAATAAAAATTACTCAGGAGGTTTTGAACTGTGTCTGATTATTGTCAGGCAAAATCATAAATAATTCACTTGTGAGTTTAGTCATGAAAATACTGCCAATGTCTGAACGAACCTGGATTCAAAATTTGCTTTCTGAAACAGCGAGAATAATGGGAGTTTCAGGTATTGTATTATGTACACCCCACCCTCTCTTAACACTGCCTTGCCTTAAAAAGGTTTTTTGCAGCGAGGATTTAGAACATGTTAATGCTTTTTGCTGTTTTGTTTCGTTTTATCCATTTGAGAAATTTTGCCTCATTGCCATTTTAGTCACAGAAAATACAATATTTCATAAGTCTGATTTGGGCTGAAAGGATGCCCTCTGGAGGTCTGTGAAGGTTCTAGCTCATCAAAGCCAAGATGTATCTGTAGTTACACGAATGACTGAGCTATTTTGTTCACACAAGACAAAATAACTCATACAGTAGATGTTACTGGCACTGAAAGACTTGTGTTACAAGAATGGCTGGACAGATTTGATTGTGACAAAAGTCACAATGTACAAGGGCGGCATTACTGATTGCCAAGAGGAGAGGTTTTTACTTCATGCTGCAGCATCTGTTTTTCCTACTGTGCAATATATCAAGCAGAAATGAGTCATCATCTTACATTCTTTTTCTGTCTTTATTGGTGCTCTATGACACCAAGAACTCCGCGGAAAAAATATATATGTATCTTTCTTCAATGTGCAAAAAACACCAAATAAAACTTATTCTTGAAAAAATGTCCACCTCTTATGTGAAACTCCAATAGAACATGAATTTGTGTGATTTCCCACCACCACAATCGATGTAACGTACCAGATGCACAATAGGATATTAGCAATATCGATTTGGGTCCTCTTTAGGATGTTTATTTTTTATATATATTCTCTCCTTTCAATATTGATCAAATTTCCAAATCCTCCTTTCTCCTTGATGACACTCCTTAACAATCCTCCACTCCAAGATTATGACATAAAAGTAAACAAACAAAGGCACATAGCGTAATACCCTTAAATATTCAGAGCGCCTGCCCGCATTTATTTACGCTTACCAGCAATCATTTAAGAACAAGCATTTATGTTTAAAACATCCAGGCTTTAAAACGAATAAAACAAAGGAGGGCGCGCTGTAAGGAACTTTTGTGCTCACATACAAGCTGCTTCCAGGCAGTGCAGCAATGTGTTTCTACTCCGTCTCCCCGGCCGCCGGACACAGGAGCGCTCGCTGCCTTCCTCCTCTCCTCCACACGTGAAGACGCCTCACAAACCTAACCCCGGTTTGTGAGGCGTCTTCATGTGTGGAGGAGAGGAGGAAGGCAGCGAGCGCTCCTGTGTCCGGCGGCCGGGGAGACGGAGTAGAAACACATTGCTGCACTGCCTGGAAGCAGCTTGTATGTGAGCACAAAAGTTCCTTACAGCGCGCCCTCCTTTGTTTTATTCGTTTTAAAGCCTGGATGTTTTAAACATAAATGCTTGTTCTTAAATGATTGCTGGTAAGCGTAAATAAATGCGGGCAGGCGCTCTGAATATTTAAGGGTATTACGCTATGTGCCTTTGTTTGTTTACTTTTATGTCATAATCTTGGAGTGGAGGATTGTTAAGGAGTGTCATCAAGGAGAAAGGAGGATTTGGAAATTTGATCAATATTGAAAGGAGAGAATATATATAAAAAATAAACATCCTAAAGAGGACCCAAATCGATATTGCTAATATCCTATTGTGCATCTGGTACGTTACATCGATTGTGGTGGTGGGAAATCACACAAATTCATGTTCTATTGGAGTTTCACATAAGAGGTGGACATTTTTTCAAGAATAAGTTTTATTTGGTGTTTTTTGCACATTGAAGAAAGATACATATATATTTTTTCCGCGGAGTTCTTGGTGTCATAGAGCACCAATAAAGACAGAAAAAGTGTGTATATGTATGCGGACTGATCCAACACGGTCTGCTATACTCCAGCGAGATTCTGTGTTAATTATTGATCACTGTAATACTTTGAGCGCGGTGTTTGATGGGAGTATTTCCGTCATATATTAAGAGGCCGATTCATCAATAGCGCCAGGTAGCGACAGATGAGCGACTGTAGCGTGATTTTTTCAGCGCCAGCCAGTATTCGCTGTGCTTGGCCGGCATTAGCTTGATGACAGCGACTCAGTCGGTGTGCGGTAATGTTGAATACGGGCTGGGGGGTCGCTGTTTCACAGGTCCAGCGTTGTATGTGAGCGCCTGACAACGAATGGCCAGAGCGAACGGCTAGCTTCATATTCATCAAAAAATCACGCTCCGAATGTGCTGTCACTGTCCATTCCTTGTTTAAACCCCAGAGCGCTGGCGGCGATCTGTATTAACTAGTTTTTAACCCCTAAACAACCATATTTTTTGAATGTAACATTATACATGTTTTTAGAATCATTTTGTTATATGAATACATTAATCTCAGACCTGTTTGATCAATTCTGCACATATTTTTTTTTTTTTTTTTTTTTTTGACTTAAAAATAAATCCTAACATTGCAGAAGTGTTCTCCGATTTTTTGACATTAAAAAAATTTAAAAAAAAATGATTACCAATTAATCATGAATTATTAAAGATTGCTCCATTGAAATGCATTGGACATCGCCAGGGAGCGACAGCTCATACCTGGGGCTGTGAGGGAATTTGCAGCGGCGCTGTTTGGTCCAGGCGGCTTCATGATGAATGCCGCGCTAGCCGTCGCTCTCGCCGGCGCTAGCCTCATTTTGCTTGATAAATTCGTCATTGTGACCGCCGCCGGGCGTACTTGAGTCGGTAGTCGCCGTTAGCTGCCGCTACCTGGCGCTCATCAGACACTACCTGGCGCTATCGCTTGATGAATAAGGGCATAAGTGTCATCATCTTACATTGAAGAGGTCTGCCTGCTGGTAACACATTGCAACAGCAAGGCTCCCTGCTATGTAATAATGGTAACAAGAGATACTGCTGTTTTGATACATTGCTAAGCAGCTATTTAAATAGCTCAAAGCTGATTCACAGCTTTCTGCAATGTAGTGTGTGTTCTATGATTTTGAGTTTACAATGAAGAATTCTGGAGCCATCCTGGAATTGCAGCTTCAAGCAGATCCAGATTCAATATATAAAGATCAATTCATAGTCATGCACTGATGTATTTGTGCACACTTTTCATGTGCATAAATGGTTTACTCACGTTTTTCCCCTTCCTCCCGATTCATGAGACACATTCTTTGTGTGCCTATTTTGCGCGTAAATTTGTACATAGAATAAGATTTCATGGGCAAATTTACTTCCAAGGTAAAAGTGTGCACAAATGTTCTTGTTTCTTGCACCATTTCCTCCAGCAAAAATCAGGAGGAAATTGCCAACTTCCCTAACTGACCTGCTTATTTCATTCATTAAACACATGCCAACACTAGCCAACATGTTTATTATGAATGAAAGTGTAATCTGCAAGTTTTCAGAATTTTTTATTTTTTTTTTACAATTTTTTAAAATTGAGAAAATCTGCAGATTTTATTTGAACATATTTTTTAGTTTTTCAGATAGCATTATATAGTATATAGTCATTTCTGGTTTCTGATTTCAGGTGCATTATTTGTAACAAAAAAATAGCTCACTGCAAAACAATTGTTTCCTAACTGACTCTTGCAACTGACATTGGAGTTGAAATTGTGGGTTACATCCCATAACTTAAACCATACATATATGATCTTCATGTTATGCATGTTACCTTATCTAAACAGGTGCTCTGAATTGTAGTCAAATCTGAATTCATCATATCGGATTTCCTCCTAAACCTTTATACCACAGAAGAAATGAACCAAATAAACCAAACGGGTGACAAAGGCTTTCTTCTTCTAGGATTTGCTAATACTGAGAACTATACAGTTTGCTTGTTTTTTGCTTTCTTACTAATTTATCTGCTTACACTTTCTGGTAACACGCTGATCATGTTGCTAGTGCGTTTTCATGCATTTCTCCACACGCCAATGTATTTCTTTATCACCAACCTTTCCTTTCTGGAGATGTGGTATATGTCTACTACAGTTCCCAAACTTCTCTCTATCCTTGTGACCAATGAAAAAAATGTTTCTTTCCAGTGGTGTTTTGCTCAACTCTACATGTTCCACAGCCTGGGTATGACAGAGTGTGCTTTGTTGGCTATTATGTCTTTTGATAGATGTATGGCTATATGCACCCCACTTAGGTACAACATTATCATGAATGAGTGGATGTGTAAGTACCTAGCAGGGTCATGTTGGACATATGGGTTCTTGTCTGCCACAATACCTCTAATATTTACTGTAAGGGTTCCTTTCTGTGCCCCCCTAACCATGGACCATTACTTCTGTGACCTGGCTCCTTTACTTAGCTTGGCCTGCATAGATACCTCCACCAACCACATGATCAATACTGGTGTAATCGGCTTTGCTACAATGTTTAACTTTGGATTTATTTTAGTAATGTATGTAAATATCATTTGTGCAGTTGTACGACTGAAGACTAATGCAGGAAGGATTAAGGCCTTCTCCACTTGTTCCTCCCATATTACAGTGGTGATGCTGTTTTATAGCACCGCTTTTACTGTCTATGCCAGCCCACAAGGTGCACACTCTGTAGCCTACGACAAGATGTTTGCACTTGTGTATGCCATGTTCACCCCTCTCCTTAATCCTCTAATTTACAGTTTGAGGAACAAAGAGGTGAAAGTAGCTTTCGAAAGAGTGATACAAAAACTGACTTTTACCTACTGTTCCAGTCTGCGTTCCTTCTGCTGATCCTCATTGTTAACCATGCCGGAAAACTAAACATGGCTGCTGTTCCTTGGTGCTGCACCGTGTCTTAACCACATCCAGGGAACCCTGCTGCCAACTTTAGCCATTTCACGACTGTGTCTGCTAATCATTGTTGCCAAACTCTGCCCCAACTTGTTTACATCTACTGCATCCTTGGCCATGTCTGCTGGTACTTGTTGTTGATGGCCTTCATCATCTCCTGACCCCAACTGCCTGCATCTAGTGTGCAATCCTCTGCATAGACCTTGAGTATGCCTGTCTGTTACTAGTCCACAACCATTTCTAACAAATCTTGACTACATCTTGCTGCTGCCTGCTACCAGGCACTGGTTGCCCACTGCTTGGCTGTGCCAACATCATCAAATTGCTGCATATTACTGGCGTCTTTATTACAGCTCTAATTTTGGCACAATTTTATACATTTATACTTGGCTGGATACAGTAAGAGAAGCAACATGGTCATAGCTGGGCAGCCGTGAAATGTGTAATTGCTCAAACAGGGAACAAGGCAAAATTTTCTGACCGCGCGTATTAGCTAACATTTTTCCCCATGCTCTCAAAAACAAATTAATCCAGATGCACCATGACACCAACTCCTCATTTACTCCATAACTAAAGAAAAGGATACAAATGCCCAACAATTATGTATATTATTAAGTTATGTATCTAGTCTCGTTGGTCTCTTTGGTATAAAAAGACTATTGATGAAGAATCCGAAAAACCCTACCCTCAAGAGCCCCCAGCAGAGCACAGGTGTATTAATTAGTGTTTCAGCAGCACTATAGAGTTGCATGCCTGAAGATCCCCAAAACCTGACCTGTTAGGGATACTTGAGGACAGGGTTAAGAAACAATGCCCTAGACAAGTCGCCCTAAACCTTTTTATGTCAAGAACCCCCTAGCAACAAGCAGTTACAACCAAGTATCCCCAAGGAGGAGGTACATTCTAATGTTACCAAAATAAGTAGATCATTAGCTTTGTAGCACATTTTTAATTAAAGAAAGAATAATGTTTTACTGTTGTAACCCAACCAGACCCATAATTACCCCCTCGTTGTGTACCCCCTGGAGTACACGTAGCAGAGGTTGAGAAACAGAGATCAAGACAACCAGTCTGCTTGGTGAAAATAATGGAATTGGCATGATAGTCAGGTTCTGTAGAGAAACCAGCACTGCAGTCATCCTGTGGTGCACATTTACTATTTTCTTAAATTCATTGCACACATCAACTAATGAGAATAATCAGTTTTCCAAATGCAGGTGACGTGTTTCTGGCTTAAAGGGAAAGTCCCCCTCCTATGGAATTTTTGAAAGTTTTGTTAGAAAATGTGTGTTTTATGGAAGCCGTTTTCACTGTCTGCAATCTGTTGCCATTGGCAATTTTAGCCAAGTATGTACACCAAGAAGAGAACACTGCTGCTGTGCATGTGTAGGGTTGAATGAGCTCTATCACCTCAGGGGCAGCCATAGCAGCAGTGTTCTGTGTGTATAAGGACTCTTATCACTTGATGTAGAGACAGGGAGGCCGATTCATTAATAGCGGCAGGTAGCGACAGTTGAGCGACTGTAGCTGCATTTTCAGAGCGCCCGCTAGTAGTCGCTGTGCTTGGCCGTTGTTCGGTAGTTGATAGCGACTCAGTCGGTTTGACGTAATGTTGAATATTGGGTGAGGAGTCGCTATTTGACAGGTTCCGCGCTGTATGGGAGCGCATGATAGCGACTGGCCCTAGCGACCGGCTCCCACCATATTCATTAAAAAATTACGCTCAAAAAATTCTTGCGCTGTAAAATGCATGTTTAAACCCCAGAGCACTGGCGGCGATGGGTTAAAAGTAGTTTTTTAACCCCCAAACAACCATATTTTTGGAAACCAAAAAAAACAAGTTTTTTAAATAATTTTGTAATATGAATACATTAATATAAGACCTGTAATATCAATTCTGTACATTTTTTATTTTTTATTTTTTTTCCCTTAAAAAAAATTATCTAAAATGGCAGAATTGGTCACAGAATTTTTCACATTTAAAAAAAAAAAAAAATAATAACAATTAATTATGAATATTTAAAGATTGTTCCATTGAAATGCATTGGAGAGCGCCAGGTAGCAAGAGGTCAAACCTGTCGCTGTTCAAGGTCGGACGCTGGCGCTGTGGGCTGAGGCTGGAATAATAATGAATGAGTGGCTATATGGCGCTATCTCAGTCGCTAAGCAGGATTGGCTTGATAAATGTGTGATTGTGGTGGGGAGCAGGCGTTCTCGTGGCGGGGCCCGTCATTACCGGCCGCTCACCAGTCGCTACCTGTCGCTATTCCTTCATAAATAAGGGCCTTGGTGAACATTGCCAATGGCAGCACAATTTTCTAACACAGGTAAAATAAATAAAAACCCAGATCAGCTCAGCACCTTGAAACACATCCTTTTAGTGCAAAAATTACACTTATGTACAATACAATTTACAATCAAAAGTGGACTTACCCTTTAAACCAATAGTTCTCAAACTTCCTCCTCAAGGGCCGAGACAGGCCAGGTTTTGCAGCTCTCTATGCTGATGCACAGATGTAATAATTAGGGCTATAGCTCTGTCTGAGCACCAGTAAATTCACCTGTGGAGTAGCGTGGAGAGCTGCAAAACCTGGCCTGTCTCGGCCCTTGAGGAGGAAGTTTGAGGACTACTGCTTTAAACCCTTAATTGGACCAAATGGTTAGGTTGTTAAAAAGAAAGCAATCAACCAGGATTCAAGGCAGCGGATTTTAAAAAATGGACCAAAAGTTTTATAGACTTCAGGGCCACCTGAATCCCTCCCCGGGGCATCTAGATTCGGGATGCCCTGCTGTGTGAAACCCCCAGAGTCCTCTGTAAAACTTACCTTCTCCCCGATCCACTCTGGCACGGGCACGCACCCTGTTAGAGGATAATGCAGATGCGGCCTCCAGCGTGCTCGGCTCTTCTCGGGCCTTTAGTTGAGTCTTAGCCGATTTTAATGAGTGCATCTGAGTCCGCTGATTGAACAAGAGCCTGGAAGGCTGGGAAAAGGTGAGTTTACTGAGTGACCTGGGGGATTTCACAAATTGTGGCAAGAGCCAAAACCTATTTTGGTCCACTTTAATATTCTACAAAACACAAACAAAGCCTTAATAGTTATAAATGGGTCGAGGTGGGACATTGGGGCAGAAGTAGGTCCCCTCTGCAGTACAGATCTTTCTTCAGGAATGAAGACATCATTTGTGAGATCTGTTCTGTCACTTGTGATGTGGGGTCATCAACCTCCGATACCCCCAAAGCTTCTGATCCCTGGGATTGAAATTGAGTCTTCTTGTAGCACCTCCCAACAGTTCTTTTGTCGCTGCTGAAGGAAAAAAAAAAGAATCAGTATATGCCCATTTGCCCTGTAAGTTCAGTCTATCCCTTTCCATCTTTTTCCTCTTGTTGTCCATTATCTGGTCTTCTTATGTGGCCATTTCTCTTGTGTGTGTGTTGAGAAAGGGTTTAACCTAAGCGGCCTTATCAAAGGGTTCTAGCTGTGTTTCCTGTTCAGTAATCTGCTCCTAAACTTCAAATGATAATTGCTGGTTATGTTTTATTAATAATAGTTTTGGACAGACCCAAAAACATTTGCTGCCAGGTGTCCCTAAAGATCTGACATGGCTCAAATGTTGAGAAAATCAGCTATCTGAACACGTGGATATATATTCTGAGATAAGTATATCTTTAGCGTACATTCCACCATAAATGTGTATGTTGCTTCAATGCTAGCTTAAGTTTTCTAGTGCACTGGAGAAGTGCGTTTGTGGATCTACTGGATCCCTGTAATGGGTTCTCCCCAAATGTGTTGAGCAATCTACTCTGTCACTGTGTTTCTACAGTGCCTAACCTCAGTGCCATTGTATGTGCAGGCACCAGTGGGGTATAAGCCAGCACTAACCTCAATACAGCGTGAGAGAGGATAGAGCAGAGACCTCACCAAGCTAAAGATGTATCTGTATATAATCACAGTAACAATATGTATATTTCTGAATAGATTCTTTAGACAAAGGCGTCAATTTAGAGCCAGGTGAGAATTTTCACTCCTTTTTTAGGAGAGAACACTGCCCTTCACTTTCATTGTCTGCTGGGTGTAAATTTTCACCTGGCTCTGAATCAGCCCAAGGTAGACAATGAAAGATTTTTCGCTCCTAAAAATAAGTGAGAATTCAACCCCATTGTATTTTATCTGTTTATTGTTGGTTTTTGGTGACAGTTTCCCCCTGTGAAGCCAGGCATTCCTGCAGGGTAATGAACAATTTTTCTGCCCCACTTGCTCCTACCCACTTGTATGGGGAGGTGGGGGCATTTTCCTAGTCCTCAATAGTCATCGGTGCTCCACTTCCGTAAGCCTGGCCTACCTCCTTCCCCACTTCCAGTGATGTGCGTTGCATCAACGAGGGAGGGTGCTGAGCCATGCCGCCGGGTGTAGGAGAATGCACCTTCATTGTTCACTTGGTGGAGGGGTGTAGATTTGGGGAAATCATTTTGCAGTCCAGGTAAATCACTGCCATCTGGAGTTGTTCTTTGTCATTTGTTACAACCAACCCCTTGATGGGACTAGAGCACAAGCCGGTGTCCTCCATCAGACCATGATACTGCCAGTCGTCCGCGGGACTCTCACCCATTCTAACAAAATCAGATAGGTAGAAGGGCTCAGCATCCTTCTCCGGTCTGCCTCAGTGCTTCAGCCACTCTGCACCCTCAGGGAGCTCACACACACTGGTCCCACGTTTGCTATGGACAATAACTTTGTCTTTGTCTGTCTGTGCAAGTCTGGTTTAATCCCTAAGATGTCCACAAGGACACCCATTGCTACAAACTCTGACCGTTCCACAGCTTCCATTGCCCCTTCTTGCTATAAAAAGCTCACCTTGGCCAATTTTCCCCAGTTTCTCCAGGCTGCCTTAAAGTTAGTGCAGGAGCCTTACATTCAGCAGTCTCCCATGACAACCTGGAGTCGTCAGGTGACTTATTTTCCTTTTGAAGATGATCTGCTTTTCTGGGCTGAAGTGTGGCTGAATCATAGAAAACTCCTCAGTAAGGATTTTGTATATTTCTTTAAATTCATAGCCACGTCCTATTTATGTATTCCTGAGGCTGACCTGAATCTGGCTGCAGGTTGTTCAGCCCAGAAGTCTTAAACTCCAGCTAAATCTATTGCCTCTGTGTCTGATGTAGAGGATGAGTTGACTGTGAGCCTGTCTGTGACCCTGATCCGATGCCTGTCTGTGAGCGTGATCCAATGCCTGTCTGTGAGCCTGATCCAATGTCTGTCTGTGCCCCTGATCCTGTACCTGTTTGTGAGCCTGCTTCAATTTCTGTTTGCCAGCCCAAACCTTTTATCAAGTCTGATTCTCCTGTATCTTCTGCCAAGTCTGACGATCGCCCTGCTGAGTCTGCCAATCGCCCTGCTGAGTCTGCTGATCACCCTGCCTACTCTGCCGATCGCCCTGCCCACTCTGCTGATCACCCTGCCGAGTCTGCCAATCGCCCTGTCTACTCTGCCGATTACCCTGCCAAGTCTGCCAATCGCCCTGCTGAGTCTGCCAATCGCCCTGCCGAGTCTGCCAATCGCCCTGCCGAGTCTGCAGAGTCTGCTGATCGCCCTGCCGAGTCTGCCAATTGCCCTGCCGAGTCTGCCAAGCATGATCGCCCTGCCAAGCCCGATCCCGATCACTGTCCATTTGGTATTCCTAAAGAAGGCCTTGAAGATCCCTCACGTGCCGGTGGTTTTAAAACACCTCGGTTTGCACATGGTAATTTCTTCCCACTGGCTCTTAGAGGCCTTGAGGAGTTTCCTAGAGTTGCAGTAAGGTCTGATTCTGGTTACCTAGGCTCTGATTCTAAAGGATTCAGTGGCTTTGGGTGCAGCCTGGAAGGTCCTGGTCCTGCTGGCCATGGTTTCCTGGACTTTGACCCTGGAGGGTCTTGGCCTGCATTGCCTATGCCTGCATTGCATCTGCCTGCATTGCATCTGCCTGCATTGCCTCTGCCTGGATTTCTGTCTGGATTGTCCATCCTGATCTACTGCCTGGCCCATTCTAGCTTTTGGGTGTTCCCAGTGTGCTGTTGGAAGTGTCTCCTGCGGAACAGTTGTTTAAACACTTTCGGTGCCCGCGTTGTGAGGGGGGAGGTAATGTCAGGTCTGGAGTTCCTTCACAGCTGTTCAATACTGTTTTGGCTAGCTCCTTTCTTTGGATATCTCCCTGCTATATTCTGATCCACCAGCAGATGGCCCTCTCTTGCAGAGGTGTTGGCAATGAGTCAGCACCTGTGTGACCTCCTGGGCTATATAAGCTGATCCACCCATTCAGCTAGGAGATCAGCATTGAATCTGTCTTCTGAACTGTCTACCGGGACTCTGTCTTTGGACTTCTGAAACTGAATGTAAACCTGAATCTGAATGTGAACCTGTATCTTGTATGTATGCACTTTGACTCCACATGTAAATATATGTACAACAGCCTGTTTGATGTGTGTGTGTTGTTCACTGGTTGTTACAATTAAACACAGTTTGCTGCATATTCATAGTCTCTCTATCTCGCAGTCCTCTTATTTCTGGTCACTCTTTAATAGAGGATTTCTCCATTGAGAAATCCGCGACATAGTCATTCTGAAAATTGAACTTGTGAGAGTTACATTGTGTTACATTGTTATATCCAAAGGGCAGTTAATGTATCTTAATTTGAAATTAATAATACCACGCTAAAGGAAATTATGAAGTTTGAATAAACCTGAATTTCAGGCAAAGGGTGCTCGTTGTGCAAAAACACCACAATTCTCTAAGTGTCCAGCAATATAAAGATATATGCACAGAGCTCTCTGAAGATTTAGCACAAACTCTAGTTAACTCCCACGGTGCATGCACTTCAATCCAGGTGTGATTGCATATCCTCCAACAAGATGACAATCCTCCTACCAACTTTCAAAGTAGCAGCACGTTTTATATGCGTTATTCCAAGTGCATATTTGGGACGTTCAATTACATTCACTCCCACCAAGGGTTTTTTTCAATGCTTCCAGTATCTCATCTATCTGGTGCCACTTCCAATAATCACTCCCCAATGATGGCAGAATTCATACGGGCATAGCATAAAGAAAGAGAGAAAACAAACGGCACATCTAGTTTAATATTGCATGACAAACACAAGTTTAATCCTAATAACTTGCACTCACATAAAAACATGTGTATGTAGCTTTAAGAACAATGCAGTGATTCTCACCCACTCCGAAAAAGACCTGGCCACATCCACATAAAAACATCCAATATGTCCAAAGGAAAAGATACCGCCTGCCGCCGCGTTTCGTTGCCCTTGGAAACTTTTACGAGGCTGGCAGGCATGGCGGAAATGTAAAACTTAAATACCTTGCAAATGCATATCAGAACGCCGCTCCGTGTGGGGGGGGCGTGCCGAATACGGCTTCACACTGGCTTCACACTGGCCACGTACTGCTTGTTGTCAAGGGAAAAGTGAGCCAATGGGAGTCGTTAGAATTCCTCCAATCAGAGAGCCGCCGAGTCTGCATTACGCTAATGACGCTTCCGCAGCTTAAGTTAAGAAACTTCAAGGGCTGCGTAAAGTGCGTAGGCCACGATATACCCAGTTACGAAAACGACGTAAAGGCCGATAGCAATAAATACACCAGCGTAAATGCCGGCTACGGAAAGTATGTAGAAGCGCTTTCCGCCCTTTTAATTAAGAAGCATACAACGTAGATTCTTAAAGGTTTGCGTACTTTGCCCAGCCGGCACTTACGCCGCTTTTGAAATTGGACTTACGATCCTTTAAGAATCTGCGTTGTATGTAAGAGGTGTCTATAATGCAGGAAAAAAAATTTGTTTTTACGATAACACTCAACCTTATACTCGGGTCAGGGTTTTGCACTGTTTATGCTCACCTACCTTTCTCTCACTCAGTCTCTGGTGGGGCAGTAAAGGCAGGGCTGTATGCACCATTAGTCAGCCCTAGGCCTGTGCCTAGAGCGGGCAGCAGCAGTACCAAAATGTTGTTTCTAGCCACAGATGACTTGCCAACCCCCAAGCCTTGTGAACTGGTATAGGGGTCTCATGGACCCATTACCAGTTCACAAATGGTTAACAGTAAAATAAATACGCACAGTAGAGTAAATGTCATTTATTATACTTTTTTTTCTTTACTCACCTCTGATCCTGTATCCTGTAGGTGTCTTTAGTAGTAGAAAAAATGTTGTTTTTAAGTTAACCCTCAACCTTATACTGGGGTGTGGGTGTTGCATTGTTCATACTCCCCAACTTTGCTTTCACTCACAGTCTTTGGCAAGGGGGATTGGGGAATTGGCGTCTTTAGTACAAGAAAGATAAAGTTGTTTTTAAGTCATCCCTCAAACTTTTACTTGGTTCTGGGTTCAGGGACAGTTCATACTTTCCTACCTCTCACTTAGTCTTTGGTGGGCCTCACTATTACTGCTGTTTTTTGGGGGGGGCAGTTGTCTTGAATTCTAAAAAATCAAATGTATTAAACAAAGCCCCAAAAGGCAGTCACAATGTCAAACCATAAAGGGTTTGGCTGAAAGTCCAGTGACAGCGCTAGAACTACCAGCCAAAGAGGGAGAGGCAATGGTAGAAGTACTTGTGCTGTTAGCAGCAGGCATGGTAACAGGGAGAAGCTACATTCATCATCCAGAATACATGTTTTGACCAACTAGCCAGTAGTCTTGGTTGACATAGACCTCAGACTCTACAGTAGACAGAACCCAATTATGCAGCAAGGCATCAAATAGTTCCTCAGACACCAACATTTCATGTTAAAGCAGATCAACAGTCAAAAATGACTTAAACCAGACCAACACAGCAAATAGTGTTCATATGCACCCCTCCCCAGGGCAATTTAGATTGCTGCACATAAACATTAATGTACCTTTTTCTAACTCCTGCTGTAGTAAAATTTAGAAACAAAATTGCTGCAAATACGAAGTGCTGCTGGGCTTCCTGTTACTGTGCATTGTCAGTTATGCCATTCGAATCCAGGCAGCAGCATGGCTGAGATGCTGGGAGAGGAAGCTCCAAAATGGCTGCTACCTTTCTTTTCCAGCTATGCCAGGCTGTTGATCCGGTTTAAAAGCAGCCACATTCCTCTGGGCCCTCTTTTAGACATAGACATAGACCATATGATCCATCTAGTCTGCCCTTAGGTGTATACTGTATGTTCTGTATGTTCTCTTTATCTTAGGATAGATGTGTGCTTATCTCAGGCATGTTTAAATTCAGTGACTGTTGATTTTTCAACTACCTCTGCTGGAAGTTTGTTTCAAGCATCTATTACTCTTTCTGTAATAATAATATTTTCTAACATTGCTTCTGATCTTCCCCCCGACTAGCTTCAGGTTGTGCCCCCTTGTTCTATCATTGAGTTTCTTCTTAAAAAACACTTCCCTCCTGAACCTTATTCAATCCTTTCACATATTTAAAGGTCTCAATCATGTCCCCCCTCTCCCTTCTTTCTTCCAGGCTGTACAAATTAAGTTCTTTAAGTCTTTTCTGATTTTTGAGTTTTAAGTTTAAGTCCTTCCACCATTTTTGTTGCCCGCCTTTGGGCATGTTCTATTTTAATAATGTATTTTTGCAGGTGAGGTCTCCAGAACTGCACACAGTATTCTAGCTGTGGCCTCACCAGGACTCTATACAGCGGCATCACAACCTCCCTCTACCTACTGGTGATACCCCAAGCTATGCAGCCGAGCATCCTGCTTGCTTTTACCACTGCCTGGCTACACTGTCCACTCATCTTGCAGCTATCAGTAATCAGTACCCCTAAATCTCTCTCCTCCAAGGTCCTGGCTAACACAGTATTGCCCATACGGTACTCAGAGCGTGGATTCCTTCTACCCAAGTGCATGATTTTACATTTAGAGACATTAAACTCTAGTTTCCACAGTTTTGACCATTTATCCAGTAAAGCTAAATCATTGTCCATGTTGCAGACACCTATCCACCCTATTACTAACCTTTGTATATTCAGCAAACAGGCAAACTTTTACTACCAAGCCTTCTCCTATGTCACTTACAAATATATTAAAAAGAATGGGGCCCAGGACAGAGCCTTGCAGCACACCACTTGTAACTTGCCTTTGCTCAGATTGCACGGCATTAACAACAACTCTCTGATACTGATCCTTCAGTCAGCTGGAAATCCACTGAACTATCCAGGGATTGAGTCCTACCTTCAATAACTTATCTATGAACTCTTTATGTGGTACAGTGTCAAAGGCTTTGCTAAAATCCAGATAGGCGATATCCACAGCACCACCTCTTTTGTCCTGAATGTGCCTCTTGCCTTTGGTTTAACATCAGCTATTGATAAGTTCCGCTTCTTACTCTAAACCCACTGTTCCCTGATGCAGAAGGTTAGGGGGGTAGCGGTTGGAGGCCAAAAGCCATCATGAGGATGCCAGCAGCCATCAGTTCAACCTGAGGGACAAATTCAGGTTGAACCAGAGGAACACTACACCAAACAGTTGAGGAAGACAGCAGTGGCAATGAAACCTGCATAGATGATTATGTTGCTGTAAGTGAAGGTAGCATCATCATCATCAAGGGACGGGGGGGCAATCAAACACCACCAAAGAGATGCTTGGGAGAACCGCGTCCAACAGGTTGTTGTGAAGCAGGATCCAACTTCTACATTTCCCAGTGTGTCACAAAACTATCAGTGCCAGTCAGGGCTCCAAAGCCTGTGCAACAATAAGTAGTCTGTCTGTCCCATCCACCCCATCTCCTCCGTTGCTCCCACTCCCCCTTAATTAAGATGGTAATTGCTCCTTGAAGCAATCGCAAGAAAACAGCAGTATGCCCAAGCTCAATGTGTACCTGCCCAAGTTGCTAATGCTACAGTTCCTCTCTTCCCAGGTTGCTGACTCAGCACCTTTCAGAGACCTGATGGCTTGTACTCACTCAAAGTGGAGAGTCCCAAGCAGGCACTATGTCTCCAAAAACAGTGCCATCCATGTACAGCCAAGTGGATAACAAGGTGAGACAGTTATTGGGTCTCTCGGTCTCAAATCTGGTGCACTTCAGCTCTGACATATGGAGCTCCAGCTATGGGCGAGGGCAGTATATGTCTGACACAGGCCACTGGATTGCATCCATCCAGGCCAGGCACTGCAGCAGCTTGGCCAGGTTAGGGCAGTTGCACCTCTGCATAATGAGCGTTCAGCCTCCTCCGCTTCCTCTATCATCTCCTTTAACTTTACCTCAACATCAACCACCCCCTCCACATTTTCCCGCCAGGTCCATTGTCACCTGGGGTTCCTGGAATGACTTAACAGTATATGGCAGAAAATGTCTTAACCACCGTCTGGATATTGGAATCATTGTTACTGACAATGGGAGGAACATTGTGTTGGCAATACAGCTGGGAGGATTGCGCCATGTACCATGCATGTCACGTGTTTTCAATTTAATTGTAAACAGGATCCTAACATCCTTTAGTGGGCTCAACAGCTGTTGAAATTCAAACTGCAAACTGTGCATGCAATTTAGCCACTCATATTGTGCAATGAATGCCCTCCTAAAGCTGCAAAGACAGCATTACCTAACACAACATCCCATGATCTGCGATGTGCCAACCCATTGGAACTTCTACTCCCATATGTCAGACCGGCTGTACGGCCAGCTTCACACTGCAGAGCAATTTCCAGCTGAGCCACTGGCAAATGATGCATGTCATTTAGTGAGACCATTCGAGGAAGGCTACAGTCTTAAAGTGATCCTATACCCAGAAAGAAAGTTTATGTCGTAACCTTCTAACCACAGCCCAGTGCCCCAAAGCAGCCTGTGTTTCATATTTTAATGAAGCCTTTGCTCAATATTTATAAAAACACCAACAGGAAGCAGCACCATGGTGAATGGCATGCTGATATTTCAGTTACAACTACAGCTACAACTGCATCCAGTTTGTGTTGGCCTGAAGGCTTTAGTAAATAAAAGACACACAGGCTGCTTTGAGGCACTGGACTGAGCATAGGAGGTGTGAGTATAGTTTCACTTTAACAATGTTATTCCCTGGCTTCTTGTACTGGAGGATGTCCTGCGATCAGGTTGGCGAGAGACTGCCATTGCTGCCACCCACCTACACTGGCTGTCACAGGCCTTGGGCACTCAGAAAGACTGCTGCTGTGACTAAGGCTGAGCAGGGGCCCCTCTACCAGCTCCAAAGGTTTGACGCTGCATCACAAACCTAGAGGAAGAAGAAATAAGGGTGGGTTAGGACATGGGGATTTAGGAAGGTTTCCTCCTCTCTTTCCAGTTCACTCACCTGGCAAAAGGCCTTGGGTCATAGAACAATCCTGGGTATGGGATGGGTACTGGGGATCCAGTGAGGCAGTATTGGAACCCCCACACAGTCCTGTTCTTCTGGAAGGCCTCCTAAAAATGTAAAGCAGATTAGGAGGGTTAAGATAGATCCTGACTAAGGGGTTCCCTTGCTCAGAGAGAAAGTTGGACTTACTTTGGTCACAAATGGCCAACTTTCAGATGACAGGGGGAAAATGCCCTTTCACGGTTACTGTAGGTGATGTTTGAGGCCCACTTTTATGGCTAGGGGGGCAGGTGGTTGAGGGCCCTATGTAATAAAACCCTGACAAGAGGTAGCCTATGGTGTCCTCTGGTAAGACCTGTTCTTGCTCTTCCTGTGGTATGAACATAGGTACATATTGGGACCCAGGGTCCTCCGTAGACTCTGGGGTGATTCTGGGGCTTCCCTGGGCTAAGGGGTCAACATGTCAGATTTTGGAGGCATGATACAAATGCCCCATCAGGTGTCATGTCTCCAGGATTTTGGTTAGCAAGGTCTAAGGCTCTAGAGCAGTGTTTCTCAACCCTGTCCTCAAGTAACCCAGAGGTACACAAGTAAAGTAATGTTTCAGCAGTATTATAGTGCTGCCTGTTTGGAGAACCCCAAAACATGACCTGTCATGGATATTTGAAAATGGGGTTGAGAAACACCACCAGTCTAAGGCAGATCAACCCACATATCTTCAATTTGATTCAGCTCTGGGCTCTGGATGGGCAATTCCCAAGCGTTCATCTTCTTCTAGTGAAGCCATTCTTTTGATGATATTGAGATATGTGCTGAGCTACAATTTAAAATGTATTCTCATCTTTAGCATTTTAATAGACACCTGAAGGTTTTTGTGCCAAAATGGAATCTTAACGACCTTGAATAAAGCTCCAGTTCCAGCAGTTTAAAACTAGCTTCAAAATATAACTCTGTCTTCACTATGCTTCCCTGTGGTTATAATATACTTTTGATAAGGTGCAGTGTTGGCTTTGCATCAAACATAACTTTTTGAATTATGGCCAAAAAGTTCAGCCTCTCGTCTTTAAATTTGATTAGTGACTTTTGCTAGATTTACTGCAGCATACGGCTATGACACATTATGACGCTAGATGGCACTATGACCAATGCTCAAGTAGAGTCTTTGTATTTTACTGCGGTGTGGTACTTCCTTTTTTTCCTGCCTGTGTTTAGCCTCCATGTAAGGTGACATTTTCTTACTGCATTCCCATGTAAGGTGACATTCTCTTACTGCATTCCCATGTAAGGCGACATTCTCTTACTGCATTCATGTTCCAGTAAAGCCAGTTCCTGTTATACCACTAATATCTATCTTATGAACAATAGCTTAATTCTGCAACACACCAAGAGGAATCATCTGCATAGTATGCAAGCAAACAATGAATTTGCCCGAACAATCCCTTTAATTGGATGCAGTACGATATGTAGGCCATTCTAGAAATCCTTTGCAGTAGCCAGCAGTCTAGGCATTTCCAGCAAGGCTCACATTTGGTTTCTAGGTCAGTATCTACACAGAGAGAACAATTTCTTCTGCCAGGTCTGGCAAGTTTGTGGTTTTTCTTCTTTATCTTGTATTCAATTTCCATACCATCTCATTTGTATGATCAGTAATAAATATGATGATACACAAAGTTATTCTTTCATAAAACAAACCATGTATCTCTTATCAGTATCTTATAATAGCAGTAAAGCCTTTCAAGGTGTCAGAGGATTCATTAATTGTTTTTGATTATATTGCCAGAGCACTGATTTCCCACGAGACACCAACAGTTACATAATGATGACTGGCAGCACTACCTGTCACATGCTATAAATACCATAACTAGTTGCTTTGTTGGAATTTGTCACAAAGGAAGCTAAACAAGGTAGGCAATATACTGATGTTGATTAATAAAGGACTGTCCAGGCAACAGTCCTACTCCAGTAGTCAGAAACTTACTAGGCTGAGAGATCAAGTCCAGCACCATGCAGGTCCAATTTGACCATCCAAGTAGGACCAAACAAGTGTCAGGGACAAAATGTGAATATGGCTTTTATCATTTTAATTGCTGGTACAGTCCCCTTAGACTGGACCAACACCCGTTTTTCTTTAACGGTTGTTGGTCCCGCTGTCTGTTCATCACAACAAGGGGGGGCATCCAGAATGCTAGTGCCCCCCTTGCAGATAACCTCCCAGACTACTCGTAATACTCACCTTCATTACAAGCCGGTGCCAGGAAAGGAGCCCTGCGATTGGCCACTGCATAGTCAGCCGCCCAGCGGCCAATCACGGAACTCCTTTATGAGTGGTCTGGCAGATTATTTGCGAGGGGGGCTCAAGCATTAAAGAAAGAAAGAAAGAAATGTATTCAACAGGGGTCACATACTACATGTTGGGATATGCTGAACAAGAAGGAAAGGTAATTTTGGACTAGTTTAAATTAACTCATAGCAGCTACTGTATATCTCCAAAGCGAAATTTCTGTGAAACGTCGGGTCTCTTTGCTCGTTCCATGTTCCCACTGGGCATATGCAGATTTTCATCTAATCACAAGAGATTGCTGTGAATATTAATACCCAAAAATCTATCCTGAATTAATGGATTGCTGGGACACCTACCTCCAGCTGTGCGTAACAGCGTCAGGCATTCTTACAGGGCCGTGGCAGGAACAAAGCCCAGCCCACCCATACTCTGCATGATTCCCAGTAAAGGTTCTTTATTGTGGTGAAGTTGGGGATTTCAACAGGGTATCCCAAATCAAAAAGCCCCAGTTAGAGTCTACGGTTTTGGTCCACTTTAAGTGAAACATCTCACACTCAGTATTGACGGTAGGGATAAGACAGTCAAATCACCAGGCACATTATGACAATGGGTAAAAAGCTCATTTTAAATCTGCTAGTCCTGTAATAAAGCATTATAACAGGTGTCCTGTGCTAAAAAAAGGCATTCCTTTGCCTTAGTTCTTGGCACGTATAGGTCATTGATGGCAGGCTTTTCTACCATTCCTATTCTTTTGTAAGTACTTTTGGTTCTTTTTGAGGCACCCCAATAGCAGGTCCTGAAAAAGGAGCACACGGTAAATGAGTTGAAAAAAAGGATTACTATCTTCTATGGAAAGTGAATCTTCTTAAGCTTCCTTAAACAGAAGAGTCTTTGTTGGGCATCCTTTAACAGTCCCTCAATGTTTTTATCCCATGTCAGGATCTCGGAGATTATACATTTAAGGAATCTTGATTGCTTATCCATTGCCACCATCTTCCCCATATATGGGATATGAGAAGGATTTAAGAGGGGTTCTTTCTAAAGTCCATAACCATTTCAACAGTCTTGGCCGAGTCAAGGTAGGCAGCAGTTTTGCTATACGAAGCCCAAAACCAAGCTGAGAGAAATAAATGCCTCAGAAAAACAAAGCAGCATCTCTGTCATGCTGCACGTGCACACACATACACACACAAAGGAATGCTGATTATGGTATTATGTAACCTAATGGCTTGGCAGACACACAACATTGAAAAGGTTGCTACAATGTTTCTAAAAGCTTTCTGAGCATTTCTGAGTCAGTGCAACTGATGACTTTCTGCTTCTGGCAAGTGATAAGGGATTAATGCATAGAGATGTAAGGCATTTTGTCTGAGGGACTGTGTTTTTCAGAAACAGGCATGTCAGGTGTGTTGCAAGATGGCCGCTCCCATGCAGTTCAGGAGCGCAGCATTAAGCCAGCTCAAATAGCTTACATCACTGATTGGCTGATAGGGGCCTTAGTGGAGCAATTTACTAAATTTAGATTTTTTTTCTTTAATATGTTAATACAAAAACTACAGTACACTCTATACTAATATAACAACTACTGTACACTAAGAGTTTGAACATAACCTGACAAAGTGCTAGTTACCTTGAAACATAGGCTATACAAACGACCCTTCCATCATTTATTTTATACACCATTACAGGAGTAGTTAGACTATATCACTATATACAAACCATCTGGAGCAATGCGAAGTCAATCTAACCTGAGTTTTTTTTTCTCTATAGCCAAACTCTTTGTGTAGTTTTATTTGCTATATTAACAGTACAACTTTCTACTATAGTCTGGGCTTGCTCTAACAAGGCATGCGTCAAATACTTTGTATCCATTTTTAAATATTTTTGCATTTTTTGCAGATGTAATGTATATCCCTGTCATAGTATTCATTTTTATCCATATTTGGAATAATATACTTTTACTTAGGGTCCGATTCAGAACCTGGTGAGAGAAAACATGCCATTCACTTTCACTGTCTACCTTGGGGCTGATTCAGAGCCAGGTGAGAATTTACACTTGGAAGACAAAGAAAGTGAATGTCAGTTTTCTCTTCTAAAAAAGAAGTGGGGTTTTTCACCAGGCTCTGAATTCACCACCTAGTGTTGACTGGTTTCTAGGGTCCTAAGGAAGGCCCCATTTTGAAATTACATCCACTTGTTTAATAGCCTAATATTTTTTAAACCGGTCCAACACCCATTTTGTACAAAATGGATGCTGGTCAGCATTGTGGCAGTTGGTGGGGACATTCCTGAAAAGCGGGAGCAAAACTTGGCCACATGATCTCGAATTGCCAAACCTGGGGCTGGATTTCACAGGGGGATCGTGGCGGAGATAAGTGCAAGTGGGATTTGCAGGGGTGTATTCAAGATGGGGGGTTCAGTAACCTGGATGCAATTTCCCCATCCACAGCTTGCACAATGCAGTCTAAAACCAATTTCGCACACTGTAAAGCTTTAAGGGGCAGTGTGTTTTTAATATGCTTTTAGTTCCTTAAATTAAATCTATCCCCCTTAGGCATCCCAATTTAGCAAACTCCACTGGCCAATGGCAATCACGTCGGTGAGAACAGGAGGTCAGTTTCATTTTTTAATTTCAATCCAAGAAAATGTGGTTAGAATCTTGCCTACAGAACTGCTTTTTTGGTCATATAACATGGAGGTAAAATAAAGCATGGGATTATCTACCACCCCTCAAAGGTGAATGCCTCTGAGCCTAGTCATTCCCCAATATACAACCTATTCAGTTTTATATTCTAAGTCAGCCAGACTTGGATGGGGAGAAGAGGTGAGTATTCATGTTTGTTTGATTTTTGCCTGGACTATCCCTTAAAAGTAAAATATCTCACTGAGATCCCCCCTTATGTGGCCTGCTTATTTTCTTGAGAGCCCTTCCAGGAATATTACAATATTACAATAATCGTGGCATGTTGTGCTCTCCCATTTACACTTAAGAGTTTGCCCCATTAAAGTGAATTATCCCCAAGTGATAGTTACGCAATCATTTCAGATTTAGAAATAATTTGTCCTGTATTTATGTTACAAACATACAGACAGAATAGTTATGTTGTGGCAAGGAGGCTAAGTACCATGGGAATGGAATTAACATTTAACATACCAGCATCAGCAGAATAAAGGATTGCATTGAGGTTCAAAAACGGGCCTTCTTAGTCCTAGGGATTCTGCCCAGGCAGACAATTCTAGGTGCCCCATGGAGGGAGTTCTGGCCCTAGGAAAAAGAGAGAAGTAGACAGATTAAATACACAGCAGAGATTGCAGTAGTAGCAAAGGAGGAACTGGTGCCTACTACATAGGCATTAATGTCAAATTAAATGGAGGATTAATGATCCTTGGTGAGTAAGTCACTGAAGAAAGTACAGTAAGAACCAGAGGTAGGGATGAGCGAATCGGTTCTAACGAACCTGAATTCGCTCCGAATTTCAGGGAAAATTCAATTCAGCACGAACCCGAATTGTTAGTGGTTCGTGCTGACCGAATTTTCCCTGAAATAAAAAAAACAAAAATGCCGGCATGGTGGGAGCGGGGACACCGGCTGCGCTGTCAACGGGCGGCGGAAGCCGGCTTCCGCCACCCGCTGACAGCGCAGCCGGCCTCCCCGCTCCCACCAGAGATGAGCGATTCGCTAAAGTTCGATTCGGACGAACCCGAATTTCTTTGAGAAATTCGGCGAATCGCCCGAATCGAATTTTTGTGAAGTTCGCTCATCTCTAGATTTTTTATTTCAACAGATCCAGTGAGGCTTGCATTTGAGGTCTCAGCCTATTTGTGCTACTATTTTTCTGCTCAAAACACAACATTTTCCCGAATGAACCAAACTTGTTACAATGGCTTGCTACTTCTGGGGTTTGCCAACACAGAGAACTATAGTTTGCTTGTTTGTTAGTTTTCTTCTAATTTATCTGCTTACTCTTTCTGGTAACATGCTGATCATGATGCTAGTGCGTTTTGATGCATGTCTCCACACACCAATGTATTTCTTTATTACTAACCTTTCCATTCTGGAGATGTTGTACATGTCTACTACAGTTCCCAAACTTCTCACTATCCTTGTGACGAATGACAAGAGTATTTCTTACCACTGGTGCTTTGTTCAACTCTACATGTTTCACAGCCTAGGTATGACAGAATGTGCTTTGTTGGGTATTATGTCTTTTGATAGATTCACAGCTATAGGCACTCCGCTTAGTTACAACACTATTATGAATGAATGAATGTGTAGGTACCTAGCAGGATTATGTTGGGCATATGGATTCTTGTCTGCCACAATACCTCTAATGTTTACTTTAAGAGTTTCGTTTTGTGGTTCCCGAATTATGGACCATTACTTTTGTGACTTGGCTCCTTTGCTTAAATTGGCCTGTGTAGATATCTCCATCAACCACATCATGAACAGTGGTGTCATTGGCTTTGCTACTATGGCCCTTATTTATGAAGGAATAGCGACAGGTAGCAATGGGTGAGCGACCGGTAATGACGGGCACCGCCACGAGAACGCCGGCTCCCCACCACAATCACACATTTATCAAGCCGATCCTGCTTAGCGACTGAGATAGCGCCAGATAGCCACTCATTCATCATTATTCCAGCCTCAGCCCACAGCGCCAGCGTCCGACCTTGAACAGCGACAGGTATGACCTCTCGCTACCTGGCGCTCTCCAATGCATTTCAATGGAACAATCTTTAAATATTCATAATTAATTGTTATTAATGTTTTTTTTTTTTTTTTTTTTTTAAATGTGAAAAATTCTGTGACCACTTCTGCCATGTTAGATAATTTTTTTAAGGTAAAAAAAAATAAAAATTTGTGCAGAATTGATATTACAGGTCTGATATTATTGTATTCATATTACTAAATTCTTAAAAAAACATTTTTGGGGGGGGTTTCCAAAAATATGGTGGTTTGGGGGTTAAAAAACTACTTTTAACACATCGCCGCTAGCACTCTGGGGTTTAAACATGCATTTCACAGCGCGAGAATTTTTTGAGCGTGATTTTTTGATGAATATGGTGGGAGCCGGTCGCTCTGACCAGTCGCTATCATGCGCACCCATACATCGTGGAACCTGTCAAATAGCGACTCGTCACCCCGTATTCAACATTACTGCACACCGACTCAGTCGCTATCAACAACCGAACAATGGGCAAGCACAGCGACTACTAGCGGGCGCTGTGAAAATACTGCTACAGTCGCTCAACTGTCGCTACCTGCCGCTATTAATGAATCGGCCTCCCCGTTTAACTTTGTATTTATTTTAGTAATGTACATAAATATTGTTTATTCCATTGTACAACTGAAGACCAGCTCAAGCAAGATGAAGGCCTTTTCCACTTGTTCCTCTCATATTACAGTGGTGGTGTTATTTTAAAGCACCGCTTTCACCGTTTATGCTAGCCCACAAGGTGCTCACTTTGGTCATGCCAAGATGTTTGCACTTGTGTATGCCATGTTCACCCCTCTTCTTAATCCTATAATTTACAGTCTTAGAAACAAGGAGATGAAAGAAGCATTCAAAAGAGTCATACAAAAAAAATGTTTTCAAACTCTTAGAGGCCGATTCATTAATAGCGCCAGGTAGCGACAGATGAGCGACTGAAGTATGGCGCTATGAGAGCCGCTAGCGTACGCCGCGGGCGGTAGCGATTCGCTATAGCAGGCCTCCTCAGTCGCTACCTGGCGTTGTTGGGAACAACGCCTACATTGCTGAATATGATGTTTCAGATCAGCTTTGTAGGCGCTGTCAGTCAGTTTGACCACGCTATTCAACACAGCGCCTGCGCTTTGCTTTGCTGTGGGCTGGAAATCAAGTACCTTCAGAATTAAACACATTGCAACATGTTTCTTTTTTTTTTTTTTTATTTTGTGCTGAAAAGGAAATAAATTAAACAGAAATTAGAAGGAAAATGAAAATGGCCGTCAGGGTGCATCTCGGGGTGCCTGAAAAAGATTAAAAAGTGCAGTTAGTATATATATTTAAATTGGCTTTTTCGCTGTAAAAAAATATTGCATTAATTGGTAACCAACATTTGGGTCAAACTTGCACACCAACCCTAATTGTTATGTTGTTTAGCTTCCACCCCCCCTTAGAGTGGTTTTGGTCATCTTACACCCCCCTTAGAGTGGTTTGGGTCATGTTACACACCCCTTAGAGTGGTTTTGGTCATCTTACACCCCCTTTAGAGTGGTTTTGGTCATCTTACACACCCCCTTAGAGTGGTTTGGGTCATCTTACACCCCCCTTAGAGTGGTTTGGGTCATGTTACACCCCCCTTAGAGTGGTTTGGGTCATCTTACACCCCCCTTAGAGTGGTTTGGGTCATCTTACACACCCCCTTAGAGTGGTTTGGGTCATCTTACACCCCCCTTAGAGTGGTTTGGGTCATCTTACACACCCCCTTAGAGTGGTTTGGGTCATCTTACACACCTCTTAGAGTGGTTTGGGTCATGTTACACCCCCCTTAGAGTGGTTTGGGTCATGTTACACCCCCCTTAGAGTGGTTTGGGTCATCTTACACCCCCCTTAGAGTGGTTTGGGTCATCTTACACACCCCCTTAGAGTGGTTTGGGTCATGTTACACACCCCCTTAGAGTGGTTTGGGTCATCTTACACCCCCCTTAGAGTGGTTTGGGTCATCTTACACCCCCCTTAGAGTGGTTTTAGCAAAATTATGATGGGAGGTCAAATAAATTTACCCGGTAGTGCAGTACTTGGATTAGAGTGAAGGGTAGTTAGCTTACCGCAAAAAAGGAAGTGATCATCCTTTCTCTTAGCTCATCGCCAGTCTGGGTGTCCTCACTTCTTTCTGCGGGCAAGTTGGGGATTTCGGGCACCAGTGCTGTCTCCTCAGGGGATTGAATTCGGTGACATATACAGATATTGTGGAGCACACAGCAGGCGAGGATGATCTTGGAGACCTTCTGTGGGCTGTATAGCATCTCTCCTCCTGGGCGTGCCAAACATAGAAAGCGTGCTTTCAGCAGGCCGATGGTTCTTTCCACAATGCTTCTGGTCTTGCGGTGTGCTGCATTGTAGCGTTCATGGGCAGAGGTCTGTGGGCTCCTGACCGGAGTCAGCACCCACGTTCTCTGCCCATATCCCTTATCCGCTGTTGAAAAAACACAATGAGAGAGACAGCAATTAGTACTAGTACATATATTGGTTTTCATTTTTTAGAATTTGGCTTACTAGGCCACATATTTGAGTCCAAATACTTTGACATGGTTAATTATTTACCCAGTAGCCAGCCAGCTGGCATTTCGTTGTTCTCAAACTTCCGGCACAGGACTGTCCGCTGCAAGACGTAAGAATCGTGGCATGAGCCAGGGAACCCCGATCTCACCGCCCGCAGCTTCATCTCATGGTCACAGACCACCATAACGTTAAAAGAATGAAATTGTTTTCGGTTTCTGTAATACAGCTCCTGTGCACGGGGAGGGCAGAAAGGGATATGTGTACCATCAACGCACCCTAGCACATTCGGGATCCCTCCCATTAGATAGAAAGCATGTTTTATTTTGGCAACCTCCTCCTCATCCTCAGGAAACTTGATGTAAATTGGGATTAAATCACAAATCGCCAGAACTACCTGGATTAATATGCGGCTCATAGTAGCCTGGCTTATCCCGCTGAGGAGGGCAGAGGTTGCCTGGAAGGTCCCTCGTGCCAAAATATTAAGAGTGGCACACAGGCGTACTATGCCTGGAATGGATTGAGTGCGTTTGGTGGATGGCTCGATTTTGTGCTTAATCTGATCATATAGGGACTGTAGTGCAGCACGATTCAGACGGAAGCGGCTCCTGATCTGCTCGTCACTTAAGTCACATACTGAAAGGCGGATTCCAAAGGAGCGGGGTGCCCTAAGCCTCACAACACCCCGCTCCCTGGCCTCCTGCTCTTCCAGCATACGCATACATCCATCCACTCAGACACCATACATCACCCTCTTATCCATCACACACACTCAACAGATATACAAAATCAAACAAACAAAAACCACAAACACACCACACACACAAACAATCACACTCCTCACACACTCACTACAATGCAGCTCACCACAAAACCAGAAGTATAGTGGTCCAAACCACCAGCCTGCTGAAAAGCAGCTTTCTAAGTTAGGCACAACCAAGAGGGGAGTTGCTGCACAGCCCACAAAAGGCCCCAAAATCAAGCCTCAGTTGCTGTATGCTCCACAATATTTGCATATGCCACCAAAATCAATCTCCTAAAGAAACAGCACTGATGTCAGAAATCACCCAACAAGCCACAGAGAGTGAGGACAAAACCCAGACAGAGACTCAAATGAGCTAAGGGAACCAAGCACCACACCACAGCCTTTGCCACAGTGTAACAATACCAGAAGCTTTCAAATTCCTTCCATTTATACTTCACTTTGAAAAAGGACAGGTCCGCTTTGCCGCCTTTTGCGTTGCTCTGCTATTTCCGGGCACCAATTAGCTGACCCAGGTGTGCGTGAAACGGAGTGCGCACGCTAGTAGCGCTACTAGCGTACGTGAGCCGAAACTTGCGTGCATTAACGGACATGGCAGAAAATTCAGTGGTGGGCCAATGAAAGGTAAGCTGCTGTTTATTTAAATAGCCGTTAGGATAGCCACATGTCACAAGGGTTTCATATACATGAGTCCATTGTTGTATTTGGTTGTGTGTTGTTTGGTTAATGAGGTCTGTAATTAGTTAATTGGCTAACACACATGCTTCAGTCAGTGCAGTAGAGGTGTGGCTACAAGGACCTGGGCAGTATGTGTGAATCTATTAAGTGGCCTGGTTTGTGATTGGCTGTTAGAGCACATAAAACCTGGCCAACCCAAAGAGAGTGCGATGCCATTCTGTAGTCTGCATGCGTGCTTGTTGGTTGTGTATTGGTGTGTGTGTGCAGCTACAGGATGGAGCCAAATTCAGGACATCTGCCGGCCACAGCAGGCCCAAGTAGGAGTGTGGTGGGTGCTGTGCGCAGACCTCCCTTGCGGAAAAGGGCCCAGCCTGAAGGTGGTGCAGCACCCCAGGCTAAGCGCCCAGGTGCCAAGAGGGAGCCTGAATTTAATTTGGCGGAGAATAATCATCTTGTGCGCCTTACCCTTGCTAAATGGGAGCTGATCTTTGGCTCCCAAAGCAAGTCAATAGGCAAACAAGAAAGAAGCAAACTGTGGGATGCCATTGGTGTTGAGCTTAGTAGCACTGCTCAACACCCACGTAGTGGCCCATCCTGCAGGAAACGCTTCTACACTTTGAGAGGGGCCCTTATCAAAAAGATGAATCACAATCTTGATGTGGACAGTGGGACCACCCAGGCTCCAAAGAGTACCTACAGGCCGTATGAGGAGATGCTGAAGGCCAAAATTCCCCTGGCTCGGCTGCAGGGTGTGGATCCTGGGGATGACACCACAGGTTGGACTGAAGGTACATATTTTCTGCATTTTTTTAAAAGCTAATGTTAATGTATGTGATTTGCATTTTCTCTTTCTGCCCAACTAACAGTAGTACCTGTGAAGTAGTACATTATACCTCATACATTTTTTACTTTCCTGTCTGTTGCTTTCTGCATAGGTGCACATGGTGCTGTCCAGGATTTGCCTCAGGACACACAAACTCCTGCCCTTCAACCAACCTCAAGCCTAACCCAGTCTGCCATTGAAGGTATTTACCACTAATTTAGGTGCTGGTTGTTTGGGGACCAAATGGGTGTGGGAGCAGCTCCAACAATCAAGTGGGGCACTGTTGAGAATTAATAATATGGACCTGCGGCCTAATTTCACGCCCACTTTAACCCTCACAGCAACTAACTAACAAGGCCCTAACATGTGTAGCTATGTTGGAAGGCAGAGATGTGTGGCCATATATCTGCATATACATGTGTAAGCCACACTGGGCTTGATTAGTGAATATTAGTGAATGAGCTGCTCACACACACCTTAATGCATGTTTGATTTTTGACCGCACATTACCAATGGCTCAATGTTTGCTTGGTTTTTGCCTAGCTGCCCCGCCATTGGCCCCAGCATCTCCTCAGGAGCCAAGCTACTCTTTGGATGTCGGTAAGTGCATGTGTCAACCTTGCTTTATCTGCTTTAACCCAAGTGCATGTGTCTCATTCCTCTTTTTTATTGGTAGGCCAAGTGACTGGTTCATCTTTGGACCCCACTTCCGATGTTGCAGGTCAACAGGACCCTGTTGGTGTGTATAGCAATACATAATGTATCCTTTATGCTGTTTATGTTACACTGGTTCTATTTGGTTAGTCTAATAATCTACATGTTTGCTCTGTCAACTTGAAGTTGCCTCTTTTGAGTGCTTATTCCCTCCCCAGAGTCAGTCTAATAGTTTTTGGAGTGATTGCAATGCATTTTGTTTGACATATTTTTGGACAAACATTCACCCTAGTAGTTTGAGGAATATTTTGAGCCATTAATTGTGTTTTTTAGTTGGCCAGAATATCGGAAGTGGCTGTCCGGAAAGGGCCCTTCACGTTCAGGCTGCCAGAGATGAGGGTAAGTTGTTTTGGCTTGATCTAGTATGTATTTTGGCTCTACTTTTGTGGCACTTTCTTCAGGCAACTTGTGTTTCCACATGTATTTTCAAGGTCCAAGCTCGAGTGAGGGCCCCACTCCAGACATCTGGGAGATTGCGGGTATGTGTAATTTTAGCAATGTGTCTGATCTTATTTGGCCCAATTATTGCCTCTTATTCCTCTAACATACATGTTATCAATCTGAGGCTAACAGATACCTTTTGGCTAGTGTGTAATTTTGCACTTTGTGGAGGTATGGCCTCGATAGGCTATCCATGTTACATTTGAGTTTTGTCCACTGACCTACTAACCTGACTTTCCTGTTTAGCATATGCCAACTTGCCGGAGATCTCGGATGTTGATTTGCCCCTCTCTGGCAGCGATACCCCGCTCCTACCTGTGCCGGACGACACGGAGGTAACATGGCTGATTTAGAGGACCAATAACCACATTGCCATGTTCGTGGGTAGTGGATGAAGCAACATGTCACATTTCCTTTCTTGGTCGTTTTTGCAGGAGGCGGAACCAGAACGCCAAGCTGGGACCTCTTCCCAAGTCCCATGTGGCCAAGCTTCCGAGGCTCAAACAAGGGTAAGTTGTATTGTGACAGTTTTGGCAAATGATTTGGAGGGGCATACCTGCATTGGTTCGGTTTGACTAAAATGTTGTTTTCTATTTTGTTAGCCTCAAACCACAGCAAGAGGAGGTGTGGCACCAACCAGTGCGGATTTTTATGAGCTAGGGGTCCGGATGCTGGAGGACTACAGTCGCCAACAGCCGCGTGATGGAACTAATGAGCGCATTGCGGCGTTGGAACATCAGGTGCTGATGTGTCAGCAACAAAATGAGGCCCAGCAGCGCCAGATCGACCAGTTGCTCCGAAACCAACAGCAGAACCAGGAACTTGGTCGGCTGGGCAATCTAATGGAGCAATCTCTCCAGCGCCAGGAACAATCTCTCCAGTGCCAGGAAGAATCTATACAGCGCCAGGAAGAATGTCTCCAGCGGCAGGACCAAACTTTGTTGTTGATACAACAGCTCATACAACAGCAGTCTATATTTTTTACTGCACTGTTGTCCCCCAACACCGCCCCTAGAAATGACTCCCAACCTCCCCGGCCACCCAGCCAAGAATATTAATTTGTTTGTGTTTTTTTTTTTTCTGTAAATATATTTGATTAACCCACCTCTAAATTGTGTTTTTCCTAAGACATAGCTAATAACACAGTCAGGGATGAGTATCTTGATCTACATATGTAAATGTATTTCTAAATTTATGCCACACATTTGTGACCATAGCTTACTATGGTTTACACATTAAATGGCTCCAAAGGTATGGCAAAATTTACACACAAATGGGTTTGGAGACAGTTAAACTATGCTTGACAAGGCACAACACTGTAATTATGAAAATATAAAATGGTTTATTCTAAAGGTGGCCACCAGGCCAACATTGCCCCACAAAGGGCCTCAAACAAGGGGCCAGTCTTCCCCCCACCCTAACGCCGCTGCTGCCTCTTCTTGGCCAGCAGCATAAGCTTCAGACGCCTGATCTCCCGCCACAGTCTGCGATGCTGGTTTTCACAAGCTGTAGAGATGTAGAAAAAAAACAGATTTAATAAATGGAATGTGACCTCAACAGACACAGATGTAGCAATGTAATGTCAGTGTGTCCAATTAGCTGACACTCACATTAACATTGTTGCCCACTGTGCCCTTAGTTGTTAACATTATATGAGTACTATTGGCTGGCTGAAATTTGGCCACCACATCCCAAGCATACATTTACTCTTAACTCTTGGGAATCAAAGAAGGTATAAGTCCCAGTGTGGACATTTATGTGTTTAGTCACAGCCAAACATCAGGGCCTAAGTCCTAACGAGTAAACTAGTTTTGACAAGAATCTTAGAGGTCACGACCTAAGCAGCCCCATTTGGTTGTGTCGAAACCACAAATTGTCTCAAACTCAATGTGGCAAACTCAAGAATGTGAGGCAACAATCAAGCATGCAGACAGGCATGTAGGATTGTTGACCAAACACATGTAACCTAGATGTGTGTTAAATTAACACATAGGTACATTGTAAATGTCTGCAGATTTGACTAGAAGACATAGGGTTCACAAGTGCATATGAAGTGGGATGTACTCACCATCGCAGCTGTGGCGGGGGCCCATGCTGCTGGCCGTCCCTGGAGCTGGGGTGGGGAGGATGGTCACTGGCTCCGTCTGCGTAGCAACATCTGTCAGGAGAAAGCAAAAGAGAAAAGCAAAATTAGTGGGCCAATGACACCTGACTATTTGACATCCATCTGGTTAGGGAGTCTGAAAAAACAAATGCTTGCATGGTTACATACATGTTGTCCAACATTAACATATTTCCTGGACCATGAGTTCATGTAAATTCTTTATGGTTGCAACATGGACCCCTAAAGATAATGTGCCAATAACCTTGACAGTGCAATGTTAAGGACTAATTTGCAGTTGATTGTCGAATGTTACTAGTGTGCAACATGTGTTAGCCGGAACAACTTAACCAAATAACACATTTGCTAGCCCCCATCATGGTGTGGGCAGAAACATAGGGGTGGTTGCCAGTTGGCTAGCACTGTAGTGGGGTTTGTGATGTTAATGTACATTATCAAACCACCTTGTACTATGGACCAGGAAACATGTGTCTCTTAAAAGTGGGCCAAGAACCAGGATTGATACTATTCTGTGTTTTGGTCCACTTTGGCAGAGCACCACCATTTGAGTGAGACACCGTCCGCCGCCGCTGCCTTCCGCACATCACTCCTCCAGTGTGTGCGCACGCGCAGGCCATTAGGAAACAGAGAGCGCAGGCGCACACACATCTAGAGGGGCACGCAGGAGGCTGCGCCGGTGGCTTCTGCCACCCCCAATGAGGTAAGAAGTTTGTGGGGTTTTTTTGGGGGAGGCCCTGGGTGAGGGAGGTGATTGGGCAGGGAAGCTTCGAGATTCCAAGCACAATCAACAATGGGTGTTGGTCCACTTTAAGGAATGTCAAAACATAGGGAATGTGATGGATAACAACAAACACTTACCATGACTATGCCCGTGGAGAAGGCGTCGCCAAAAGGCCATGGAGGTGCCGCCTATATGATGCCCTGCAAATTAGAGAGGAATGGCAAGGGCTAAGTACAAATGGGCAGATGAAACCTGTCACAGACTAACAATGACAAAATGTGCACTCACCAGGGGATGATCCGCCACTTGAAGCCCAGGGAGGGCTCTGAGGAGGAGGCGGGGAGCCTCGGCTCCTCACACTCTGCTCGGAAGATCCCCCAGCCAAAGGGCCACCCTCCTCCCTCTCACTCCCTGCTCCTTCAGGGAGTGTGGGAGAGTCCATTCCTTCCACCCCACTTGGACTCCCCACTTGAGAGTGGCCCCTTGGCTGGTGAGACTCCTCAGAGTCAGAGTGTGAGGAGCTGAGGGTTGATCCTGCCAGCCCCCCAGCAGCACACTCCTCTGGGGCGTCATCCCCTTCCTCCCCTGGGTCCTCCAAATAGGATCCGCGAGAGGGACCCTCCCCCGATGACTCCCCCGAGTCCGCCTGCCTGGTTCGGGGGAGGAATCCCTTCCCACGTTTACCCAGGGGAGGACGCTTATCTGTGTTGAGGGGGTGAAAGAAAATAATTAATATTACGACCACAAATGGACCCAGCTTAGCAGATGATTTAAACTAAAGTATAAACATAGCATAAGCTTAAACTTACCTGATGCGTAGGCATCATATAGGCGGTACACGCCTTCAGGGTCCCGGCGCTTGAAGTCAGACCATTTCTGTTGTATGGCTCGGATGGAGAGCTGGGTGTTGAAGCGCCGGGACACTGTGGCCTTCACCTCCATGGCAATTCGCTTCTTGCCCCCACGGGCAAACAAACACAAATCAATACATGACATCAGAACAATGGCATAAACAGTTATACTGAGACCAGAGTAAAGTGGACCCACACCCCGGATTATCACTATTCTGGGTTTGGGTCCACTTTGGTGGGGCACACCAATCGGGGGTGGGCCGCTGTCTGAAACCCCCTTGGAAGGCCAGAAAAAGACCACTGACCACACTCCCACGTGACTGCGCCAGGCTAGCACAGCGCTCTGCGCCGCTGTGGTATGCGCATCCAAGGCCATTTGGACGTGCATACCAGCTCAGCTGCCTCTGAGCGCCAAAGGACGCGTGTGGCGTTTGACTCTAACAGGGAGTGCGCCTGCGCAGGCCATGAACAAATGTCTGGCGCAGGGGACCACCCTGCTAGAGGGAAGCGCAAGACGCATCCGCAGCTCACGCATGCACAGATGGGACGGGGCTGAGGTAAGGTTTATG
Organism: Gastrophryne carolinensis; assembly: GCA_027917425.1. Classification (NCBI taxonomy): domain Eukaryota; kingdom Metazoa; phylum Chordata; class Amphibia; order Anura; family Microhylidae; genus Gastrophryne; species Gastrophryne carolinensis. Next base: position 139,458,980 of record CM051244.1, read on the forward strand.
GCCCTCCAGGGGGGTTCATCCCCGCAGGACATCCAGATTGGGGATGCCCCGCGGGGAGTGATCAGATTGGTCCTGAAAACGAATAGATTTCAGGGCCAATCCCCCCTGGGTGTTGGTCCACTTTAAACATAAAATGCAAGAAAAACATACTCACTTTGACCACCTGGCCATTAACGCGGCTATCCACCCTCATTCTTCTTTTTTTGGCATGCCCAGGAGGGGAAGGGGTGGGAGGGGTGCTAGGTGGGGGAGGTAAGGTAGGTGGGGGAGGTGGGGGAGGGGTGGTGGGGTCTGATTCGGAGGAGGAGCTGGGGAGGCGCTGGATCCGTCTCCTGGGCAGCATGGTGGAAACGCTAAGGAGGAAACAGGAACCAGATATGACCCAAGCGACAGGGACACCAAAAAAAAATAAAAAAAAAAAAAAACGCTCCGCGCACCAGGAACAAGCTAATATCAGCTATGTGCAAGCTAAGTGGCGGAAAAAGTAAATTAACGCATTACAACAAGCTATTGGCCTAAGCGCTAGTCATTTTTTTGCTTTAGGTGGCTTTGAAACGCAAAGGAGGAAACCGGAACCGGATATGACGAAAGCAACTGTGAAATAAATTTAAAAAAAAAAAACGCTCCGCACACCAGGCACAAGCTAATATCAGCTATGTGCAAGCTAAGTGGCGGAAACAGTTAATTGACGCATTACAACAAGCTATTGGCAAAGACGCCATTATTTATTAGCTTGATTTAGCTGGGGGTTCAAGATACTGTAATGCATAGGTCCTTGAAAACCAAAAAACTTGGTGCTGAAAAAGACAAATCTTATTCCTTCATAAAATCATCACACAATCAAACTATCCAACTACATGATAATGTGGCACACATGAGAATGCATAACGGGTTGTTATGAGCTTGTACGCCTGAATAAATCCTGCATAATGTGGACATGCACGCTCACAACTACAGTGTATTCATTAAGAACGACTGGGGTCGCGGGAAGTGAATTCCTTGCAAATGGCAGAAGGGCACATGTATGAACAGCACAGCGCCGCACAACGCAGCACAGCGAAGCACAGCGACGCTCGCGCCGCCACATAGCAAATCAAAACAGCGACTGCACAAACTCTGACCACCACAGATTCATCAAGGACAGGGCTGCCGAATAGCTTGGGCGCCGACAATTTCGCAGAGCGAACGTGACCGCCAAACAGGACTGGCTAAAAATTAGCTTTACAAGCCCCGTGTGTGGTGAAAACAAGCGATTTAGAGCCCAATGAGTTTGGTGGGAGGAGATGCATTTTAGATGTCACTCACAACATTACAGTGTAAAAATTACTACTTTCTCCAAAAAAAGAAAAATAACTAGCCAGATTAATAAAACATATCCCAATAAACATGTGTTGAATTTTGTGCCAAAGACAAGAACACAAAAACCACTTAAAAAAATCATTGCAGCGTCTGCCATTGAAATGTATGGGAGAGCGGCAGGTAGCGCCAGGTCATACCTGTCGCTGTGATGGGATTAGCAGCGGCGCTGTTCATTGCAGTCGGCTACATGATGAATCCTGCGCCAGCCGTCGCTCTCGCCGGCGCTAGCCTCATTTAGCGTGATAAATGCGTCATTGTGACCGCCGCCGGGCGTACTTGAGTCGGTAGCCGCCGTTAGCTGGCGGTACATAGCGCTCGTCAGACACTACCTGGCGCTAGCCCGTGATAAATAAGGCCCTTAGAATTTGCATGATGTTTGATATTCAAAGTACAGTTCCTCAAAGAGCATTGAATATACTTGATGCATATACATATACTGTATATGATTAATAAATGAATGGATGTCGTTATTTTATTTTTGGTGTAACAGATGATGTTTCTTTCAAATCAGTTAAAAAGGTTCCAACCAAAGGAAAAGATCACAGCTTGGCTCACCAAAGCAAACACAGGTAATGCGATTAGTAAATGATTTTTTTGCCTACTTGTACTCACTAAGAAGGTAGAATCTTCATAAAGTTTATTCTGTTGAAAAGTTAATCAATTTGTAAACACAGGGGTTAAAGTGTACTGGAATTCTATATTTGAGTTGCTTACCACCTTTAGACCCAACCATGTATTTTTTGGTAATTTAATTTACTGGTAGTTTCCTTTTTCAACAAACATTATTCAGATTTATACAGTTTACAGACAGTAACAGGAAAGTTAAATCATAAATAAGCAAGCAAGTTTTGGTATATAGCCACAGCCGGTTATATATCGGTCACTCCGTGGGACATACAACTTCAAAGTTCAATACCAAAAGTGTTATTTTTCCATTGAGGTGTGTTTATCCCACCACCTTATAAGTATAAAACACTTACCAGATTTCTTTAGAAAAAACGCCTTGTAATCAAATAGCAGATAATTTAGTTCCTCGTTAGGGATTGGGATCTGCTACTTTCAAATTCATCCACTTTTTCACTTCTTAATGGCAATAAAAACGGGTCTTGTGATATTTTTACATCAAGCATTTGCTCCAAATTTAATGTTGATTTGCAATAAAAAAATCAAAAATGCCAACATAGTGTAAAATTGCCTGGTTCAATTGCCCCCACTATGCAATGCTCGCCAAATATATCAATAAAATCCAGCATATAGTATTTTTCAGAAGGCAAAGCTCAGTGTTACCACCAGCAGTCTCGCCACCGCAATCAGCTCGGGCTCCTACCGCTCTGCATATATGTTTACCCGACACCTCGGCCGCAGGCTCCGTAATCTCCGTCTTCCTTCGAAAGTCACATGGTCACTAGGCTCTGCCCGACTCTCTAATTAAATTGCCACCCTTAAAATTTCTTATTACCTGATCAACTACAAAATATTTTACATTTACAGGGTTATTTTCATGTACTGTTTTAAAATGGGAGGACACACTGTGCATCTCGTAACCTCTTTTTATGTTATATATGTGTTCTCTCAGTCTTACCCTAAACTGTCTGCTTGTGCATCCCACGTATTGCTTCCCGCATGGGCATTCTAAAACGTATACAACATTTATACTGTTACATGTAAAAAAGTTCCTAATATTAAAACATTCGTTGGTGGTATTAGAAATAAATGAGGTTATGCCTCTTTTCATTCTTCCCACATAATTTACAACCTGCACATTTTTTACATTTAAAAAAACCTTTTACGTTCATTAAAGTGCCCTGTGCTTTTTTTTATTGGTTCTACATAACTTTGGACCAAATGAGTGGTTATAGTAGGTGGCTTTTTGTATAGCATTCGTGGCTGTTCTGGCAAATGGGATATCATCATTTTTAAGTATATGCCAGTGTTTTTCAAGTATTTTTTATATTCTTTTATAGTCTTTTCCATAAGTCGTTATCATGGCATATTCAGCTATTTTCTTCCCACTATCTTTATTCTTATTTTTGTTTTCCAATAGTTGTTTCCTATATGTTTTTGATACTATTTTAATTTCATCCTGTATAAATTCAGGGTTGTATCCCTTCTTAATAAATCTTTCTCCAATTACTTCAGCCTGCCTATTAAAATCCTCCTCATCTGTTCTTTTTATCCTATATATTTGCCCCCTAGGGATATTATCCAACCAATTTGGGTGGTGGCAGCTTTGTCTTGGCACATAAGAATTTCTATCTGTTATTTTAAAATACGTTATTAGAGCATTACCCTTTTTTCTCAATTTCTAAATCCAGGAAATAAATTACAGTGTCACTTACCTGACATTGTAAGTAAAGTTAGTTCTAATTCAACCTTCGTATATATTTTATATTTTGCCCCAGCTGACTCACTTAATATCACACTTAGCACACAATGAAGTAAAATAAAATACGTTTTCTTCATTATATAAATCTAAATCCCATGCACATGCAAAGCAGTAGTTCTAGGTGCTAATACATTTTACCGAGGTACTGTATGTATTTAATTTTTAAAGGTATAAAATAACAGAAGCCTATGGGAATCCAAACAAATGTGGAGTTGGTGGATTTCCCATAGCTTCTAAAATAAAATATCTGCGCCATTAAAATAAATTTTACCCTACCTGTAGAACTGCCCCCATGGTTTGTGCAGATGGTTTTGATTATTTAATATAAGAAAACTATTTGTCATGTTTGTGTACCTGCCAAGTAAAAGAGCTTTGATTGTATCCAGAAAAATCTAAAGTCAGTTGAAAAACCCTTTCACCCCAATCTTCTTCATGCTTTTTAGCTAAAGACAAATCCTTATTTGGCTTTGAGAGAAAATAGGAATCTATGGCTCTTGAGTGGCTTGACCCCAAAACTTTGGTGAGCTTAGGCTAGTGCCTACAGTTGACAAAGACTTCCACCAGGACAACAGAACTGCATGATTAAATGTAAAAATTAAAAGAATAGTCAGGAAAAGTAAGTTTGTTAACCAGAAAGAGGCCTACCAAGCAGTGCTCAAAGATAAAGGTCAGTAACTAAAGAGTCATACACAGCATATTAGCGAAATTGAAGGGCACACAGTAGCCAAAAGTAAGGGCCTTATTTATGAAGTGTGCCGTTTAGCATCTTTCTGGTGGCTATAGCACTAGTTTTGTATGCCGCCATCTTAAAATAATTTAGGGTGGTCCAGACACCCCAACCAGACAGTGCTAAAATGCAAACTACTATTATAACTAAATCAATTCAATTGTATCAGGCAAAATGCATACATACTTACATAGACCCCTTAAAACAATTAAAAACACATAAACATATTTGAAGGAGCGGACCGAGCAGACCCTAATCCAGGGTTACAATGATTCCCCACTATAATTCCACATTATAGCCCCAGCAAGTTCTATATTTATAATAATCCCTAAAATTTTGCCCAATAGCCCCCAATCAAGTCAGAAAATGTGCAAACAAAGCGCAAATGTGCAAATGCAAAGACAACACACCATCCTATAAAAATATCCGATCTATAAATTACAACTTTGGGTAAATACAAACAGGACCCTATTTACAAAGTGCTAGTTCTTATAAAACGTGTAATATCTAATCAAGATGAAAGTTATTTAAAGGAGCACTATCGCGAAATTGTGTAATATTAAAAATCCATATAAACACTTTAGCTAATAAGGGGAGGGGTCACTCATACACCCGAACTGAATAAAACTCCCGCCAAACTTGTGGTTTTCTTCTCCTGGTAGATATAAAATCCTGGGGTTACAGGTTTAGTCTATGAGGGGTGACAGAGTCTGTCACCAGAGATGTCCTCTTCCTTCCATTAAAATAAAAAAAAACAAGCCTGGCTGAGTATTTCTCGATACCAGGTGTATAAGTGACCCCTCCTCCCTCCACCCAGCGTATTTATACAGATTTTTATCATTGGGCCATTTTTTCGCGATAGTGCTCCTTTAATAATATAAGTCACACTACATAACCCATACAGCTGTGGTCCATGCAAGGCCTCCCTCCCCCTGACCCACGCATTCCGTGACGGCAGGGTCCATTACTTCCTCAGGGCAGTCAATTCCCTAATCATCTGTGGTCCTTTTAAACCCACCCTTCCTCGCTACCCTGACGTGACTTCCCCCGGCCCGTGGTAATGGCTGGCCACACACACACTCTGGAAGTGCGCCAGACAGCCGTCAAGGGTAAGAAGGCGGGAGTGTCAAGTGGGCAGCTTGTGCTCCCAGTGCTGCGTATGCATCCACTGTGCCAACCCTGGTGACAATGATCACCTCCCCCTGTAGGTCAGGAGGCATCCAAACCACCTGACACCGGCGAGGCAATACATCGCAGACGGAGATGTCACTGCACTGGAGCAAACCACAGTATCATAACCGCATGTGTCTTTAGGCATACCTATCCATCCCACAAACCAACTGATGCTAACTAATTCATCTTGACTGTTGCATTAGGTATCGGCCAGCCTGTGTCATTGTCTGTTGGACCCGACTGTTGATTTAACCAGTGTCGGTGAGTGCCAGTCTTTTCAGCTCTGCACAGTGTATTTATGAGATTTTTCCACCCAATAAAGATTGCTGCTGTATTTTTCCGGCGCTGATCAGCATTTCATCATTACAGTTACAGGATATCACTGCTGGGGACAGTGCATTTAGGCTGCATTTTATTTGCTATTGTCCAAATGATACATTGCTAAGCAAAAAAAAAAACGTTAAGGAACAACTTTACAAGAAAAAAATGACATTTGGTGACATCTAGATCCTCTGTTTCTATTATTGACAAGTCACAATGCATGTTTTGTACAAACACTTTTGTGTAATAATAATTACAGGCATAAAACACTTTCTGCCCATTGTGGTCTATGGAATCTTAGCCTGCGGTGCAACTATAAACTGGTGCGTTTGGCGCTGCTATTTGGCTCTAGTATTAACCCTTTAAGTGCCAGATTACCTAGAGATTTTTGTCAGCCTATGTTGCCTGGCCATTTTCACTAGCTTGCGCTATACATGTTTAACTGTGATTTTTGAGGGTATGTCCGGGGATTTCCCATGAAAGTGATATATTGTTTTTTTTCAGCAGAATTTGAGCTTTAACAGGACATTTATTCCTTATTATTAATAATAATAATAATAATATTTATATTATTATTTCAGTGCTTTATTTGTGGGTAAAATATGTGGGAAAAAAATTAAAAAATGCAATTTTTTACATTTTCTAGCTTTTTTTAAAATAAACAAATGTACGTTTTTTTCATTAAAAATCATATTGTGTGTAAAAGCCCCTTACTCCTGCTTACAACAGTACCACATATGTATCGACAGACACCCTTCCCTACCCAGGATACACTCCAAACTGAAAATAATGTTTTTGGAGATTTTTAAAGAAATACAACTATGCCCACCTTGTTCAAGAAGAACAACCCTTTACACCCCAAATTTCTATGCATACCCTGCTTGTTTTAATTGCACTGTGTTCCCCTAAAAAATTAATAAAAATGCATAAAAAACGCATTTTCCTGAAATATCAAAATGCTAATAGAAAAACACAAGCCACATCTGAAAGACCAATACCCAACATGCGTTGTTTTTAACCCTTTAGTTGCCAGCCTCCTCTGTCTGTTAACAGGACATTTTGTGCTATGCATGTTTAACTGTAATTTTTGCAGAAACTTCCAGGGACATCCATAGTAATGATACATTAGGGCTGATTCAGAGTCCCTTTCTCAACATTTTTTTGAGGTCTTGCTACCTAACTAAAAAAAATGCAAAAATGAAAACATTTCACACAAAAATTCTTGCAAAAAAAGGGCTCTGCTGAATCAGATGGGGGTGGGGGGGGGGGGGAATGGGCGAGAACGGAAATGTTTATGCAAAAAAAATGTCTAGCAACAGGCTCTGAATCAACCGTGTTGCTTTTTTTGGACTTCGTTATTTTTTATGTGCTTTCATTTAAATTTTTAATAAAATTAAATATATATATATTTTTTTAATTTGCCTCATTTATTTTATTAAGAAAATGTATTTAAAAAACATATGGTGTGTCAAAGTCCAATTTCTTCTAACTACAACGGTACCACATATGTATCGGTAGTCCCCTGTTCCTGCCCAAACTGAAAAAAGCACTTAATGACATCTTCAAATAAAATACAACTACCATCCACAGGATCAAGTGTTAAATAAAAAAACTGTTGTGAGCCCCCTCTGGGTTAAAACCCTTAAATATTAAAAAAAAAATGGCATGGAGTCCCCCTCCCCTATCCAAGCATAACCAGCCAGGGCACCTGCTATGGAGGCTTGTAGACCAGGGTGTGGAGGCCAGCCTCGGTGGCCCCTGGCCCTGAAGGCTACAACCCCACATAGACCTAGTGGGCTGCAGTTTCTTCTGCCACCCCCCAGGGTTTGGAGAGGCAGGCAGAGCAAAGGATCGTTTTTTTTATCTTTTTCTTACCTCTGATCCTGTATTTTGTGAGGCTTTGTCCCGCGTCCACCATAACTGTCACTTGACAGTTGCTAGTAATCTGTGAAGGCCGGGTGGCAGCGTATCGGAATCCCCTACCCCCCATTCACCCTGCACCGATCACTACCAGCATCTGACGTGACTGTTGGCACCGGAGCAGAGGAATGACGTCAACGTCCCTGTCCATAATGGGTGACTCTAGCAGCAGAAGGCAGTGAGGGCAGGAGTAGAGGCCCTGTTTTGGGACCTTTTCTGATGGCAGAAGAGTCCGGGGAGAGGTTGAAGTCCCGGCTGAAGAAAAGACTCAGACTTGAAGAGATGAGTCTGTATCTTTATCATTTTTTTGCTATTCACTGAAGTTTCGTGAGACTCACATAGCTGGCACTAAAAGGGTTGAGTTAGATGCAGGCTGGCGGTTGCATCGCCACTGCCTGCTTTTGGTTTCTTAAATCGCACACTGAGTGCCGTTGAGGAAAAAAACGTGGCACTGAGTAGTATTAACAGGCACTGACAATTCATAAATCAGGCTCTAAATAATCACGACCAGGGTAAAAGTTATATCTGAGAAAGTTCAGACAGGTATCCAGAACAATGCAATGGCCAAAGAGGAAAGGCTTAGGTGCAGGTAGCAAGGCTCTCCATACTAGGATGAAGAGCCTGGAGAGCCTTGCCATTTTTTAATAATGTATAAAAATAATGATACCATGAATCACAACCACTTTTTACGTAAAATAATATCATTTAAAATTAAATTCAAGAACTCTTCTAAATTCTTCATTATATTTTTATGCCAGTCATCGGTACTGAAGATACCAACTAATAGATAATAATTAGGGAAGAGTTAATCCGAATATCGCAGAGATTCTATCGCACAAATCGCTTTCTTAAACTACATTTAGTACTGTCCAGGCCATCTAAAATGGTGGATCCACATGTCAGGACATGGCCCATGGGGCAAAGAATCCTGGGAAGGCATCACGTGCAGCCTATCAGAAGCCAGCCCCCCCGTGATGTCACAGCCCTATATGAGCGGCGGCCATCTTGCGGGTGCTCATATCAGCGGTGTATTGTGGCAAGAACGGGTCAGGGAGAGAAAGAGAGAGATAGAAGAGACAGGGGGAAAAAGAGACAGGGAGAAAAAAAGACAGTAAAAAAGGAGACAGGGCGAGAAAGAGAGAGGGAGAGAAAGGAACAGAGAGGGACAGAGTGACAGTGTACATGGTGTTTGCATTTGGTTTTATTCAGGTCTTGAAAGCCAAGTTAGTGTTCAAGGCCACACACCTAGCCAAAAATATCCACCTCTTGCTTTTGTACTAAAACCTTGTTTTAAAGTGTGCTGTAACGTATTTAAATGACACTCACGGGGGCATCCCATTTAAGGGCATCTGAGAGTTGTTGCATTTGGTTTTATGCACAGGTCTTGAAAGCCAAATTTGTGTTCAAGGCCACACACCTAGGTTAAAATATCCTCCTCTTGTTATTCTACCGAAACCTTGTTTTAAAGCTTGCTGTAGTGCGCTTAATTGGCTCTCACCGGGGGCATCCCATTTAAGGGCATCTGAGAGTTTTTGCATTTGGTTTTATGCCCAGGTCTTGAAAGCCTAGTTAGGACACACACCTGCCATAAATATAGAGCTCATGCTGTTGTACCAAAAGCTTGTTTTATAGCTTGCTGCAGCACATTTAACTGGCCTGATCCGGTCATCCCATTGAGTTGCCTATTTAGAGTTTTTGCATTCTGTTTTATGCCCAGGTGTTGAAAGCCTATTAGTATTAAAGGCCACACAGCACTACATACCTGCTGCTTATCCAAAAATATTGTTTTAAGTGTAGTGTGGTGTATTGTTTTACCGACATAAACACACTAAGTATGTCAGGAAGAGAAGGGCCAAGATGTGAGAAGTGGCAAAGGCCTCAATTCATCAGGCAGAGGTTGCAGCAGTCTAGTGGCGAGTGGCAGCGGCAGTCGCAGTGAGAGGCCTGATTTCCCGGTCGTGTGTCTCGACCAGCAACGCATCTGCCATCATCGACTGGTTAACGCAGTCATCCATTTCATCACAAGTGACATCTGACACCCCCAGTCAACAGTCCGTAGGTTCCTCGGACACAACCCTCAGTTGGCAAGGCCTGGGAGCTGTCCTCCCATTGCCTCTGTCCTATGCTGCTCCCTCCCCCAGCAACGTCTCTTATGCTTTGGGTTCAGCTCCACAATTCAGTGAGGACGATCTGATAGAGGACAGTCGGAAGCTACTGCCCAGCTAAGAAATGGAGGAGACATCCGCCGCTTCCTTTGATAGGCGGCCTAGTAGGAGGGTGGTGTGGGAGGGGATGTTGGGAGCGTTCCAGCTCCTGCAGCAGACACTGTTGAGGAACCCGAGGAGGACATCAGTGACGTGCAGACACAACTCAATGATGATGAAGACTATCACACTTGGGAGCTAGGTGTAGAAGGGGCTTTATCATCATCAGGAGAAGAGGGTTGCAGGTTGCCTGTGAGTCAGCAGCTGAGGCAGCAAGGTGGTAGCATGCTTGGCAGTCAGCATGGTGGCAAAATTGGAAAGTCTGGAGGAAAACGTGCCCAAGGCCGGGGAAGACCACTTGCTGTGCGGCAGACTACCTTCCAAGGAGGTAGTGGAACAGGGATTCCTGGAGTTGACGGCAGTAGCAGTGAATTAGTCCAGACTATTGGTGGAAGGTGAAGCATGGCCAGGGCCCCAATGTTGGCACCTTGGCGCTGTGGCAACATATGCATTGTCACCATAAAGTGGCCTGCGAGAACTGAGGCTCTGAAGTGGTGGTCCAGCCTGCTGCATCACCTAGTGGCACACCGCTCCCAGTTTCAGCCAGCCAAGGCTCCACCACCTCAGCCGAAGAGAGCTGTGTGTCATACCTATCCTCTGGTGCTCCAAATGCTCCTCCTCCTATGAGTCAGTCATTCCGCCAGCAATCCATCGGCGAAGCCATGTCCAAGAGACATTAGTATGTAACCACTCATCCAACGGTGCAGAAGCTAAATGTGCTCATGTCCAAGTCGCTCGTGCTGCAATCCCTCCCATTTCAGGTGGTGCACCTTTCAGAGAACTGATGGCTTGTGCTGAGTCAAGGTGGAGAGTTTGAAGCCGTCATTTCTTTGTAAAAAGGCAGTACCAGCCCTACACGATTTTGTTGAACAGAAGGTGGGCCAGTCTGGAGCTGTAACTATGATCAGGTACAATACATGTCTTTTACTGCCCACTCAGTGAATGTGGTTCCTGCACAGCCACAACAGCAACATGGACAGGTCACACCGCTTCCACCGCCACGCTCCCTGTCCATTGTGCCTGTGACAGGGTGAAACTCCGCCTCCTCATCCTCCGCCATCTCCTCATCCTCCACTGCACAGACAACTCTTGGCGCCCCTCCAGCCTAACACATGTGCAGGTCATGCTGCTCTTCACATGGTCTGCCTTGGCGAGCGGAGTCACACAGGGAAGGAACTGATAAAATTCAAGAAATCAAATAATGGCTTACTCCACGCGAACTGCAAATGGGAACCATCTTGTGTGCGCTGTGACAAGGAGGCCTGAGCCATGCACCCTGTAATGGACGCTTGTTCAATCTAGCAGCAATTGTGACAAAGAATGACACACATATACAAACTGCGCTTAAATTAAAAACCATAAAGATTAGATTACTATAAAACTCAAGTCCATCGCAGGAGTAATAGAAAGGTGTCAGTCCAATCTTAAATTCATATTTAACAAAAATGCCACAATATAGCACTCAAATGCCGCGGAATGTATAGCCTATTAAATCTCTTCTTAAGCTTCAAAAGTCACCCGTTGTGCTCCAATTCAAACAACGTGCTCCAAACCACCAGTAATGTATAATTACCAGAAAAAAGATTTTAAGCATGCGTGTCTGATAATCAGTTAAGGTCCTCTTTAATCCACCTCACTGGATGCTCATTCCAATAAAGAAGGGGGGTAAATTCCCCTTATTATTCCTTACTATAGGTCCTTTTCTCTAAAAGCTCCCATAGATTTCATGCGTAGCAAAAACAAGAAGCAAAATATAGTGTGATACCGTTTTTAAATTACCGTTTAAAAGCTTAGGCTTTTATTGTGCTTACCACAAAACTTTAAAATCTTCACATGGGTTAAATACAAACATCCAAGGCTCAAGGAGAGGTTATTCACCACCTCCCTCTTAGAAGGGGCCACTCCTCTGCATCAAACCTCAATTAAGTATTGAGGTAATGCATTGCCTAAAACTTCTAATGATAATTTTCTTAGGATAACATATGTACCAAAAACGTTTAAATTTTCTCCTCATGCTGCTGCCAACTCCAGGCAATATATGGGCTCCTCATGCTCCTACCAATTCCAGGGTGACTTCCAGGCAATATACGGGCTCCTCATGCTGCTGTCAACTTCAGTGTGTCTTTCAGGCAATATATGGGCTCCTCATGCTTTTGCCAACTCCAGGGTGTGTCTTTCAGGCAATATATGGGCTCCCTGTGCTGCTGCGAACTATAGGGTGTGTCCTTCAGGCACTATGTGGTCTCCTCATGCTGCTGCCATCTCCAGTGTGTGTCTTTCAATCACTATTTTGGTCCCTCCTGCTGCTGCCAACTCCAGGGTGTGTCTTTCTGGCAATATATGGGCTCCTCATGCTGCTACCAACTCCAGGATGACTTTCACAAATACAGGGAGGGACACTCTGGTATGTCCCATACACTCGCCCCAAAAAGTTCTGCACTCACCCTCAATAAATCAATGTATACCAATGTGTAAAGGATATATAAAAAGGTATTTTATTAAAGTTTGTAATAGTAATGACAATGACCACATATGGGCAGAACAGATTAAAAAACATATATGAGACACATTAAAAAAAAATGTAAAAAGGCGGTTTTCACCTTGGGGTGTCTGGGGGTGCTCGGATGGCCATGCTGTGTTACGGTGATGTATCAAGTTTTTAGATTACCTTAGATTATATTACATTGCTTTCAGATTGCAGTGCATTTCTCATTATTGGGCCTGCCAGCCGGTGATCGTTTTGCCTTGCCACTCACCCTTTTCATTATTTATATTTTCCATTCTCTTCCTCTCGGCACTCTATTCACATATTCTAGCACTTACTTCACGTGTTTTTCACTCTTCCCCTCTTCATCTTGTTTATCTATTCAGCTGTGCACAATAACACTTTCTGGCTTGGCTGACGCGCGCTGGCTTGGTATCAATGAGTATGCAGGCTATGCCCCCCTTGATGTGTGGCATTTAATTATCAATATGTTAGTACATCATTATCATTATTATTCTTATTACTGAGCATCTGTCGGGTCCGAGCCCCCACCACCTAGTTTTTTAATGTGTCTCATATATGTTTTTTAATCTGCTCTGCCCATATGTGGTCATTGTCATTACTATTACAAACTTTAATAAAATACCTTTTTATATATCCTTTACACATTGGTATACATTGATTTATTGAGGGTGAGTGCAGAACTTTTTGGGGCGAGTGTATGGGACATACCAGAGTGTCCCTCCCTGTATTTGTGATTACTTATATACATGCACCCAAATTTCTGGCACCCCCTTTTTCTCTGTGATTTGGTCATAGAATAGGCTGTGCTTATCCGGTTTCTTACAAATTCGGTGTATAGTATCCATGATGACTTTCAGGCAATATATGGTCTCCTCTTGTTGCTGCCAACTCCAGGGTGTGTCATTCAGGCACTGTGTGGTCTCCTCATGCTGCCACCTTCAGAGAGCTGACAACTCCAGCTCTCTTTCAAGCCCTATGTGGTCTCCTCTTGCTGCTATCAACTCCAGGGTGCATCTTTCAGGCAATATATGGTATCCTCATGCTGCTGCCAACTCCAAGGTCTGTCTTTCTGGCAATATGTGGTCTCCTCTTGCTGCTGCCAACTCCAGGGTGTGTCTTTCAGGCACTATGTGGTCTCCTCACGATGCCACATCCAGGGTGTGTCTTTTAGACACTATATGGCCTCATCATGCTGCCATTAACTCCGGGGTGTGTCCTTTAGGCACTATGGGCCTGATGCAGTGCCTCCCCCGGTCTGAGCTTAAAACCTTCCGATTGTCCGTGGCTCCCGTTTGAATCGTGGCACAAATGTGATGCAGAGCCTCCGTCGGAATGGCTCCCTAACTGATCCGTCAATTTGTCTTTACTCGGGAAGATTTTTTTGCTCTCTCGGGTGCTTTCAATTTGATCGGGGCTTCCGTTCCCGTTCACACGGGCGGCCCGTTTTTCCCTGCTTTTTCCTTGGTTTTTGAACTTACCTGCTTGGTTTCCGTCGTATTTGACCTTCCATTTTAGTGATTTTTTAAAGTATACTTACATCTCCATGGCTCTTCAGTTGCCAATCTGGCTACACGCAAGCGCACATCCCTAAACCTCCATTGGAATATGCATATGGCACCAACTGCCAATTTGACACATATATATTGTCAAATTTATTTTTGGGTGTTCCTTCTTTCTTGCCATTAATGCATACCTTAATCTCTTTGGTGTTCCTTCTTCCTTGCCTTTAATGTTTACCGTAATTGGTTGTGAGTTTTTCTGATTGTTTGTTCCATATCTAAACCTTTTGTGTCATGTAAATGTGTGATGATGTTGTGTGATTGTACATTTGCAGGAAAGACAACTCACAAAATCTGTTTATGTTTTTTTTAATCAAACTTTTTTTTGGGGTTTTGTGGTTTTGAGATTATTTTTTTGATAAAACAAAAGTAAAAAACAATTTAAATTTGAATTAAACATGTTAAAAATTAGGCCTCGGGGTCTTGGGGCTGTGTTTTTCTTTGATCTGTGAATGAAAAACAACCTTAGTTTAGCATTGTTTTTATGGTTTGGTTGGGCGTTGTTTTATTGGGGCCCTTTTTAAACCGGACCTTCAGCGTGATTTAATGAAAAGCCCAAACTCTAAAAAACGATTCCGCAGCATCATCTGTAAAAAAAAGATACAAGGACCCACCATTAATCCACAAAATACATTAACAAGTTTCCTGGCCTAACTAAAGTCACTTTATTAACCTTTTGCTGCCTCACATTGCCCTAGTTCTTCTATCTGCATGTCGCCTAGTTTGTAGCTGCGTACATGGGTTAAACTAAGGTGGGCTTGTATTTAACGTGACAAACTAAGTTGTTTCAGACTATTCTTGCGCTTTGTTTTTTTTTTATTATAAGGAATGTGTGCGCGCACATAAATGCACGCTCGCATACTCACATCCATGATGATGTCGTCCTGCTCCTGTTTAAAGATGGCATAGCTCCTGGTATAGCTCTGACGTTCCCCCGCAGTGACGTGCAGGACATCCCAAATTGGAATGCCCCAGAGACATGATTCCTGTAACCCAGCCCTGGATTTCTTCACACTCCAAAGGGCTGGGTTACATGGGTTTTGGCCTGCTTTAAAACATCATGACCAAATCAGGTGAGGATGGAATAACCCACCTCCTTTACATTATTATTAAAGTAACACAGGTTCCCTCACATAAAGCAGAACAAAACCCAGAGCGGCCACTGGTCATCCCCCTGGAAATCCCAGATCGGGATGCCCCACTGTGTGAAACCCTTTTTAATGAGACTTTACTCAGAAATGGCAGACTCCCTCTCTTAAAGCAGAACAAGCCATGATTAGTTTAATGACCTTTGCAGGCGTATATTGTAGTGCCCCACCAGTCTGATCAAGACAACGGAACCTCATCTTCAAGAGACCAAAGGCTCGCTCCACCACAGAGCGAGTCCTCCTGGGGGCAGTATTGTAGGGCTCCTCTGCCTGTGAAGATGGGTGCAGGATTGGGGTCAGCAGCCAGGGGAGCAAAGGATGGCCAGAGTCTCCTGCCCAAAAAACAAAACAAAACAAAATAAAAATAAAAAAAAGGTGTGCATTGCAACAATAGAAAAGAGGGACAAATAGGTGAGCGGGGTAGGGTTGGAGGAAAGGACATTTGTAATGAGCATACATGCACATCCAACCTGTACACTCATTAAAAAAGTCTGGGGAATACTACTTACATAAGAGGGTAAGAACATGACGCAATAGGGTTCTATCACTTAACCCATTTAATTAAAAGTTAAAAAATTAGGCTAAAAATATACTAACAAAAAAATTACCAAATAGTGTGTTAAGGGAAAAAACAAAGTCAGACAGGGTGGGCAAACAATACAAGTTTCATACACATACCCAGTAAGGCGGGTGAGCTCAAATAGGCGCAGCCTGGTTTCTGCCATACTCAGCAGGACAAGACCGCGGAGCTGGCGCCGCTGATGTGCTCCAACAGAGGACTGCATATTATTGCCCGAGTGCAAATACGGCTGCTCTGACTTGCCGTAAGTGAAGGCTCTGCGGCCCCGTTTCACTAGGCTGATTTCAATCGGAAAACAAGGCTCTGCATCACTGAAAAAAATGGAACAATGAACGAGGCGTCCGTTTTGCCGGGAAACAGCCTCGTGCGAGCCGACAATCGGAAAGGCGGCTGAGCGCACACCTGAGCGCATAAACGCACACTAAAATCAACGTAGCACCCTTTCCTGACCCGATCAAAGCCCAAAACCAACGGGAAAACGCACGGGAGAGCTGAACGGGGAGGCTCTGCATCAAGCCATATGTGGTCTTCTCTTGCTGCTGCCAACTCCAGATTGTGTTATTCATGCAATACATTGGCTCCTCATGCTGCTGACAACTCCAGGGTGCGTCATTCAGGCACTATATGGCCTCCTCATGCTGCTGCCAACTCCAGGGTGTGTCTTTCAGGCACTATGTGGTCTCCTCATGCTGCTGCCAACTCCAGGGTGTGTCTTTCAGGCACTATGTGGTCTCCTCATGCTGCTTCCAACTCCAGGGTGTGTCTTTCAGGCACTATGTGGTCTCCTCATACGGCTTCCAACTCTAGGGTGCGTCTTTCAGGCACTGTGTGGTCTCCTCTTGCTGCTGCCAACTGCAGGGTGTGTCTTACAGGCAATATATGATCTCCTCATGCTGCTGCAATTTTTGGGGGGAAATTCGGAAAATCGAAACAGATTTTTCAAAATCTCGCTCATCTATATCAGGGGGCATAAGAGGCATGCAAATGCACAGAAATCCAGGCCATACAGCTAAAATGAATAGGGACCAGCCACCTGACCTTGGCAAATGGCTGGAGTGTGGCTCAATAAGAAGTATCAGCAGTGCCTGGTAAAACCACTCAATGCCATTTAGTGTGCGACTTAAGAAATCAAAAACAGGCTGCGCCGATGCAGACGCCAGCATGTGTCAAATTTAAAATTAGCTCCAAAAAGGTTACATAACTGGCCTTTCTGGTTGAAGCTGCACCATATCATAGTGGTGCTGTAGGTTAAGATCCAATACAATGGGCAGAACTGTATTGATGTGTTTTATGCTTCTAATAGGGGATGGGCTTTGAATAAATTAAATCAATGGGGACTGAAACTTTGGGGGGTGGCTGTGGCAGGGGGGGGCTGAGTGTGCAGCGGAAGCGTGCGACTGTGACTTACCTTTGCCAGCGATCCTCAACTGCCAGCGGCAGTGCTGCAACTGTGGGTTGATGGGCTGCTTAGCATTTAGCTTAGCTTTTCCATGTTCGATCCGGTTGCTGAACTTGAACACAGACTTCTGGTCGTGTTTGGGTATGGGAACCCGACCCCATGTTTGCCCATCTCTACTTATAATTAATATCACACACATTTGTTGTTCATAATTTGCATTGTGACCTAGATTTCATTAAATGTAATTTTCTTTTCTTGTAAAATAATTTTTCATGGCTTCTTTTGCTCAACAATGTGTAATTTGGACAGCAACAACAAAAATACAGCCTAAACGCACTGTAAAGTTTGTCCCTAGCAGTGATATCTTATAACTGTAATGATGAAATGCCAACCTGCGCCAGAAAAATACAGCACCAAATCTTTTCAGGGTGGTAAAAATTCATAAATACACTGGGCAGCACAGAAAAAAACAGCGGTACAAAGTGGCACTCAATGACGCTGCTATAATTGGTGATAATTGGTCAAACAGGCACTGACAGAGGCTGGCCAATATAGCCAGCTGTACAGTGTATAGCCAGCTATAGCCACCAGAAAGATGCTAATCATAAATAAGGCCCCCAATTTAAATAAATTCAATGTGCACACTTTTGAAGATAATGATGTAGATTGTATTGAGCTTTAATATATGAGTGATAGAAATATAAATGATTGCTATAAGTACTCTCCCATCTTTACTTTCCATTTCATATTTACAAGCTTCCTCTGCAGGGACCATTTTAGTGCAGTTGTTATATTCACGATTAATTGGAGAATCCCACAATGCTCTTAGAGGTCATTTGGTTTCCCCCTTGTGAACCCCTGCCACAGTAAAATCTTTATGTGTTTCTCTTGATGATTGGATATCAGCATTGCCCACAAAGGAAATTTTATATAATCTTAGCTCTTATTGTGTTCAGGATTCTGGGAGTATTAGACTAAGCAGGCCAGCCTTGGCTGCCTTTGACTTGGACACTAAACCAAAAACTTTCTACAAGCGCTTCACTGTTTTCTATTTTTACCAGGAAGAAGCATGCTTTTCAACCAGGTCTGAAGTAGGGTCCACTTTCAGATCCTATGCTGAATACCCAAAGCATGTCATTTGGATGATTATGATTAATATAAATAAATAATATGTTCATTAAATTATTTATGACCAGCAATGATTTCCCAAGAGATAATAATACATTCATAACAATATGAGGCAACAGGGACTGGTCTATGTTATAAATACGAAATCTTATTTTGACTGTTGCCCATTGCCAAGAAAATCAAGTAAGTTACCAAAATGCTTTAGTATTGGATTTACTATAGAGGATGAACTGTTAAGGTCAAATCACATAAATTATACATAGGATCTAATTTACTAACGCTAGACAGAGGTAATTAATTATTTAACCAGCAAGTCACGTGATAACGTTAACGTTAACGTGATTGCTCCTGCTCTGCGTGGCCCAATGATTAAGTCTTGATGATGAAACGCGTCGGGCAGAGCTAGGAGCCATCACGAGACCTGTTGCAAGGAGAGAAGCGCTGTCACCCGTGGCCGGGGAAGGACACGCACTGACTGTTGTGTTCGGAGTTTCAGGAAGCGTAAGAGGAGGCATAGCCTCGCCCTCGTACCTGTATATGTACACTGCGCAAATGTTTTTAATATCTGGTAAGCGGCATTCAAAGGGCCGCCGGCAAGTGTTTTATGCTTAAAACTTGCCAAACAGTATCACGCTATTGGTGGGTTTTCTTTCTATCTTTTTTGGTTTTATGATTCCCTAATAAATAAACCTTGGAGGGTTTATATTAACACTTGAATGAAAGTGTCCCTGATAGTGGCAATACAAAACCTCTCAGACAAAGAGAAATTGAAGGAGGAGTGCTGGAAGCAACGATCATCCAATTTCTATTGAGGCTGATGACATTAAAGTGGAGCTAAACTGAGATCCAAGTTTTATGCCATCTCATTATAAGAAATTTGGTACGTTATTTAATGTATTGGTGATGGGAAACCTGCACTGGATTTGAAAAGAACTAGCTGAGTCACTTGGTGGAGAATTTATTACTTTGGTGAAGCATCTCGCTGAGCACATTTAGATATCTATCAATCTATATACCTGAACTTATACTGAAAAGGACTAACCGTGACTGAGGTCCATTTGCTCGTAGCGGGGGAATTTTTAGAAAAAATTTTTTTTTGAAGACGTCTAGTATTTAAGATTTATTTTGCGCGATCTTTTTGAAATGATTGATTTCAGGTTTGTTAATTCATTTACTAACTACTGACTAACTACAAATTCTCATATTTGCCTAACATTCGTGGGTATAACCCAAATTTGCCACATTTACCAAGCAAAGTGTTCCATGTTTGCACGTGTTGGCTGTATTTACTGCTAGTTCAGCAAAGCTGAGTGAAGACCAGTGTCACACCAGCATGGCTCCCAAAAAATTGTAATCAGTGTTAGTTCTTCCAAGATTTTCTCTTTAGATTTAGATTTATTTTTTCATCATAGGCTTTCCAAACAACCAAGACACCCTTAAGACAACAAAAATATATTCTAATACCTGTATATTCCCATACCATGCTCACATAAGCAGTGAAAGTGTGTTTTCAGCAATATTTCTTTCATTTTTAAAATCAAATGTGCTGCAACAGTTTGACGGTTTGCGCTAAACCACCTTTCTAAGTAAATACCCTTCGTGCAACGAAACTGATTATACATATTATTACAGTTCTGATTATATATTACATTTTGCTACTATATTTCCCAGTTGCAGAGCACAGGAAACTAGGGAAAATGCCCATAATGTCTTGAATAGCACTTAGGTGAATCTAAAAAAACAAAATGGTTATTATTACAAATGCTGCACAAAGTAGGTATATGAGATATATATATATATATATATATATATATATATATATATATATATATATATGGGATATATATATATATATATATTGACATTGATATATAGATATAGATATATATATATTGACAAAAAATGTGTTTTTGGAAAGGTTTTTAATAATCCCTACCTTGCATCTCTGTATACTGTAGTGGAGAAACAGCAGAAATCAGATGTTGAAAATTTACAAAAAAAAATGTTTATTGAAAATTAATATAAATTATGAGCATGGAAAAATACAAGGTATGGATGATTTAGAAAAAAAATGAAAATAGAGTTTGAAATTTGAAAACTCAATTCCTGTGTTGGTATGTTATGGATGTCTTTGTAATATCATAAAAACATTTTTTTCTAAATACAAGGTGTTACAACATTTTACAGTATTAAAGAAAGATTCATACAATTAAATAATACTGTAATTTAAAAATGTTCCCTAATAAAAATGTACTGTAAATATAATGTATTTGTAAATTGCAATTAAAAACCCTATAGAAGAGAAACAATAATATGATGTTGAATACCTATGTACCATAAGTGTCTATATATGTTTACTGGCTGAGACAACCATGTTTTTTTTATATGATATTGGTTTATAATATATAGCAACTGCACTATGTTAAATGTGCTACAGTAAATTAGATTTGTTTCCAGTATAGTAGTAGAAATAAAGAGTGGCCCGACTTTGGAATGGCACCTCTCTGTTTCTTAGTCAGATTTCCATTCCAAAAAAATGAAAATGTACGATAGAACAAAAGTTAGCCAGGTCTTCCCCCAGGATGGACCACAGAAAACCACACTATAAAGAAAGACTGGTCCATTTTTAAAATAGTAACTACCTGGTGCCCTATATTTAAATATATAAATGTTAATAATAAACCAAAATACTCTGCAAGCAATATAAACCTGCCTCTACTAGGGCAGAAGGTGGGCTAATTCCTGAATTGAAGGGGCAACGCCAGGGCCCTCCACACTAAAGTTGATGAAGAACTGAACTTGGTTGGACATTTTTTTTTGGACTTGAGGAGCTGCACTTTATTTATCAAATTTAAGGGACAGACATGGCTTAGCGATTAATAAATCAATCTTGTGGGAGGTTGGAAGTTCAAGAGGGAGCCCTGTCAGGGCCTTCACACTTAATCATAAGCTTAATCATATTTAAGTTTGTGTGTAATGGGATGACTGCTATGGTCCTATGCCAGTAACTGCGCAGTATGCATGCAAACTTATGGACTGGAGAAGCCCTTCCATGGCCCCTATATAAACCCCTATATGGGCAGTGTGCTGGCTGCTGTGCCCCTCTGCACAGCAGCCAGGGGGTAGGTGTGCACATTTTAGATTAAGCGATTCCTGCTAGGACCCTCTGCACTTTCTTTGAAAGAAGATGTATGAAACCTAAATGTGTAAAACCTTTGTGATCTATTTGCTGGCTGCTGTGACCTTATGCCTTTACCAGGTTGGTACACAGGCTATATTTTGGATTTGGAGAGCCCTGGGTCTTCCGCATGTTCTTCATCAAATTTAAAATGTATGAAACCTATGGTGAGCAATATTCTGGCTGCTGTGCCCTTCTGCCTGTACCTGGTTGGAAGGTGGGCACATTTTGGACTGGGAGAGTACTGCTATAAAACCCTATGTTGGCAATGTGCAGGCTGCTGTGGTCCTCTGCCTTTAACTACAAAGTAGGCATGAATAGGACACATGTAACACTGTGGCCCTTATTTAAGAAGGGATAGCGTCAGGTAGCGCCTGGTTAATGAGAGGTAGCGACAGATAGCGACTGGTCAACGCCGGACATGGCACGCAATTACACATTTATCAAGCAGAATCTGTTTAGCAACTGGAATAGCGCCATGTAGCGTCTGATTCATCATTTTCACAGCCTCAGCGAACAGCGCCAGCGTTCAGCCTTGCACAGCGCCTGTCGCTCTCCCATACATTTCAATGGACGATCCTTTTCTTCTCTTTAAACAGGGTTTTTGTTTTTTTGTTTTCTTTTTTTTTACAAAAAAATCACAAATAATTCTTTGACCTCTTCTGGCATTGAAATAGCAGTTTTTTCATATTTTTTTCATTTTTTATATATTTCCTCAGAAATGACATTACAGGTCTGCCATATGTTTTCGCTTTGTTACTAGTTGATAGATGCTTGAAAACAGACTTTAAACACACCGCCTCCTGCGCTCTGGGCTTCAAACAACTATTTTTCAGCCCCAGAGATTTGTGAGGCTGTTTTTTTGCTGAATATGGTGTGAGTCGGTCGCTATGAGCAGTCGCTAACATGCGCTCCCATACAGCGCTGTACTGGTCAAATAGCGACACATTTGTTGTTCATAATTTGCATTGTGACCTAGATTTCATTAAATGTAATTTTCTTTTCTTGTAAAATAATTTTTCATGGCTTCTTTTGCTCAACAATGTGTAATTTGGACAGCAACAACAAAAATACAGCCTAAACGCACTGTAAAGTTTGTCCCTAGCAGTGATATCTTATAACTGTAATGATGAAATGCCAACCTGCGCCAGAAAAATACAGCACCAAATCTTTTCAGGGTGGTAAAAATTCATAAATACACTGGGCAGCACAGAAAAAAACAGCGGTACAAAGTGGCACTCAATGACGCTGCTATAATTGGTGATAATTGGTCAAACAGGCACTGACAGAGGCTGGCCAATATAGCCAGCTGTACAGTGTATAGCCAGCTATAGCCACCAGAAAGATGCTAATCATAAATAAGGCCCCCAATTTAAATAAATTCAATGTGCACACTTTTGAAGATAATGATGTAGATTGTATTGAGCTTTAATATATGAGTGATAGAAATATAAATGATTGCTATAAGTACTCTCCCATCTTTACTTTCCATTTCATATTTACAAGCTTCCTCTGCAGGGACCATTTTAGTGCAGTTGTTATATTCACGATTAATTGGAGAATCCCACAATGCTCTTAGAGGTCATTTGGTTTCCCCCTTGTGAACCCCTGCCACAGTAAAATATTTATGTGTTTCTCTTGATGATTGGATATCAGCATTGCCCACAAAGGAAATTTTATATAATCTTAGCTCTTATTGTGTTCAGGATTCTGGGAGTGTTAGACTAAGCAGGCCAGCCTTGGCTGCCTTTGACTTGGACACTAAACCAAAAACTTTCTACAAGCGCTTCACTGTTTTCTATTTTTACCAGGAAGAAGCATGCTTTTCAACCAGGTCTGAAGTAGGGTCCACTTTCAGATCCTATGCTGAATACCCAAAGCATGTCATTTGGATGATTATGATTAATATAAATAAATAATATGTTCATTAAATTATTTATGACCAGCAATGATTTCCCAAGAGATAATAATACATTCATAACAATATGAGGCAACAGGGACTGGTCTATGTTATAAATACGAAATCTTATTTTGACTGTTGCCCATTGCCAAGAAAATCAAGTAAGTTACCAAAATGCTTTAGTATTGGATTTACTATAGAGGATGAACTGTTAAGGTCAAATCACATAAATTATACATAGGATCTAATTTACTAACGCTAGACAGAGGTAATTAATTATTTAACCAGCAAGTCACGTGATAACGTTAACGTTAACGTGATTGCTCCTGCTCTGCGTGGCCCAATGATTAAGTCTTGATGATGAAACGCGTCGGGCAGAGCTAGGAGCCATCACGAGACCTGTTGCAAGGAGAGAAGCGCTGTCACCCGTGGCCGGGGAAGGACACGCACTGACTGTTGTGTTTGGAGTTTCAGGAAGCGTAAGAGGAGGCATAGCCTCGCCCTCGTACCTGTATATGTACACTGCGCAAATGTTTTTAATATCTGGTAAGCGGCATTCAAAGGGCCGCCGGCAAGTGTTTTATGCTTAAAACTTGCCAAACAGTATCACGCTATTGGTGGGTTTTCTTTCTATCTTTTTTGGTTTTATGATTCCCTAATAAATAAACCTTGGAGGGTTTATATTAACACTTGAATGAAAGTGTCCCTGATAGTGGCAATACAAAACCTCTCAGACAAAGAGAAATTGAAGGAGGAGTGCTGGAAGCAACGATCATCCAATTTCTATTGAGGCTGATGACATTAAAGTGGAGCTAAACTGAGATCCAAGTTTTATGCCATCTCATTATAAGAAATTTGGTACGTTATTTAATGTATTGGTGATGGGAAACCTGCACTGGATTTGAAAAGAACTAGCTGAGTCACTTGGTGGAGAATTTATTACTTTGGTGAAGCATCTCGCTGAGCACATTTAGATATCTATCAATCTATATACCTGAACTTATACTGAAAAGGACTAACCGTGACTGAGGTCCATTTGCTCGTAGCGGGGGAATTTTTAGAAAAAATTTTTTTTTGAAGACGTCTAGTATTTAAGATTTATTTTGCGCGATCTTTTTGAAATGATTGATTTCAGGTTTGTTAATTCATTTACTAACTACTGACCAAATTAAAAACAAATTCTCATATTTGCCTAACATTCGCGGGTATAACCCAAATTTGCCACATTTACCAAGCAAAGTGTTCCATGTTTGCACGTGTTGGCTGTATTTACTGCTAGTCCAGCAAAGCTGAGCGAAGACCAGTGAACCTTGAGCAGCACACCAGCATGGCTCCCAAAAAAATGTAATCAATGTTAGTTCTTCCAAGATTTTCTCTTTAGATTTAGATTTATTTTTTCATCATAGGCTTTCCAAACAACCAAGACACCCTTAAGACAACAAAAATATATTCTAATACCTGTATATTCCCATACCATGCTCACATAAGCAGTGAAAGTGTGTTTTCAGCAATATTTCTTTCATTTTTAAAATCAAATGTGCTGCAACAGTTTGACGGTTTGCGCTAAAACCACTTTTCTAAGTAAATACCCTTCGTGCAACGAAACTGATTATACATATTATTACAGTTCTGATTATATATTACATTTTGCTACTATATTTCCCAGTTGCAGAGCACAGGAAACTAGGGAAAATGCCCATAATGTCTTGAATAGCGCTTAGGTGAATCTAAAAAAACAAAATGGTTATTATTACAAATGCTGCACAAAGTAGGTATATGAGATATATATATATATATGGGATATATATATATATATTGACATTGAAATATATATATATATATATATATATATATATATATATATATATATATTGACAAAAAATGTGTTTTTGGAAAGGTTTTTAATAATCCCTACCTTGCATCTCTGTATACTGTAGTGGAGAAACAGCAGAAATCAGATGTTGAAAATTTACAAAAAAAAATGTTTATTGAAAATTCATATAAATTATGAGCATGGAAAAATACAAGGTATGGATGTATTTAGAAAAAAAATGAAAATAGAGTTTGAAATTTGAAAACTCAATTCCTGTGTTGGTATGTTATGGATGTCTTTGTAATATCATAAAAACATTTTTTTCTAAATACAAGGTGTTACAACATATTACAGTATTAAAGAAAGATTCATACAATTAAATAATACTGTAATTTAAAAATGTTCCCAAATAAAAATGTACTGTAAATATAATGTATTTGTAAATTGCAATTAAAAACCCTATAGAAGAGAAACAATAATATGATGTTGAATACCTATGTACTATAAGTGTCTATATATGTTTACTGGCTGAGACAACCATGTTTTTTTTATATGATATTGGTTTATAATATATAGCAAGTGCACTATGTTAAATGTGCTACAGTAAATTAGATTTGTTTCCAGTATAGTAGTAGAAATAAAGAGTGGCCCGACTTTGGAATGGCACCTCTCTGTTTCTTAGTCAGATTTCCATTCCAAAAAAATGAAAATGTACGATAGAACAAAAGTTAGCCAGGTCTTCCCCCAGGATGGACCACAGAAAACCACACTATAAAGAAAGACTGGTCCATTTTTAAAATAGTAACTACCTGGTGCCCTATATTTAAATATATAAATGTTAATAATAAACCAAAATACTCTGCAAGCAATATAAACCTGCCTCTACTAGGGCAGAAGGTGGGCTAATTCCTGAATTGAAGGGGCAACGCCAGGGCCCTCCACACTAAAGTTGATGAAGAACTGAACTTGGTTGGACATTTTTTTTTGGACTTGAGGAGCTGCACTTTATTTATCAAATTTAAGGGACAGACATGGCTTAGCGATTAATAAATCAATCTTGTGGGAGGTTGGAAGTTCAAGAGGGAGCCCTGTCAGGGCCTTCACACTTAATCATAAGCTTAATCATATTTAAGTTTGTGTGTAATGGGATGACTGCTATGGTCCTATGCCAGTAACTGCGCAGTATGCATGCAAACTTATGGACTGGAGAAGCCCTTCCATGGCCCCTATATAAACCCCTATATGGGCAGTGTGCTGGCTGCTGTGCCCCTCTGCACAGCAGCCAGGGGGTAGGTGTGCACATTTTAGATTAAGCGATTCCTGCTAGGACCCTCTGCACTTTCTTTGAAAGAAGATGTATGAAACCTAAATGTGTAAAGCCTTTGTGATCTATTTGCTGGCTGCTGTGGCCTTATGCCTTTACCAGGTTGGTACACAGGCTATATTTTGGATTTGGAGAGCCCTGGGTCTTCCGCATGTTCTTCATCAAATTTAAAATGTATGAAACCTATGGTGAGCAATATTCTGGCTGCTGTGCCCTTCTGCCTGTACCTGGTTGGAAGGTGGGCACATTTTGGACTGGGAGAGTACTGCTATAAAACCCTATGTTGGCAATGTGCAGGCTGCTGTGGTCCTCTGCCTTTAACTACAAAGTAGGCATGAATAGGACACATGTAACACTGTGGGCCTTATTTAAGAAGGGATAGCGTCAGGTAGCGCCTGGTTAATGAGAGGTAGCGACAGATAGCGACTGGTCAACGCCGGACATGGCACGCAATTACACATTTATCAAGCAGAATCTGTTTAGCAACTGGAATAGCACCATGTAGCGTCTGATTCATCATTTTCACAGCCTCAGCGAACAGCGCCAGCGTTCAGCCTTGCACAGCGCCTGTCGCTCTCCCATACATTTCAATGGACGATCCTTTTCTTCTCTTTAAACAGGGTTTTTGTTTTTTTGTTTTTTTGTTTTTACAAAAAAATCACAAATAATTCTTTGACCTCTTCTGGCATTGAAATAGCAGTTTTTTCATATTTTTTTCATGTTTTTCATTTTTTATATATTTGCTCAGAAATGACATTACAGGTCTGCCATATGTTTTCGCTTTGTTACTAGTTGATAAATGCTTGAAAACAGACTTTAAACACACCGCCTCCTGCGCTCTGGGCTTCAAACAACTATTTTTCAGCCCCAGAGATTTGTGAGGCTGTTTTTTTGCTGAATATGGTGTGAGTCGGTCGCTATGAGCAGTCGCTAACATGCGCTCCCATACAGCGCTGTACTGGTCAAATAGCGACTCCTCACAATGTATTCCACATTACTGAACAGCGACTGAGTCGCTATAAACTAGCGACTCACGGCTGAGCACTGCGACTACTAGCGGGCGCTCTGAAAATGCCTGCTACAGACGCTCATCTGTCGCTACCTGCCGCTAATGATGAATCAGCCTTTGTGTATCTTTGTTTACCAGATGACAAGTACCTGTAGGCCCCCAATAACCCAAGACCTCATGTGGTTTGAAATTTCCATAGTTCCAAATGACAGTATTTGATGAAAGCAGAAGCCACTTTAATTTGCTGATGTT
This sequence comes from Gastrophryne carolinensis, assembly GCA_027917425.1. Lineage (NCBI taxonomy): Eukaryota > Metazoa > Chordata > Amphibia > Anura > Microhylidae > Gastrophryne > Gastrophryne carolinensis. The sequence continues at coordinate 139,486,929 of CM051244.1, forward strand.
TCCAGTAACATTAATGTTTGCTTCATTTCAACTGAGGACTCATATATCCACTTTCTGTGTTAAGCTACACTGGTTTCCTAACATAGGAAACTTTTTTCTTTTAGATCTCTTTAAGCAGATACATAACAAATTTCAACATAAACCAAATCTATGATGCCAAACCAAACACATTTTCATTACTTCATACTGGAAGGATTGTTCAACCATGCGACTTACAACCTTGCTCTGCTCACTGTCTTTTCTATGATCTACCTGTTGACCCTCACTGGAAACATGTTGATCATCTTTATAGTCTACCATCAAACTAGCCTTCATACCTCCATGTATTTCTTCATCACCAATTTGTCCTTTCTGGAGATCTGGTATGTATCATTGACCACACCCAAGCTCCTAGCTATGCTGATGACTAAAGACAAAAGAATTTCCTTCCAGTGGTGCTTTGCTCAGCTTTACATGTTCCATAGTTTGGGCATCACAGAGTGTAACCTATTGGCCATAATGGCCATCGACCGATTTGTGGCCATTTGCAAACCACTTAGATACAACTCTATCATGAACAGAAAAACCTCTAAGTACTTGGCCTTGCTGTGCTGGATCTCTGGGTTTTTACTAGCAATTATTCCCACAACACTCACGTCAAGGGTTCCATTTTGTGGAAATTTTGTGAGGCATTACTTTTGTGATTTGGCGCCTCTATTAAGCTTAGCTTGTGGCGATATTACTGTTGTAATCACCATAAACCGTTGTGTTGGAGGCTTTGCCACTATGTTCAACCTTGCGGTCGTCAGCCTTATGTACATTCACATTATAGCTGCAGTTGCAAAGATAAAAACACAGAGAGGACAAATGAAGGCATTCTCCACATGTTCCTCACACTTGATTGTGGTAACCCTGTTCTATGGGGCAGCTTGCATTGTTTACGCTACTCCTAAAGAATTCCACTCTGCAGAAAATGATAAAATGTTTGCTCTTGTATATGCTATGTTTACACCCTTGTTTAATCCACTAATATACAGTCTAAGGAACAAGGAGGTTATATCTGGCCTAAAGAAAACTTTTCAAAGGATTTCATTTGAATTCGAGGGATGAATAAGTATGTTTCTCTGATTGAGCCTATTCTTTTGATTTTTTTCCCTAATACATGGCAACATTTAAAAAATATAATAAAATAAAGCATTTGTTAATACGACACAATTTGGCAATGCATTCTTTCAACAATGAAAATCAAATAGAACCTTTTTAGCAAAATTGACCACTTGCCTTGAACTCACCAACTTTGGATCTAGCTAACCATCACACACAACTTCATGTTTGATGTTTAATGGTCTCCTATACAAACTTTGTTTCTTCAGATTAAAAACATCTAGCCGCAGGAAAAAAAACATTATTTTTTAGATGGGTTTTTAGAAGGTCCTCACCTGTCTTACTGCCCAAAAGAAAAGATGACGAATCAAACTCTTGCTCAAAAAAAAAGAACCCTTGCACCTGACACTAGGCCAGGAGCATAGAACCACATGAAGCACGATGTACCACTTTGGTAATGACAATGCTACACCTGTGATCCACCATAAAATGGTAGTTCTTCATGAAGGAGTCTACTTCATACAGAGGTAGCAGAGCTAACTGTCCCTTTTATTTAGTTAAGTAAACAATGCTATCTTGAGATCTTCAGTGCTATTCAATGACATTGTTTGCTTATCCAGGGATATCTCAGGATCCTTTAATTTTGTCCCATCTGTACATAAACCATTACAATTAAGTTTCAACTCAGGCTAAGGTCTATTATCTTTTAGGGAAATCAACAGGGTTACGCCTGACTCCCTCACCCCAACTCGCCCTGCTCTATTTGAAACCTCCTGACTGTACGAGGGCACAATTTGAGCTTATTAGACACATCCTGACAGTTGCCAAACTCGTAATTGCACACAATCATGGAAGAAAAAAATGATTCCTAGTGGGAGTTTGATCCCTCACATCAACAAAGTAATGCATTTTGAGAAGATGGCTGCTTCGAGGTGACTAGAGATGAGCGAACCGGTTCGGACGAACCGGAATTCGCTCCGAATTTCAGGAAATATTCGATTCGGCACGAACCCGAATATTTTGTGGTTCGTGCCGATCGAATTTTTCCTGAAATTAAAAAAAAAAAATGCCGGCATGGTGGGAGCGGGCCGGCCGGTTCCGCTGTCAGCGGGCCGGCCGGCGGGCCGGTAAAGCCGGCCGGCCCTCTCCCACCATGCCGGCATTTAAAAAAAAAAAAAAAAAAAAAAAAAGCATTTTTGCCGGCATGGTGGGAGCGGGCCGGCCGGCCCGCTCCCACCATGCCGGCATTTCAAAAAAAAGCAAACACTTACCTGCAGGTCCGGAGCGTGGAGGCCGGCGCCGCTCTCAGCTGTCATCTGAGGGCGCGTCATCAGAGCGCCCTCTGATGACGCGCCCTCAGATGACAGCTGAGAGCGGCGCCGGCCTCCACGCTCCGGACCTGCAGGTAAGTGTTTGCTTTTTTTTTAAATGCCGGCATGGTGGGAGCGGGCCGGCCGGTTCCGCTGACAGCGGAGCGGGCCGGCCCGCTCCCACCATGCCGGCAAAAATGCTTTTTTTTTTTTTTTTTTTGTTTTTTAAATGCCGGCATGGTGGGAGCGGGCCGGCCGGCTTTACCGGCCCGCCGGCCGGCTCCGCTCCCACCATGTCGGCATTTATGATGGGGAACTTCGTAAAAGTTCGATTCGGCCGAACCCGTATTTCTTTGTGAAATTCGGCGAATCGGCCGAATCGAACTTTTCAAAAGTTCGCTCATCTCTAGAGGTGACCTCACCCCCTTCATGACTACGTGGGAGGGTTGGAACGCTCATTTTCATCCCAAGAACTTTGACCGATCTCTCCTCACATCTCAATGATGGTGGTTAAGAATTTATCCCTGTTACACATACTGGATAAAAAATCTGTTTTAACATTTTATTGAAATACCTTTTTTTTTTTTTTGCTAGATGTATCTTCTTGTTCATTTTACTACTGCTGCTCAGCCAATGAGTCAGAGCAGGACATCAGTTGAAAAACGCCTTAGATTAGACATTTAAACTGGACCTACAGTCTGGCACAGTTGAAAAGAAAGGTAGCGGCCATTTTGGAGCTTCCTCTCCCAGCGCCCTCTCCCTGCCTGGATTCAACTGATATAACTGGCAATGCACAGTAACAGGACACCCAGCAGCACTTCCTGTTTGCAGGTTTCCTGAAAATGCATGAGCCGCCATTTGATTTATTACATTTACTACAGCAGGAAAAAATGGTTAATGAATTTTTATGTGCAGCAATCTAAATTGCCCTGGGGAGGAAGGAATATGAGCATGAGGAATATGTGTTTTTAGTCATTTTTAACTGGTCCACTTCAAGTGTCCCCAGAGTTTTTGGTGGAACAGTGGGATAAAAATTCCTCAGGCTGGTTTCACACCAGCTGGATGCGGAGAGCTCGTGCTTTTGGGCGAGTGGTGCCAGCCCCCCATGAAAAGCTGCCCATAGTAATCTAAACGCCGTCCACATACTGACATCAGCGATTGGCATGGCGTGAAACTAACCTCAAACTATCCCACCAAAAGTGGGAAATCTGGTCAATTTATTCAACACATAAGGGTCGATTCAGAGTCAGGTAAGAATTCTCATTCCTTTTTTAAGAGAGAAAACCGCCATTCATTTTCTACCAGGTGTAAATTTCCACTTGGCTCTGAATCAGCCCCAAGGTAAACAATGAAAGTGAATGGCAGCTTTCTCTCCTATAAAAAATGGTGTGAGAATCCTCTCCTGGCTCTGAATCGATTCCACAGTAGTCTATGGTAACAAAATGAATTAAAAAAAAAGGTAAAAAACTTTTATTTTTTTTTGTGGGTATGTGTGCCTGCTGGTTTTATACACACACTTTTACAAGTGGTCCAAAAACTATCCCATTTCGGCTGGCAACAAGATGATTGTTAGGCATGTGATAAATGATGAAGAAATAACCTCTTTTAGTCTTTTTTATAGAGAGCAAAAAACATTTTTCAACATGTATATAAAAATATTGAAGTATCGGGGGGTGGGGCCTGGCGCTCGAATGGAGTAGCTGCAGTGGTGTGAGCTCCTGACCACATCTGGGCTTTCCCTACACCCACAAGGCAATTTGGCGACCAAAATAGCTTTTGAGATGCCTGGGAAGAAGAGCAAGAGGAGAGACGGAGAGAGAGGCGCTGCTGGAGCGAGTGGCAGCAAGAAGAGAGGTCAGGCGGCTGGCTGTGTTTGCGGGCAAGCAGTGCAGGGAAATGCCGGCATCATCCTCCTCGGTGGGGACATCTGCCAGCGAAGAGGAGTACCAGCGCGCAGAGAACCACGGCGATGACTGGCGAGCTGAGGAGCAGGCCGCGGAAGGTGAGGAAGCAGCGCCCGCCGCGCCCCGCAGGGTGAAGACAGCAGTCCCTCCAGTCAAGATGGCAACAAGCGCCGAGGGGGAGAGGACATCCCCCACCCCTTCCAGCATGCGCGCTGCGGTGGAGCGAGATCCTGCTGTCACCAGGCCTTTGGGCATCACCGCGAGCCCCCACCACTGTAGTGCAGGAGGCAGCTGCGCTGCGGATTCCCGGCTTCCATACGGCGACGTGACAGGGCTGCGGGGGCCCAAGCAAGATGGCGCCCATGGCAGGGAGATGGGTGGCAACGTCATGCCCAAGACGCAGGAGCGGAGGTACGATGGGGGGGCGCCATAACCCCAGAGAGGAGGGAGGAGGACAGACCTTTTGTGGTAACCAGGGGCAATGCTGCAGGGTCTGCTGGTACTTGTGGTGCAGCCAGGGCAAGAATAGGTATGTCACGAGTGGAGAAATGGCCGGGGATCTTGCCCTAATCCCTAGTACACACACAGCACGCCGCTTTTGTCAAATGTCCCACTTGTTCTCGCTCGCATGGTGCAGGCTGGAATGACTTCTGAGACCAAGGTTAAAGAACGGGGAACTTTACTGAAAACTTTGTGCAAAACAATTCCCAAATGCAGTAGACAATCTTTTATAATGAAGCACTTGACAGAAGATGTACATCACAGACCTCAGGTAAGTGGAGAGTAAATTGGTCACAATCACCTTTAACTCTTTAGGTGGTATTGGCGGGTTTTGGGGAAGTCACAGTCCAAGTAATACTTCACTTCTGAGGATCTTTACAGCTTGGCTCACTGTAGTTTTAAACATGAATCTGTACTCACAGAGGGACTCTGCCTTGCTGTCACACCATACGCTAGTAAGCATGCAGGAGTACAGGCACCGACATGAAAGCCGATAAGTCACTGCCCTGACCGTAGGTCTCAATAGGTACAGTGTCTGCCAGGGGCCCTGGTTCAGCTCTATCCCCCTGGACTAAAGAAGAATTCCTTACTTGGAGAAACAATCTGAAGGACTGAAGATCTCTATCCCCACAGTGTGGACTGGTGATTAGGGTACTTGCTTGCAGCAGTATCAGGGAAAAAGAAGATTTTGAAAAGATGCAGACTTATCTGTGACTGGAGCTTAGCAGTAGACATGTCTCCAGGTTGCACACCACACTCGAACTCCCTTGAGGAGCTGAAGGCCAGCCCACCTGGTCAGAGGAGGCTGTACCAACGGGGACCTCTCACAGACTTCTGGAACTTTCTTCCAGACTGTTGTCTATGAAAGGTGGGTGTGACCAAGTATCTCTCCACCTTTTGACAGACAACTATGCAAATACAAGCAGACTAATGTGAAGACACAATATGTTTTGACCAGTAGGTGTCACTAGAGACATGTATGCAATATAAAACAAGTTAAGTCTATACTGATGGCATCCTAACCTCACAGTAGCATGACATAACACTTACTCTAATACATGGCATGCTGACTGGGACACCACAAACTTCCCCTCTTAAGAAAAGCCGTCCTCGGCGACACTTGAAGGGTGGTAGCCACATGCAGTAAACAATAAAGCAGCATACACGAGTGCAGGGAAAATACATGCATATAGAATTAATATTTTGCAGCAAAATATATATAACCATAAACATAAACAAGTCTAGCAGTAGCAAGTGTATGAATGAAAATGTAAAGTGTCTGATTCATAGCGTCTCTTAAGGCAATTATACCATCGTCCATGTTAAGGTTTTTTTTTTTTAAGGCACTAGGTTGACTGCGAATGTCCATATTGTCCATATAAAATAACAAATATATACGTATAGTAACTCTTTTTTAGATTCCTGAAGAAGGAAACGTTAGTGCAAACAGCAACATACAAACAAATGCAGCATGGCAGTAGTAGCCAGGTACTAATACTTGAAATGGTATTTTGTTACTGGTACGAACTTATATACATGAGAAATTATATGCATGCAAACTGTTAAACTGTTTTAGCAAAAGGATATGTATTTAGTGGTCTCGATAACGAGCAGGTAGAACACCTCTTGTGCTTCGTTCAGACCTTCTCAGCATCAGATCTTCTGCAGGAGCAGGAATTATGTAGTCAATAACATCTGTCGGTGCTGGAGTTGGAACTGAAGCAATAGTTAAGGCAGGTGCTGGTGCTTGAATAGTAGTAGGTACAAATTGGTATAGTCCAGGTATACAAGCTTGTGGAACAAATATTGGTCCACCACTGTCAACTGGTCTTTCCGTAGGTTCTGGTGCTGATAAGTAAGAACATGCCGGTTGCTGTGGTGGAGGTGCATACAGAGTAGGAAAATCCTCCTTCACACACAGTTTCATGCGGTTGCGGTGCACAACTTGTGGAGTCCTGTCAGTTTTCCGGACTTCATACACATTAGAATCTGGATAAGGGATTGCTGTAATGGTATAGGGTTCCGGTTCCCATAAGGGATCAAGCTTTCCTGAACGACGGAAATTTCTGACCCAGACTTTATCTCCAACCTGAAGAGGTTTAGCATGAGCATGGAGATTGTAGTTATCTTGTTGCTTCTGACGAGCTTCTTCCATACGCTGATCAACAATTTCTTTGGCTTCTGTTATCCTTTTTTGATGTTCTGCAACCCAATCTGTTTTTGGAAAGGGGTTGATGGAATCTGGAACCTGAATTCCTAAGGCTCTGTCTCTTGGCAATTGTCCTTGCCTACCAAACATAAGGTAGTAGGGTGAATATCCAGTGGAACAATGCGTTGTGTTGTTGTAAATTTCAACGAGTTCTCCAAGAAGTTCAGGCCATTCTGCTTGTTTGTTAACTGAAGTAGTTCGAAGCATGTTGATGAAGACTTGGTTTACTCTTTCACAAAGGCCATTACCTTGTGGTTGATATGCCGTGGTTCTCAACTTCTTACAGTCATGAAACTGGCAAAGTTCTTGAAACAGTTGAGATTCAAATGCTGGTCCACGATCAGTTAACACAGCTTCTGGACATCCATAGGAACACACATACTTGTCATAGAACATGATGGCAGTGGTTCTTGCTGTAATGTCTTTAACAGGTACAACAACAGCCCACTTTGAATAGTGATCGACCATTGTCAAAGCATAAGTGTAACCAGAACGTGTTGGTGCAAGTTTCACATGGTCCAGCGCTACCAGTTGATTTGGCTTGTTAGACCGGAATGGATGGAGCGGTGCTCTAGCATCTCTACGTCCTGCTTTTGTGATCTGACAGGCAGAGCATTCGTTACACCATTTTTCAATGTCTTCTCTCATTCCAATCCAATAGAAGCGTTTTCGGATTGTAGCTTCTGTCTTATGTACGCCAAAATGTCCTGACTGGTCATGGTACGCATCTAAGACAATGTTTGCATCTCGCCTTGGGATGAGAATTTGATGTAGTCTCTCACCCGAGACTGGATCTAATGAGTTGCGTAAGATCATACTCTTCTGGACGAAGAGGCGCTTTCTTTGTCTCCATAGGCGGAAAAGTTCAATATCTGGTTGCGCACGACAAAGTCGAATTGGTACTCTACCAGCAGTAAGGTAGTCGAAAATTTCTCCTAGAACACGACTTTCATTTTGGATTTTCTTCCACATAGAAGTATCTTGTAGTGATTCAGATGGCTTGTTAGGATGTTGGTCACCAATTGATGCAGCAGTGATTGCATTTTGTTGAGCAAACCTGTTGTAGAAGGGAGGCATCTCTATTTCTTCCCAGATGTCATCTTGGGGAGGTTCTTCTCCATCTTGTAGACGGGATAATGCATCTGCATTAACGTTGGATTTGCCACTTCTGTACTTGATAGTAAATGAGTAGTTTGCCAGTCGGGAAGCCCACCTTTGTTCCAAGGCACCTAGTTTTGCAGAGTTAAGGTGTGCCAGAGGATTGTTATCCGTATACACAGTGAACGGTGTAGCCGCAAGGTAATCTTTAAATTTTTCTGTAACGGCCCACACAAGAGCTAGCAGCTCCAGCTTAAAGGAACTGTAGTTTCTGTCATTCCGTTCGGCGCATGTTAAACTACGACTGGCATAGGCGATGACTCTTTCCTTGTTATCTTGAACCTGGGACAACACGGCTCCAAGACCTCTATAACTGGCATCCGTATAGACACGGAAGGGTTGGCCATAGTCTGGGTACGCCAAGATGGGAGGTTGAGTCAAAAGGGCTTTCAGCTCTTGGAATGCAGATTCTTGACTTTCTGACCAATCAATTGGAAGCTTGCCATTGTAATTTTCTCTGGGACATCCACGTAGAAGTTCATTAAGTGGTTCAGCAACTTGTGCAAAATGTGGAATGAAGCGGCGATAATAGCCTGCGAATCCCAAGAAACGTCTCACTTCCTTCACCGTCTTTGGTGTTGGCCAGTCCTTGACAACAGCAATCTTTGTTGGGTCTGGTTGTACTCCCTCTGCACTGACAACAGGACCAAGGTACCTAACTTTTGGCTTCAACAAGTGACATTTGGAAGGCTTGATCTTTAGGCCATGCTGGATAAGCACACTAAAAACTTCAGACAGGTGTTGCAGGTGCTCTTGATATGTCCTGGAGTAGACAATGACATCATCAAGGTAAAGCAATGCACTCTGAAAATTTAGGTGACCCAGGCACCGTTCCATGAGTCGCTGGAATGTGGCGGGAGCATTGCAGAGTCCAAATGGCATACTGTTAAATTCGAAGAGTCCCATGGGAGTGGTAAACGCAGTCTTCTCCCTGTCTTCAGGTGCCATGGGCACTTGCCAGTAGCCACTGGTCAGGTCCAAGGTGGAAAAGTAGGCAGATGAGCCGAGAGCTGTAAGTGACTCTTCAATACGTGGCAATAGATATGCATCCTTGTGCGTAATGCTGTTCAGCTTGCGGTAATCCACACAAAATCTAATTGATCCGTCTTTCTTTTTTACGAGAACCAAAGGAGCAGCCCAAGGACTTTGACTCTCGCAGACAACACCAGTTTCCTTCATCTCTCGCAACATTTTCTTCACAGACTGGTACATAGCTGGAGGAATTGGTCTATGTCTCTCTTTAATGGGAGGATGATCATCTGTAACTATGCGATGTTGGATGAGTGACGTCTGTCCGTAGTCCAATGGGTGTTTGCTAAACGCTTGACAATATCTCTTGGCAACGTTCAGAACGCCAGCTATTCTATCGGCAGGAGTATTGGCGTCTCCCACGTTGAGTTCTGACAACCAAGATGTTGAAGAGGGGTTACCTTTGTCCTTAGTGACTTTTGCTGATTGCTGAGTAGCAACAATGTCAGGGTTTATGACATCTCCTGGAAAGAGTTGATACAGCTGAGCAACTGAATGGAACTTGTGCAGAATTACTGGTGTGTCACTTAAATTCACTAGCCTTACTGGTACTCTCCCGTTGGAGATGGTAACAAGACTTCTTGCTGCTTTCACCAGTGGCTGATCATCTGACTGGATGGGTTCCAGAAGAGCTTGGTAGTCTTCATTTCCAATACCCGGTCGGGCACGACACCAGATGAGAGTTTCTGCATTAGCCTGTAGCGTGAGTGGTCGCGCATCTTGTATCCTGACACGGCAGATCTCACCCTTCTTATTGGCAAACTTTTGCTGAGCAATGAGCGCTTTAATGTGATGTTGTAGAACTCTCTTATAGGAAGGAGCAGCTGTAGGGAGAGAGGCACGCAAGGCATCCAATACATCAACAAAACAGTTACGCATTATATTCATGCCTAGTACAAACTCAGCGGAACCTTCTTCCTCTACATCAGTGACCACCACACCTTGATAAGGTAATTTTACATTTCCCACTTGAATAGCGGGTTCCCAGTAACCTAATAATGGTATAGGTTGACCATTGCTAGCAAGTAGATTTAAATCATCAATGTCAGGTTTTCGTAAATTACTCAAGTCCCAATTTTTAAAGAATGTCTTTTTACGGATGGTAGACACTTGTGAACCTGTATCTAGTAATGCTTCTAGTGGTATACCATCAACAATAACAGTTAAATAGGGGCAGGATGAGACATAACGTGAGAGTCCCGCTTTGGATACTTTTGGAGTTGGACCTTCTTTCTGTCCTCCTGAGGAGCGGTCCGCATCCTCAGGGGCAGTCCGTTTAACTGCCAACATTGGGCTTTAGTGTGACCAGGCTCATGACAATAGTAACACACAAGTCTCTTACTCGAAAAGTTCCTGTTTGGAGGTGGTCGTCCAGGTGACTCGGCTCTGCTAAGGGGTGACTCATGTGCTGGAGGTGTGGACCTGAGAGTTAGCTCTCGCAAAGTCTTATTCATCTCTCTAAGTATCTCAGTCATTAGATCCACATGTTTTGGGGTCAATGACTCAGTAACAGGGGTAGAGGTTTGGGCAGCCTGTATAACCTGGGGAGCAGTTGAAAATAACTTTTCAGAGGGAACATCAGTTGCTCCCATAATATCTGGTGAAAATGCACAGGCAGTGGCACCCCCTAGAGGTGTATCAGGTCCCAAAACTTGTAGAGCCAGGGATTTAAAGGCAGAGAAGGTCACGCCTGGGTATTGGGAAGCCAACATGCGGAGTTGAGTCTGAGTTAATTTTGAGTCTAAGCCCTCAATGAAACGATCCAACAAAATTTTATCAGCTTCCGCAGGGGCAATAGTGTCTATTTGTTGGAGGTGATGAAATGCATTCTGCAGAGCCACTGCATAGGCCCGAATAGTCTCATCTGGTCTCTGACGCCTTTCATAGAAGCGTAGTCTGACCTCTGTTGGTGACTGGATCTCGAACTCCTTCTTGAGTTTCTCGAAGATCTGCTCGACGCTGGTCTTTTCAGAAGCCGGCCAGGTATGGACTTCCTCAGCAGCAGGTCCCTGGAGTTGTCCCAGCAGCAGCTGCACCTGTTGGACGGGAGAAAAAGAGAAAAACTGGAACATACCAAAGAGCTTTTCGCGGAATTCTGGAAGGGTATGTGGATCTCCTCTGTAGCTTGGCAGCGTTGGAGTCCCGAAGAAGACTGGTATCCCCATCATGGTAGCAGCTGGCACGGTTGGTGGCGTTACGCCGATTGCAGGAGCAGAAATAGCACTGGTCGCTGGTGGTGATGCGGCACTGGTGCCTGATTGCTCACTTGTGCTGGGATCGGACATGCTGGAACTTTTGAGTGCGCTGTCTCTTTAAGATAGCTGAAGATGTTGTGCAGCAGTAATAGGCCGCACTGGCGGACCCGCGTGACAAAATGGCGCGAAGAAAAAAATTTTGTACGCAGAGTTGCGCGGACGGGCAGTTCAATAGTGTCAATTCAACAGAGAAAATAGTAGAAAACAGTTTTTTTTTTTATTTTTAGCCAAAACTTGTAATGCAGGTCTCGCTGGCATAAGAGGGGTTAAAGCGCACTAAAAAAATTTTATGAATTGCGCAAAATTCGTATCCTGTTCGTGACGCCAGAAAAAACGGAGTTGTGGTAACCAGGGGCAATGCTGCAGGGTCTGCTGGTACTTGTGGTGCAGCCAGGGCAAGAATAGGTATGTCACGAGTGGAGAAATGGCCGGGGATCTTGCCCTAATCCCTAGTACACACACAGCACGCCGCTTTTGTCAAATGTCCCACTTGTTCTCGCTCGCATGGTACAGGCTGGAATGACTTCTGAGACCAAGGTTAAAGAACGGGGAACTTTACTGAAAACTTTGTGCAAAACAATTCCCAAATGCAGTAGACAATCTTTTATAATGAAGCACTTGACAGAAGATGTACATCACAGACCTCAGGTAAGGGGAGAGTAAATTGGTCACAATCACCTTTAACTCTTTAGGTGGTATTGGCGGGTTTTGGGGAAGTCACAGTCCAAGTAATACTTCACTTCTGAGGATCTTTACAGCTTGGCTCACTGTAGTTTTAAGCATGAATCTGTACTCACAGAGGGACTCTGCCTTGCTGTCACACCATACGCTAGTAAGCATGCAGGAGTACAGGCACCGACATGAAAGCCGATAAGTCACTGCCCTGACCGTAGGTCTCAATAGGTACAGTGTCTGCCAGGGGCCCTGGTTCAGCTCTATCCCCCTGGACTAAAGAAGAATTCCTTACTTGGAGAAACAATCTGAAGGACTGAAGATCTCGATCCCCACAGTGTGGACTGGTGATTAGGGTACTTGCTTGCAGCAGTATCAGGGAAAAAGAAGATTTTGAAAAGATGCAGACTTATCTGTGACTGGAGCTTAGCAGTAGACATGTCTCCAGGTTGCACACCACACTCGAACTCCCTTGAGGAGCTGAAGGCCAGCCCACCTGGTCAGAGGAGGCTGTACCAACGGGGACCTCCCACAGACTTCTGGAACTTTCTTCCAGACTGTTGTCTATGAAAGGTGGGTGTGACCAAGTATCTCTCCACCTTTTGACAGACCGCTATGCAAATACAAGCAGACTAATGTGAAGACACAATATGTTTTGACCAGTAGGTGCCACTAGAGACATGTATGCAATATAAAACAAGTTAAGTCTATACTGATGGCATCCTAACCTCACAGTAGCATGACATAACACTTACTCTAATACATGGCATGCTGACTGGGACACCACACTTTGCTCACCAGTGAGGGGGAGGGTGGCGGGGTGGGAACCCCCACACACAAGCCTCAGGCTTCCCAAGCCACAAAATGGCGGGAGGCTGCCCTGGACAGACTGGGGAGGTTCGCATTTCTCCCCGGTACAAGGGATTTGGGAGACAGGTATCATCTAGTGCAGGGGTACTCAAATGGCGGACCGCGGTCCGAATCCGGACCGCAGACGCCATTTGTCCGGACCGCTGCCCAGGGCCGGACTGTGGCGATGGCCCCCACCTGTGGTCCCCTGTTCGGGCGCTGCTTGATGACGCGCTGTCTCCTCCTCCCGCGGCTGCCCTGGACTCAATAGTCGGGCTGGCTGGATATTGCGCACGGTGAGAGCGCGCCGTTCGGTGGCTGCAGGGGCGGACTGGCAGTAGGGCATACCGGGACAAATCCCGGTAGGCCGCAGCTAGTCCCACAATTGTGGGCCTCTCTTTACCTTGCTGGGCTGCTCCAGGTCTTGCAATGTGTTCCGCAGTGGAACACAGGTGAATGAAGCGCAGTCGCTGGTTATCATATTGCTTGTGCTGCAGCCTATGATAGCCGGGCTGCAATACAGGAAGCAACATTAGTTCCGGACAGGTCGGAGGCCAGGGCTGGCACGGCGCATAAGGTTCAGCATGAAGCGAAGGAGAACACGTGGGAGGAACCGATGATGAGGCAGAGAAGAGTGCGGCTGAGCATCGGCAGCCGGGTTCCGTATCCTAAGAGGTCAGAGTCTGTCCTTTCTCCCTCTCAATCACCCGACCATGTCATCCCTGGATCAGCAGCAGGGGCTGTAAATCTGATGTGCTGGGAATTAACCCTTTCAGGGACACCACCTCAAGCACATTTAAAAAGTAAGCCAAATGTTTTTGTCCTTTTTGAAAAACTTTTTTTTTTCTGCAATGTGCAAGCTGCTTGTACACAGAGATCCAGTAAAGGTCCTTTCCTATTCCAGTTTTGCATTTAGCCCTAATTGTTTTTCATAAAGTGGATCAAAACACAGCTCACCTGGGTTTTGGTCTGTTTAAAGTGGACCATTTCACCAACACAGCTGGCCCTAGAATCTAAAAGACTCCAGGGCTGGCCGACTAGGTGCCCCTGGGGGCTCCAAATGGATGCTCCACTGTATGAACCCCTTAGCATTCCACTGGTCATTTGCCATGGCTGCATCCCTGGCGTTCCTACAGCATCCGCCCAGACATTCAGATAGGCAGGGATGCACACATCATAGGGAAACCAGGGATGCGCCTGCTGCTGTTCCCTATGCCAACGCTGAGTCCTAAACAATGGCTTTATGCCGTGCATTAGTAGCACAATATAAAGCGCCAATTGGACAAGTGTCTACGAATGTGCTGTGGGACTGGTGCAAAGGTGAGTGGGGTGAGCAATCTGGGGGTTATACACAGCAGGGTATCCCAAATCGAGAGGCCCCTGGGGCAGGGACCTATCACCAAGATAATGAAAATCCTGGTGATAGGTCCACTTTAAAGAGGAACAAGATTTTCTCAGTAAAAAACTACCTGACTACCAATCTAATGGCACATGCACCCAGCTAGAGGCCAGTGGGGATGTGGCCGGCAGCATGCTTGGCTCCATTCAACCCTTCAGCCAACAAGAATCAGCGCATGTGCCGCTGGAACGGCAGTCAGGTAAGTTTTACCAGCGATCCATGGGGCTACCCCAGGGTCAAGGACCAATACCAGGTTTTGGTAAGTTTTAATATATATAATAAATATATTAATGTGACATTAACACACTTATACTGGGCTGTACAAAGTACAGCAGGGCCGTTGTGACCAAAAAGTCCAGGGCCATTTTTTGACCCCAGTCCGCCCCTGGGTGGCTGGTTCGGTTTGCGCCCTGGTGTGAGCCATGTTCCGGAGCTCCTGGGTCGAGCCTGAGGTAATTCCCTGCCAATATGTGTATGAAAAGCGTGCACCGCCATGGTTTGTTCTATATAGCCGCCGCTTCCAGCGCTTGATGCGCCTGGGCGCGCTCGTCCTGTCCGGGCTGGCACTCTTAGTTACACCACCACCACCACCCCCCCCGGACCTCCATCCCACGGCAGACCCTGGTAAGTGGACCTCCACTGAAAGTAGTTGAGTACCCCTGATCTAGTGAACCACAGGGGCCACCCTGCACTTTCCATCCACCACTAGCGGATACCCTCCCACAGAGAACCCCGAGGTCCAGAAGCCACTCCAGGGCGGAGAGAGAGAGGGGTCCCAGTAATGGCCCGGTGACTGTTGCTCATGCGGTGCAAACATCCAGCCCGCTACAACCCCAGAATAATCTCTCCTTGGCATGGTCGACTCCAGAAGACACAGCCACTCTCAGCCCCCCGACCATGATGTCCTTCACGCATGAGGAGCCTTCCCATCATATTGAGGAGTTTTCTCTATCAGGAGGGGTCGCCCTCCCATCCCCGACCACCTCATCTACGCGGTCCACACCACAGGTTACGGGAGAAGGTGCTGGAGCTGTGACACCTGCCAGAAATATGCATAGAGAAACCGTCTCATTCCTAAGGTCCATTCCCACCAGAGGCGCTCATAGCTAAATATGAGGTAGCCTACAAAAAAAGACATCGCGGAGGTGAAGGGCCATCTCCAGGCTCTAGACTCCAAGGTCACATCCCATCAATCAGCTAATGAAGCGGCCATTGCAGACCTGGCGAAGCGCGTTGAGGCGCAGAATACACAGATTCTTCAGCTCCAATTGCAGCACAATGACTTGGAGAATAGACACCGTAGAAATAACCTATGACTACGGGGTATACCAGAGGCCTCAACAGGAGAAGACGTAAAACAAATTATCACCACCATACTTAACACGCTTCTTGAGAAAAACATCGACACCCTGATCGAGATCGATAGGGCCCATAGGGCTCTGGGCCCACGCAGCCCGGACACGGCGCCCCCAGAGATGTGGTATGCAGGGTGCATTTCTACAAAATCAAAGAAGAAATCTCACGGAGGGCCTGGAGACATGGCCCTGTGGACTTTGATGGGGCTAGGACCTCTCTAGGCGTACGCTACAAATGAGAAGAATGCTGCGGCCAGTGCTGGACGCTATCAGGGGCGCAGGTGCCTCATATCGGTGGGGCTTTCCCTTCCACTTGATAGTTACTAAGAACCGCGAAACGTTCTTCCTCAAAACGTACCGAGATTTGGACGGACTCTTCTCCTTCTTGGGCTGTGAACCAATCCAGGCTCCCAATTGGCTCCTTCCAAATACGGAACCCATCCCGCAGAGGCCACGAGAGGCACCTCTACGCCGAGTTAGAGCGTACAGACCAAGGATGAGAAACTAGGGGCGTGCCAGACCTACAGATAGCGAGCCTTGCACTTCCACCACATGGTCACGCAGGATTTAGCCTACTCCTTCCAACTTTTAAGTTCCGGTTCTCAGCATCCTTTTTTTCTCCTGTTTTTTATATTGATAGTTGTCTTGAGGTGGCCGGGTTGGGCCTGGCAGGACATCGACGGGGTAGACTCTGGCTCCGCATACAGAGGGCCGAGTTCTGCGACCCAACTGGAGCATGTCAGTTCCCTCTGGAATGCGTGCTCATGCAGTCCCGCTGTTGTCCGGCCGGGACTGACGACTGGCCACCCTTACTAATAGACGTGAAAGTTAAGTTTGCCTTAGAGTTTTGGTTTCATGTTTGCTTTTTCTGGCTTTTAGAGCTAATTGCCCAGAAGATATCTTTTTTGCTCGGAAGGTCCAGGAGACAACTACTCCTGGACTCGTTGCAAGACACAAACCCCCATTTAGGCCGGTATCAACTCCCCTCCGATTGGGGGTGAGCTGGTCCCTAGAGCAGTTGCTAAATAGTTTATATCCCCCCGCCCGGAATTGGGCATCTGTACTGTTTGAATTTGTTTCTTGTTTTTTCTCCCATCTCCCCATCTTCGTTGTCTTTTCCCTATCTGTTTCTGTCTCCCCCCCCTCCCAACCCTCTCCCCTAATCTAAATTTCTGACCTCACGCCTTCTGCTAGAGCGCTACCGCAGCCATGCATGAGATTAACTTGGTCTCTTTCGGTGGGTGCGGTGGGACTTCATGTTTGGAGTCCTGGATCATATTGGTCTAGGACCGAATATGAGGTCCTGGATTGCTAGTCTTTATCAACAGCCCACGGCTTCAGTGAGGGAAACGGGACGAGGCAGGATTGCCCCCTCTCCCCTTTAATTTTCATACTGACCCTTGAACTATTTCTCTGCAGAGTTAGGAAGAACCCTAATATACAAGGGATTTCCCTCCCATCAGGTCACTATAAATCTGCGGCATTCGCTGATGACCTACTGTTCTTTCTAACTGGCCCTGAGGTGACACTCCCAAACCTTATAAAAGAACTGGAGCTATATAGGAATTTTTCCTACTATAAGGTGAATATGCAGAAATCTGAAGTACTTAACATCAACATAACAGCAGTTAGGGAGGAGAATCTCAGGAATTCCTTTCCTTTCAAATGGGCTAAAGAGTACATCACGTACCTCGGTACGAAGCTAGGTAGTTCCCTAGAGAAATTATACTCCTTGAACTTCCCCCCTCTGCTCCGCTCCTTCTCGAAGGACCTAGAGGCCTGGTCCCTAAAAAACTTTCCTGGTTTGGGAGGTGTAACGCCCTTAAAATGAATATTCTCCCTCGTCTTCTTTACATAATGCAAGCGTTACCGGTGGTTGTCCCCAGCATGTTCCTGCAAAAGGTAGGGGCCCTCTTTTCTAAACTTATCTGGCTAGGGAAAACTCTGAGAATAAACAGGGCTTCCCGGACCCGAGTGGGCCTCCCAGACCCCAGCCTCTACTATGCAGCTACGCACCTAACTAGGATAGTAGATTGGTGTAGGCATTCGCAGCATAAGCAATGGGTTCAGATAGAGCAGGGGGGTTCTTCGCTCCCTCTGGTGTCGCTCCCTTGGTTGCCGAGGCAGACGCTAGCCACAGAATTGAAGCACCCGACAATTGGAGCTTCAGAATCTGTCACAAATACTTCTCGTGGCATGAGATGTCGCCGGCCTTCTCTCCCCTGTTTCTGGTATTGGGAAACCCAGCTTTCCCCCCGGGAACGAGGGGGAGAACAGCGGAGGGTTGGTTACGGAAGGGAGTTAATAGGATCATGCATTTCTGTAGCCAGGATGGCTGGGAATCCCTAGACGCAATTGCGGAGTCTGGGGGGCTTCCCGAGATGGGGCGACTGGCAACAGAGAGCTTACGCTGTTCGAGAGGTTGTGTGAAGAGAGGGGGCCTGTCCAACACGTGCTATCTTTCACCTATAAAATCTTGGTGAATCCCCAGGACCAAGACCCTCTGCCGTATATCACAAAGTGGGAAGGAGAACTGGGGGTCACCCTCGCGCCAGAACACAGGAAGCTAATTATTCGCCTGGCACGTAAAACGGCTACCTGTACCAGGTACAAGGAGTGTAATTATAAAGTACTGATGAGGTGGTACAGGGTCTCCGAGTCACTACATAAATGGTTCTCTGCTGTCTCCCCCATGTGCTGGCGATGTAATGAGGATAGAGGCAATCTCCTACACATTTTCTGAACGTGCCCTAAACTGACAGACTTCTGGAACACGGTCAGGGATACAATGCAGCTCATGACAGACTGGGAGGTCCCCGGGGGCCCGGCCTTCTTCCTTCTCCACCACTCGGAGCTACCCACCAAAAGGTATCAGAGATCTGTTCTTAGCCAGATGGTGAATGCTGCTAAGGCATGCTTCCCCCCAATTTGGAAGAGTCCAACCTCCCCAAGTATCGCTATGTGGCTGAGTAAGGTGGCAGAGATTGAAAGGTTCGAGGGCTTAATCGCAGCACAAAATGAAGGACCATCGACTAAAGTGGACCAATTGGGTGATCTTTACGTCCTCACAGGAATTCAGGACACAATTGGAGGCCAGTCAATAATAGGTGTGGGTTCGCAATCTCCCTTTCCTGCTCCCACTTGCCCCTGTCTTCCCACCCTCTCTCCTGTTTCCTTGTTGTCATCTATTCCCCCCCCCCTTATTTGTTTTTTCTAGTTTTTCTGGTTCTTTATCCCATTGCAGAGGCGTCGGAGCCAGACCCCCTCACGCGGGGACTGGTGTTGTGAACCCTGGTTACCATGGGCTGGGCGCGAAGATCGCCCCCTCCTCACACAGAACGTAACAAATGTTTGGGTGAGGACGGTCTGACTGTGATATTGCCTCTCTGATTAACGTGATAGTCTGTTTTCGTGCCTGCCTTAGCGCTGTGCACTTATTGTATGTGGAATGTTTTTCTTTCCTTCTGTGATGACTGTAAACTTCTTGAAAATGATAAATAAAGAATATATAAAAAAAAAAATATTGAAGTATCATATATACCCTATTTGCTGGCGTATAAGACGACTTTTCCCCCCTGTAAAACATGCCTCCAAGTGGGGGGGTCGTCTTATACGCCGGGTGCACCTGGGTCACATACATATAAATGTACTTACCTTCACCAAGCTGGGAAGCACGATCGTCGTCCTCCTCCTGCAGAGCGATGCTCTTGCTCAGGCAGCACTAGTTGATCAGAGCAGGGACAGACTGAGCAGGCCAGCAGGATGAGCGCCAAGCAGATCAGCTTTCCTGCTCTCAGGCACTGTGTGGGCAGGCAGGGGGCTGGCTCCTGGCACATGCTCCTGACATCGCCCACGCTACTCTCCACTTTGAAGGGGACTCTTCAGCATCTGATCTGAGGTGTGATTTATTTAAGATTTGTTAAAAAAAAAAAAAAAGTTTCTATAGGGCATCCCCCAGTGTAAAACCCCAAACTGGCCCCTTTCCCAGAGCCCACACATTACACACTATGCTATTAGATGAGACACATTCTAAACAACCCAGGCATGTCCCCAGCTATAGGCGAGCAGGGATGTGGCCGCAGTGTAATGTGGTGTGGACGCTGGGAAACGGGGTCATTGGAGGAGTTTACACAGGGGGCATCCCAACTTGGGGGAGTTTACACAGGGGTATCCCAACTTGGGATGCCCTACTGGGTTTTGTTCCCTGCATCAGGGGCAGCAAAATGGAATTCCCCCCTGTCTGAATCCCCGGTTTGGCCTTTTTCCCAGACTCCACATTACACTGCGGCCACATTCCTGCTCGCCTTTAGTTGGGGCCTGTGCTGGCTATTCAGAATGCGTTCAATCTAAAGGCATAGTAGGGATGTGGCTGCAGTGTAATGTGGTTTGGGCTCTGGGAAAAGGGCCAGTTGGGGGGTTTCACACAGTAGAGGAAACCCAATTTGGCATGCCCCTGGAGTAGGGAACAAACCCACTGGGGCATTCCAATTCGGGATGTCCCACTGTAAAACCCTCCCTATTGGCCCTATTCCCAGAGCCAACACCACATTAGCTGTGACGCATTCTGAATAGCCAGCACAGGCACGTCCCCAACTAAAGGCGAGCAGGGATGCAGCTGCAGTGTAATCTGATGTGCGCTCTGGGAAAAAGGCCAGTCGGGGGTATTTCACACAGTGGGGATTCCAAATTTGGGAGGCCCCACTGGGTTTTGTTCCCTACTCCAGGGGTATCCCAAATTGTGATCCTCCACTATGTGAAACCCCCCATCTGGCCCTTTTCCCAGAGCCCAAACCACATTATACTGCAGCTGCATCCCTACTATGCCTTTAGCTGGGACGCATTCTGAATAGCCAGTGTGGGCACATCCCAAACTAAAGGCGAGCAGGGATGCGGCTGCAGTGTAATCTGATGTTCTTTTACGTTTTATTCGGTATGCGGAAGAGGGAGTAGTCTTATACGGCGAATATATAACAAACTCTATATTTTGAGGGGAAATGTTGGTGGGTCGTCTTATACGCCGGCAAATACGGTATATATCCTTTAACAATAGTCCCTGTATTGCCACTATCAGCCATTCTATATCAGGGCACCACTGAGCCTGGACTAAATATTGACTGCCATGTGTCAAATGTAACTTTGAGAAGTAAATTTGAGGCTGATTTAAGACTAGCGCCACGTATTGCCATTTGAGCAGTGCTTAGAGCGCCTATTAGCAGACACTGCAAGCGAGTGTCTGGCGCTATAACCTAGCTTAGCGTCTGGACAAGTGATGCTCTACAATCCTGTCCAGCATTGATAAATGTGATGTCTTGAAGGCGATGTAGATGTGCTCTCCCTGAATCAATGCATATGTAGTGCCCAGAGGGAAAGCCACCATGAGCAACGCCACATATAACAACAGCACAACGCCGCAGCCAACGATAGGTAGCTCCAGTTAAGTGCGTCCTGAACTCTGCGCTGAAGCCCAAATTTAGGAAAATCAAACACCAAACTAGCACCGGCGCTCTAAATATGAAAAAAGTCTGTTTCTCAACACATATACACCAGCACCAGAGCGAAAACACATGGAATGACATTGTTTCTACACTATAACAATGACACTACAATGAAAGATCTGCACATACAATTCTGTAATAAAAAAAAAAAGTTTGGTTCCTGGGCAGGAGAGGTCACACAATAATTTGATCCTAAAATTAATAATAATTAATTAAAACGCTATTTATACACAAGCAAAAAAAAAAAAACATTGAAATGTATGGGATAACACTGCAAAATGACAGGTGCTACATGGCGCTGCTGAACATACAGCGCAGGCGCTTTACACTGAGCCACCGCTAGTGATACATTAAACGCTACATGACGCTATTAGAGGCGCTCACCAGATTGACTTTCATATATATGGTTTTCAACTAATGCGCCCGGCGTTCACCAGATGCTACATGGTACTGCATTGCGTTAGCGTTTCTTAAATAAACCCCTAAATTGGAATATTTTAACCTTTCCTCTGGTACCTCAAGGTGAGACATGAAATTATTTGATGCATCCTGTTATTTATGCAGTTTCTCTGGCTTTCTTAACGTTTGATTTATGTATTGTATATTTAAGACTATAAGATGCAACCGACCATAAGACACATCTAGGGTTTAAAAAAGAAAAACATTTCTGAATCAAGGGGACGAATATGAGGGTACCCCACCCCAGCACAAATTTGACAGTCGCCCACTGGCATGAATATTATAGCCCCTAAGCTGAATATGGCACCTCCTACCAGCATACTGCCTTTCCCTGTCAGGGGCCACAGACAATGGTTGTGTGTTCCCCCCATGTTTCATCTGCAGGCTCCCACACTGCACCCCATTCTCTTCATTAATCCCCTTTCATTAACTTTTACGCCCTTTCCCAGTCTGCACCCCCAACTCTGCCCTACTCACTGCTGCACTCCCCCCTCTGACCTGCACCCCATCTGTACACTGCACTACCATCTCTGCCCTGCTCTTCACTGCGCAAATATCTCTACCTTGCTCCTCATCTATGCCTGCTGCCCTTCATCTTTTCACTGCTGCACCCATATCTCTGCCCTGCTCGCCACTACCTCCACATCTCTGCCCCCCACTGCACCAATATCTTTGCCCTGCTAGAAGCTGCACACCCATCTCCACCCTGCTTCCCATCTCTGCCCTATTCCCTTTTGCACCCACATCTCTGCCCTGCTCCCCACTGTACCTCCATCTTTGCCTGCCCCCTCATATTTGCTCTGTTCCCTTCTGCACCCCCCATCTCTCCCCCACTCCACATCTTTGCCTTGTTGCCCACAACACCCTGTCACTGCCCTGCTCCCTTATCTTTGGCCTGGTTTTGTAATGAAGTTCACCATAAAGGGATTTAGTGCAGAGATGGGGGCTCAGCAGATAATCCCCTATGTCTGTGCTTGGCTGATGATAGGTAAGGACCCCACTGGTAGGCCTGGGGGTGGAAATCTCCCAGGCGATAATGTGAACAATTCTGCCAGGGTGAGGGGAGTTGAGTGGCGGATGTAGAAGGGGAAGTTGTATTTGTAATATTTAGCACTTTTGTGTGATCAATGTCTGATCAGAGGATGTTTTTTTTGTTGTTGAAAGTATGTAATCGGGTCAGATCACAGGTTACGCTGTAAACTTACTTGTGGGTGATGCACAATTATTTATAGACTGAGATTGACGAAGATGCAAGTTCTTTAGGATAATTTAAGGTCCCTGTTGAGAAAAAAAAAAGTCATACTCACCTTTATTCCATCCACTACCATCGACCACTTGCCAACATCATAGAGAACCAACAGTACTCCCCCCACCCCTACGTCGGTGATTTTTCACTAGTGAGCATTCACCGATCTTGTTTTCTTTATGCCTGGACAAGGACCCATTTTAAATAAAATGCATATTGGTCTTCTTTGGAGTGGCATTCCAGTTGCTGGCATTCCCTGCATGTTAACCACCTGTAGCCTGAAAAAACTCACTTTTTTTCCTTGCTCCCCAGGTTAAATTGGCACATGTGATTAGCCAATGGCAGGTGCTGGCTTCATGGAAATAGACCAGCACCAGCTATTGTCCAACAGAGCTGTGGGAGCGTGGAAAAAAGGTATTTTCTCAGGCTGATGTGAGACCCCCAACCCTGGAATGGACTAACATTTAATGTTCTGTAAAATGGGTGTTGGTTAGTGATGGGCTTTGTATCCAGGCCTAAGCTAGATTCAACCTAGATCAAATTATCGAGGATCACCCCTGGCAAAGCTGGCAGTTGGCATGCAAGTCTGTGACACGTCTATTGGACACCTTACATATTCACAGCTTCCTTCATCTCCCTTCACACCGGGCAGGTCCATCGGATCGGGGCTCCCTTTTGGTCCCAAAGGCACTGGTCTGCTGCTGGCGGGGATCCAGTACTATAGCCACCCCACCATTACCTGTAGTAAGGCTCTGACTAATGTTGTCAATGAAGGCGAGGGACATGGAGGCATATCCCCCCAGGGAAACCCCTCTATGTCCCTCCCCTCCAGTGATCTCATTATTCACGTGGGGGGATTCCACAGAGGATCCTCCTCTGCGGAGCAGCAGACCAGTTTCCGTCTGACAAAGAGGGAATGCCAACCAAGTGGACCTGCAGAGAGGACACCCAGTGGGGGAACAGATGAGTTAAGACACAGCAACGGTCTATAATCCAAGGAACTCCTGTACCAGTTTACAGTGACCAGAGTAATTGTATCCGGCATTCAGGAGTACCAAATGCCAGATACTGGGAGAATATCTGACCAAAGGACTTCTGAACTGGATTGTCTCCACTGTGGCTCATCACTAGTTTTGGTCTGGTTTAAGTCCTATTTTTAGGCTAATTAGGCCTGGCAGAGTTTCGGACTGCATTGAGCGTTTGTGACTTTAATGCATCAGTTGTAGAAACCCACATTATTTCTATTGGTAAATAGACATTTAAGAAACTCTATCAAAAATTGGCACAATTATACATAATGGATCCAAATAGAGTCTTTCGAGGTCATTAGGTTGACCCTGGCTACGTTTTATAGTAAGCACAAGAGTAGGTGAAATTCAAATCTTACTCCCTTCATTATAGAAAGGATTTTGGATAAACCTATTCTTAACTGTTTTGGGATATCTAAGAGTAGAGCCCATAAAAAAATGGGTAGAAGCATCAGGGTTTGTATTCAGGCAAAGTGAAAAGAAGTAATGTCTTTTTACAAGCGTTTAAAAATGTAGCCATTTTGGGCATCACAGGGGGTAGACCTGTGATTGTGTAGGGCTGGCAGTAGTGGGCAAGCCCTCAATAAATGAC
Source organism: Gastrophryne carolinensis (assembly GCA_027917425.1). Classification (NCBI taxonomy): domain Eukaryota; kingdom Metazoa; phylum Chordata; class Amphibia; order Anura; family Microhylidae; genus Gastrophryne; species Gastrophryne carolinensis. The sequence continues at coordinate 139,511,473 of CM051244.1, forward strand.
CCAAGTTTTACTGCGGTAGCAGCGGGATTGGCATCTTGACAATTTAGAGCACATAAAAAATGGGTAGAAGCAACAGGGTTTGTATTCAGGCAAAGTGAAAAGAAGTAATGGCTTTTTACAAGCCTTGATAAATGTACCCACTTTGTGCATCAGAGCGTAGACCTGTGGTTGTGTAGGTCTTGTAGTAGCAGAGGGTGGCAGCAGAGGTGCTGTTAGTGGTAGTAGTAGCATTAGCAGTACTAAAAGAGTAGGCAGAGGGACAAGAAACCTGTGCTGTGCAGGGCTGGTAGTAGCGGGCAAGCCTCCAGAAAAATGATCCAATTTTTACAGTGATAGGAGCGGGATTGGCATCTTGACAACTCATTTGAAGATGACCAAACAATGTTTTTTTTTTCAAGCCTTGATAAATGTACCCATTTTGTGCATCACCACATAGACCTGCAGTTGTGTAGGCCTAGTAGCAGCAGAGTGTGGCAGCAGAGGTGCTCTTTGTGTTAGCACTGGCAATAGAATTGTTAGTAGTGGCAATAGCTCGAGGCATCACCAGTAGGAAGAGGGAGGTTGTGATGACGCTGTATAGAGCCCTGGTGAGGCCACATCTAGAATACTGTGTTCTGGAGACCTCACCTGCAAAAAAGATATTATTCAAATAGTGTCCAAAGGCCGGCAACAACAATGGTAGAAGGACTTAAACTTAAAACCTAGCAGGAAAGACTTAAAGAACTTAATTTGTACAGTCTGGAGGAAAGAAGGGAGAGGGGGGACATGACTGAGACCTTTAAATATGTGAAAGGATTGAAAAGGGTTAAGGAGGGAAGTGTTTTTAAGAAGAAACTTAATGATAGAACAAGGGGGCACAACCTGAAGCTAGTCAGGGGGAAGATCAGGAACAATATTAGACTATTATTAAATAGTAGTAGATGCTTGGAACAAACTTTCAGCAGAGGTAGTTGAAAAATGATAAGCCTCCATCTATCCAAAGATAAAGAGTACATACAGCATACACATAAGGGCAGACTAAATGGAGTGTATGCTCTCCTTCTGTCGTCAACCTTCTATTTTTCTATGTTTCTACTTAAAGACTAGGTAGAGGGACAGAAGACCTGTGGTGGTTGTGTAGGTCTGTTGTTAGTAGACTGCAGCAGGGGTGCTGGTAGTGGTAGCATTAGCAGAGGAACAGATTTTAAAGACTAGGCCAAAGGACAGGAGACCTCTGGTTGTTGTGTAGGCCTGGAACTGGCATTAGCTGACAAGCAGTCAAAAAATGATCCAACCAGAAACTGAAGAAGGACATTTCGAATGTCCCATGCAGCATTGTGATATCGCTCCAGGTGCCTATGCAGAGCCGTAGTTCCTAGTCCTAAATTTGTACCCTGGCTTCAGCTAACTTTCTGCTTGCAGATCTGGCACTGTGCTAGGTTTTGTTCTCCAGGGGAGATACAAAAGAATTGCCATGTGGCAGCATACCATAAATAAGAAGATCTAGATTGTCCACCACCCTTTCTTTCCCAGACATCTAGGCAGGCCAGCCAAGATTTCCTCACTTAGCCACCACACCATGCAGTTCCTACAAGGTTTCTATTTTTTCAGGTCACTATCTTTTTGGCCACCCGGCATGGGTTTGGAATCAACTCTTAGATCCTGTGTTGGATTCCAAAGCCTAATCAGTGGTGTGATGACAATTAATAATATTCTTCAATACTCCATACAATCAAGAAATCCCTGGAAACTCTAAGAGGATTCATTACATTGTTTCTGACTAAATTGTTTCCAAACACTGGCACTGATTTCCCCCGAGATACCAACAGATGCCTAATAATAACCTGCAACAGCACCTGCCCTATGTTATAAATACCATAACTTACTACAATTGTTGAACTTTGCCACAAAGGAATATTATGAGGTAGGTAAACCGAAAACATTATTTAGTTTTCACAATGCTGCAAAAAGGTTTAACTATAAAATACAATTAATAACTAATTGTCCAAATTTGTGATTTCTACAGAATGCTTACTGCATCTTTGCTCACATGTAAAGCTCCTGAATCCATACATCTTGTCAGAATACTGTATATTAACTATTTCTATTTTTTATTCCATATATTATTTAGTTGTCTGCCTTTAAACATGCTCTACTATGGCGTTGATTCAGAACTTGGTGAGAAAACACACTTTTTCTTTAGGAGAGAAGTCTGCCAATCACTTTCATTGTCTATCGGGTGTAAATGTTCACCTGGGTCTGAATCAACCCCAAGGTAGACAATAACAGTAAAAAATGGGTAAATAAAATGGTTGTTGTTTCATGTGTAGGGTGGTAGCATGACTGCGAATGCGCATGACTGTGGATGCCCCCCAACACCATTAATGATGATAAACTAGGGAAATATTACCTTTCTCCTCATTCCCCTGGAAACAATGGGAAATATTTCTCCTGTTGTTGGCTTTAATTTGCAGTGAAAATGGGCGTTGTTCCAGTTTAAGTCCCTGTCCAGGCATTAAAATGAAAAAAAGTCCATACTTACCTCCATCTCAGTGCAGCACCCCCATCTTCAAACTGATCGATGAGGGTGAACAAGCGATTCTGTCGCTCACCACCAGGCAGAAATGATGGAGTCCATCTAAATGGCTTCATGTCCCCTAACACAACTAATCCATTTATTGCAAGGCACTCCCCTTGGAATGCCCTGAGTCAGCATGCCCCCTTTATTGCAAGTAATAGAGTAGGCACACGAGGACCTGTACAAGACACTGCCAGATGAAGTCACCATGCTGGACAGAACCATTGGTTCCCTACACTTAGTGAGTATAAAGATGAAGGCACTGCACAGAGGAGGTGTGGGGGAACAGCTGATCTGTATGGAAGAGCTATGGGGAAAAAAGTGAGCATGGTTTCTTTTTTCGTTTTTGCCTGGACAATCCCTCTAATGTTAGCTGTCACCATAAACACCGGGTGACACCACTAATCACAGACATGTGCTCACTATGCCTCCAAAGGAACAATGGAAACACATGATTGCTCTGCAGATATTGTGCTATCAGCACCAGTGAGCATATACAAGACCTGAAATGCAGCAAAAAAATCATAGGGTGTATACCTGGCAGAGGACAAGATGTAGGGCAGTCCACCCTTCATGCCCTGCATCTTGTCCTCTGCCAGGAATACACCCTATGAATTTTTTGCTGCATTTCAGGTCTTGTATATGCTTACTGGTGCTGATAGCACAATATCTGCAGAGCAATCATGTGTTTTCATTGTTCCTTTTGAGTCCATGATTAGGGTTTGATTATTAATTTTGTTGGTTATTTATTATACTTGGCACATTAATTTAATGTTTACATTTATGATTCTTTTTTTTGGTAGAATAATTGATGGTGATAATTGATAATTTATTCATTTGTTCATATGTATCACATAATTTATTAATTATTAGTAGTTTTAATTAAAAATTAATTGTGTATATAGATATATAGATATACTGAACATCTCTTGTTCTGCTCTCCTCAGTTTTTCTGAGGATTTTGTTCCGGCACAAATTAATACAACATATAAATATATTAAATAATTTATTGGTAAATAATTAGAAATATTTATGTGCAATAATAATATTCTTAAAAATTAGCAATATATTAACTCTGTGAAAATATACTTAAATTGATCCTTGCAGCAACTTCAGGGGTTTAAAGTATTGATTAGGCAATCAAATATTTATATTTGCCCTTGAAATGAAGATAAGGCAGTAACTTTATTGGACACATGCAGTTGTTTTTATTAAGTGTTGTGTATGTTGATGTGTTGCTTTTATTATCCACTCATATATACTTAGAATAAAATAATTTTTTTGATTCTTTATTAGTGTTTTTTGTGCTCCTATTTGGTGAGGGTTGTGGAGAGGGCTTGAGTCCCCCCCCCCCTTTCTGTGTTGGTATTAATGTTAGCTGTCAGGTAGTATTTACTAGAGACAAAAAAGGGAGATGCCCAAAACCCTCAACACAAGGCTGTATACACGCCAGAGACTGACACTGCACCAACCAAACAAGGTAACCAATATTATTGCATAAAACTTTTCTTTATTAGCCAAAAAATAAACACCACATAATGCATTTTTTTTGGCTAATAAAGAAAAGTTTTTTGCCCCTTTTTTGTTTCGAGTGAGCAAATTTTACTCGGCAGAGCATTGCACACCTAGTTTGAAAACAGCTGGTGCCGCCCATACTTACTGGTTGATTAGTATTTACTAGAGATTATCGAACTTCCTGAAAATTAGTTTGACCCAATGTGCTGAAATTTGGGTTTGTCCGAATCAAACTCGAATAAATCACTCATCTCTATGCCGGGAATAAATTAAAAATCACTCACTCACTCACTCACTTCCTCCTGACAGCTTCTCAGAGGCTGGCAAGCAGACAGGATCCAATCGGCATCGTTGGGCTACCATCCATCTGGCTTCTCTGCTTGGGGGTTGGACTGCCTCCAGCAGTGTCAGTGGGTGGGCCTTTGGCAGCTTCTCAGGCGACGGGCCTCTGGTAGCTTTTCAGGCAGCGAGTGGGCCTCCAGCAGCTTCTCAGGTGGTGGAAGGTGGGCCTCTGGCAGCTTCTTAGGTGGCAGGTGGGGGCCTCCAGCTGGCTTCTCAGGTGGCAGGTGGGTGGACGAGCATGATCCGTCTTCAGACGAGTGAGGTCATCAAGTGACAGGGCAGGTAAGGACTGGTAATTGTGCTGCAGAGCAAGACGTGGTGAGAATTATGAGGCTGCGAGTGAGTTTTGGGTTTTTTTTCTTACCAATTTTAGGGAAATATTGGATCGGCACGAATCCTCTAAAAATCCGTATTTGTGCCAAAAAGATTTTTACCTGATATTCAGATCGAATTCCAGTTCAATTCGTTTGGTTCGCTGAGCACATTTACTATAAGCTGTCCTTTGTGCATGCTGACTTAATCATCGTTATGTCTGAACCAGACTATATGGTGAGCACACATCTTGTGCTGGCACTCGTAGTAGATCAGGTCCTTTATCCTAAGTCACACTCTTGAGGAACCACAAAGCTGCCATAGAGGCTGGTTGCAAAATGAATGCTAGGTTAATTTCAACTGACAACCTGTAAAGCCATGTTTTATGTTTTGTGATAAGCTAAACTAACACAGACTTTTTGCATTTTTTTTTCCAGAACAGTTGTTTATTGTTGTTATTCATGCCTACATAAAACAAATCTATCATGACAAACCAAACTCATTTTCATTACTTCATACTATAAGGCTTTTTCAGCTTGGATAATAACAGCCTTGAAATGCTCACTGTCTTTTCTATCATCTACCTGTTGGCCCTCATTGTAAATGTGCTTATCATCTTTGTTATCTACCATCAAACCAGCCATCATACCTCCATATATTTCTTCATCACCAATCTGTCCTTTCTGGAGATCTGGTATGTATCATTGACAACGCCCAAGCTTCTAACTATGCTGATGACTAAAAACAAAATTATCTCCTTCCAGTGGTGCTTTGCTCAGCTCTACATGTTTCATAGCTTGGGCATCACAGAGTGTAACCTACTGGCCATAATGGCTATCGACCGATTTGTGGCCATTTGTAAACCACTTAGATACAACTCTATCATGAATATAAAAGTGTGTAAGAACTTGGCCTTGTTGTGCTGGTTAATGGGGTTCTTATTGGCAATTATTTCCACAATCCTTACATCAAGGGTTCCGTTTTGCGGAAACAATGTGAGGCATTACTTTTGTGATTTGGCTATCCACTATTGAGCTTAGCTTGTGGTGATATTACTGTTACACTCACCATAAATCGTTGTGTCGGCGGCTTTTCAACTGTCGTGGACGGGGGCGGATAGATTATTGGGAGGGGCTGGTGAAAACCCAGCGATAATGGTTACAAATGCTAGAAGCTTGAAAAATGGAATGGATGAACTAGAACTGATAATAAAAGAAGAACAATATGACATAGTGGTAACCGAGACATGGCTGGATGAAAGCTATGACTGGGCAGTAAACCTACAGGGTTACTGTGTTTGAAGTCTGCTTATTTGTAAAATTCTCTCTACAGCCCGTTCCCGGGGATATATGTGAAGTTAATAACAATGTGGAGTCTGTATGGGTAGAAATACAAAAAAAAAAAACTGATGGGGGTTTGCTACAAGCCTTCAGATATATCAGAATCTACAAAAAACTTGATGTTAAGGCAAATAGGTATAGCTGCTAAATTAAATGAGGTAGTTATTATGAGGGATTTTACCTACCTACCTATCACCGTGGAAACAGTGATCACAATATTATTAATTTCCACTTAGCAGTCACTTGGGTGCCTTACCATGGAGTCACAAAACCATGAAATATCAGAAAGGCAAAGTTTGACCAGCTTATTGATGCCCTGAACTGCATTGACTGGGAAAATGTCCTTAAAAACAAAAGCATGGACAGTAAATGGAATACTTTCAAAGAAATCCTCAGTTTTCACTGTGATAGATACCTTACATGAAAAAAAAGGTTAGAAACAAGAGTAAACCTATGTGGCTAAACAAAAAAGTTAGGGGGCAAAGAGAGTAAAACTAACCCCAAAATGTTATTTAGCTACATAAACAGTAAAAGTTACAAATCTGAAGGTGTGGGCCCCCTGAAAAGCAAGAAGGGGATACCTATAGAGGGGATAAGGAGAACTAAACAACGTATTTGCTTCCATATTCACAAAAGAATGTGACATGCCAGATTGAGCCAGGCTTGTTCAATGTACACCAGCTATGGCTGGCAGGCTAAGCAACACTACCAGACATAATAGGCAAGTGCACAGTGATCCAGACCATGCAGCTAAAAAGGAGAGCAGAGTAGAGTGGAAAAGCCATTAAGAGAAAACAGAAAGTGACCAACCACTGGAGCTTATCAAATGTCTGTGGTGTGGCATAGAACAGGTAAGCAGCAGCTACACACGCTAACAACTTTAAAAACATCCACTGGTCTAGACAACAATTGCACTCCTGACTTAAATTACAAAGGTACAAGCACTCATTAAGCTCTCCTGCCAGTCATCCAATCTCTGGACATGTCATTCAGTTCCATGCTCCCCCCACAGGTCACCACAGATTGGGTCAGGTTTTTTTATTTTACGAACCCAGTGGAGCTTAGCATCTAGAGGCTGAAGTGCCGCTAGGCCTGATTTGCTGAAAAAAAATACTGCTATAGGCCTTGTGCGACATGCCAGTCACCCAATCCCTGTACATGTCACTAAGGCCTGTAGAGTACTGCACAAACTGAGCTTACCGCTGGGCCTGGGGTGGTGGGTACCCCTGAAACTCAAGTACCTATATTCACAATGAATTAAATTCAGTAATGATAAACAGAAAACCACCTCTGAGCCTAGCATGAAAAAAATATTATTAACACACCCAACCCTCAAAAACTAAAGGTCGTTCCAAAAAGTGGAGGACAATTTATCACTAACGCCTTGTAACACCACTTGAGGCCACATTAGGTCCCCCTGTGCCCCCTGCTAAGCAGAATTGTAGATCCACCCTGTGCCCTCTGCAAACTTTTCCAGTAAGTATAAGAGTAGCTGATTCCCATGTCACTGGTTGGGGATAACAGTTGTCATGAAGGAAATGATCTTGGATTAACATATGAATTCTCTTTGGAAATCTGGGAGCAATAGCCTAAGAAGACCAACTCAGACTTCTGTTCAAAGCCACTGAGTACTTTCTAAAGCACACCATTATTTTCCAGGTCATCACTTTCCTAGAGAAAACTATCTCTGCAGCCAGGTCTGAACCTTCAAATCCTGTAGTCAGTACCTAAGAAATATCAGTTGGGTGATGATAAATATTAAAAATTATGCTATTTTAAATTAATGATTTCATGAATGTAATTGTTTATCAAATTGGTTTGATTATATTGTTCCCCATCATCCCATGAGATACAGCACAGCAATAACAGGCAACAGCCTATCCTCTCTATTATAAATACTATTACGATCACTGGCCTTTGCCTCTCTAAGCAATAAGGAAGGTAAACCGAATGCTCTGTTTTTGGCCTGTTGAAATAAGATTTGCTATAGAACAACTACTAAACACAAACCAACCACTAAAGGTCAAAAACACAGGATTCAAAAAATGTTTTGCCTATTAGCTCTTAGGTACAGCTGTACAAATGGACTATTTATTATAATAACTGATCTATGTCATTTGAATTATAAATGTTATTATGTTAACTTCACAGTTTCTACTTTCAAACTGATTAAACAGAAAATAAAAACATTTATTAATTTAAAATTATTTAATCTCCCATATGCGTTGGACAAAAGGCGAGTTCCTTATTGGTTTTTAGTTGGGTAGTCAATACATATACATTAAAAATATGTTTAATTTGTTAGATATTTAACATTTTATGAAAATAAAGACATCAGTAACATACAGATTTTGCAGTCGACAACATTCTGTACAATGCCCCTTAGAATTGTAGGCATTTTAAATGTCTTTAACAATAGACTTGATGTTAACTACCTAAATAATCCTTCCCTTCTCTGTGTTTTCATTTTTTTGTGCTGTAAAGATACAAACATTTGATCCACTATCCGCCACCTCCTTTAATTTGATTGAAACAGTGGGTCAGACAATCACACAACACTATAATTTATTCCTTCAAACAAAATAAAATGTCACGTTGTTACTGCTACACAATATTGGGTGATCTATGTTGTGTGCATTATTATAAATGTTATTAGTTTAACTTTGATTTTTTTTTTCTTTCAAATTATCATACTGAAAAAGAAAGACTTTATTCCAAATTGTGCTGGGAACACTCAAAACTCACCACATTTTCGCTCTATAAGACGCACATTTTTATCTCCCCACAAAGTGGGAGGCTGTTGGGGCATCTTATGGTGCCAAATATAAAATGTTCAGTCATAGGGGGACTATATGACCACTAAAGTGTAGCCAAAAACATATTGCAAGGTTAATACAAGATTAGAATCAGGGGATTGTTCCCAAGCACATTTATCTCCAGTAAAATGTATCAATGTTGCAGAATGTATCCACTGTCAGTGTGACCACAGTATATAAATATACACATGTAACAAACAGTCTGTGCAGTTAATAAACAAGGAGACTGCCTGAAATGTGTCTCTAATGTGCTAATATTATATAAAACATACTTTGAGGATCACAAATAATGTGCATGTGCAAAAGAAAAAAATGTAAATGGTGACATTAAAGTGGGTACTTATCTGGTCAGGAGTATATGAGGGGTCACATGATCCTATGTTTGTTTTTGTATAATGTTATCACTTTAGAGACACTTTTCAGGCAGTCTCCTTGTGTATTATCTTCACAGGCATTCATTTGCAGTTGGCATGGCTGTACACAGCCTAGAAGGTATGCGAGCGATCCCAGTGGTCATGTGAGTGATTTCGCGCATGTGCAGTGGGCTCACTGGAAAGGTAATATTTGCAGGGAAACTTGTCAGGTTTCACAGAGCAGGGCATCCCAGTTCTGGATACCCCTAAGAGAGATAATCAGGTTTTGGACCACTTTAACACAGTACCTAAAGCTCTGGATGCTCGATTAAGTAAGTAGCATAATCTGTGGATGAGCCATGGGCAGTAGGTCACAAGTGAAGGAACAGAACAGGTTTGCAAGCCAGTAGTAAAACTCGCTAATCAGTCCAAGATAGCAGGCATTGCCAATACAAAGGCAGATCAATGGAATAGCCAGGAAAGGCAGTTCAGAAAGTGAGGCCAGAACACAGGAAGCCAGAGAATGGGAAAACATGGTACCAGGATCACTGAAGATCACAGGATACCAGGTGACAAAGTAATTATTAAAAATCAGGCAGCCCCATGATATGTCAGGTGGCTTCTTCGAAGCATCAGCTCGTATGTGAGAAGTCCTGGAAGCAGGCTGCATGGCGGGAGAGGAAACAAACTTCCACATGGATGCTTGCACACTTGCAATTAGAGAAATTAACCTATGTGTCTCAGCTGATTGGATGGAGCTAAATCAAAATTGCCTCCAGAAACATCACAGCACTGACTATCGTCAGGTTGCCATACTGTTCCAGCCCAGTTCCTGCTCTAAGTTCACTTACTGACCACATATAAAGTGTTTGCCCCGTTGACAGTCAATCAAGCCCTGAACTGCTGATCAGTATCAGCTACCATCTGTGGGACTGCCCAGCACCTGGCTGCCACCTAACTAGAAGCACTGTACTGTTCAAAGATTGCACTCAGCATTTTATTTTTTCAAAGCAGATGGTACGCAATATGATTTACGCTATTTAGGTTAAGCAATTATTTAACTTTTTGACATTCAAATTATCAAACTGAAAAAGGAAAATTTCAGACATTCCAAAATTCTGTTATGAAGTAGAAACCCTTGACCCCCTTGATCTGTTGCTGACCACTAGCCCCACCTTAGCACCTTTATCTGTTTCTAACCACTAGCCATGTGTTACAGGCACATCCCGTCAAGTGAATGTGGGGTTAGAAGAGTGTGGGATATTTTCATCCAGAGATTAGCCTAGGACTTGTAGTTGTATGTTTGTGTCTCAATGTCTCCATACTCATGGTTCTCAGTCTAAGCACTGAACGATTCCAGTGCTTGGACTGGAATTAACTGAGAGCTTCCTCCTTGTACCGGATTTCGATCCCTAAATCAGGAACTTGCTAACACACCTTGATTGCCCAGTGATGTTACTCGCCAGGGCGTGACAGATGACTCGTGAAGCCACTTTCTGTGATAAGCTAAAATGATTTTCTAAAAAGCTTGACATTTTGTCTTTCAGAAACATTTTAGTAGACAAATGAAATACATCTCATGTCAAATTCAAAACAAATCCATCATGAAAAACCAAACACATTTTCATTATTTCATACTAGAAGGATTGTTCACCCTTGAGACTCACTCTCTTACAATGCTCGCAATCTCTATGATCTATCTGCTAACCCTCACTGGAAACATGTTGATCATCTTTGTAGTTTATCATCAAACTAGCCTTCATACCTCCATGTATTTCTTCATCACCAACCTGTCCTTTCTGGAGATCTGGTATGTATCATTGACCACGCCCAAGCTTTTAGCTATGCTGATGACTAAAGACAAAAGAATTTCCTTCCAGTGGTGCTTTGCTCAGCTCTACATGTTTCATAGTTTGGGAATCACAGAATGTAACTTATTGGCCATAATGGCCATTGATCGATTTGTGGCTATTTGTAAACCACTTAGATACAATGCTATCATGAATATAAACGTGTGTAAGAACTTGGCCCTGCTATGCTGGATCACAGGGTTTTCAATGGCAATCATTCCTGCAACACTTACGTCAAGGGTTCCATTTTGTGGAAATTTTGTGAAGCATTACTTCTGTGACTTGGCGCCTCTATTAAGCTTAGCTTGTGGCGATATTACTGCCACAGTTACTATAAATAGTTGTGTTGGAGGCTTTTTTAGTATGTTCAACCTTTCAGTTGTCATCATTATGTACATCAATATCATAGCAACAGTTGCAAAGATAAAAACACGTAAAGGACAAATGAAGGCATTCTCCACTTGCTCCTCACACTTGGCAGTGGTAACCTTGTTTTTTGGGGCAGCTTGCATCGTTTATGCTATCCCTAAAAAGTTCCACTCTGCAGAAAATGATAAAATGTTTGCTCTTGTGTATGCTATGTTTACACCTTTTTTAAATCCACTTATATACAGTCTAAGGAACAAGGAAGTCATTTCTGGCCTAAAAAAAGCTTTTAAAAGGATTCCAGTGGCACTGAGGCTATAACAGTGGTTTGTCTGTGGTTGACCCAATTTATTTTGCCTTGTAGGCACTCGAGGATATTCAGAAATACCGCAGTAACAACTTTCACAAGGGGGATGAGTTCAAACAGTTTATTTGACTTAATAAACAGCAAACATTTAACATAAATCAGCATGGGCCCTCAAATCGGCACAACTGTCTCTTCCAACAGTAAGCAGCCTCTAGCTATTCAGGCCTGCTGCTAGGAAAATGGCCTCCTAGCCTGTAGCTTTTTGAGCTCCTTGCTCACTGAAAATGCTTTCCAGCTTCCATGGGCACTTCTGGCTGAACACCTCCAAGGTATACACATTTGGCTGCCCGCCTGATATGTCCCAGCCTTCTTGTAGGCCCCGACACAGCCTGGAACTCAGTCCCTTCGGCACTCCCGTGGCCTTCTGGCTGTAGGTGCTCCTTAGCCCAGTCACATTAACAGCACCTGAGTGAGAACCTCATCCTTTTATTGAGCTTCCTAGCCTTGAGATTTTGGCAGTTGCACCTCTACAGCCTCAATACTCAATACCTACAAAATTTGAATAATTGTGGGGTTAAAAAAAAGAATAAAAATATTTGTTTTATTATACTAGTATACAGAGGTAATAATTTAACTTCGTACTATGATAAAAATATTATTTTTAAAACATTTATAAACTGACTTTCCTTTAAACCGAACCAACAGCCTGGTACAGTTGGAAAAGAAAGGTGGCGGTCATTTTGGAGCTTACTCTCTAAACTGACATAACTGAAATGCACAGTAACAGGAAGCCTAGTAAGACTTCCTGTTTGCAGGTGGCCTGCAAGCCCATGAGCAGCCATCTTGTTTTTAAAATTGATCCCAGTAGGCATTAGAGAAAGGTAAATTGTTTTTTTATGTGCAGCAATCTAAATTGCTCAGGAGAGGGATGCATAGGAGCACTGTTTGTTGCGTTGATCTGACTGTTGGTCCGCTTTAACTCCTTTGTCCAGACAAACCAGCGTGATTATGCTGGCCATTCCGTAATTGCTATACCCTGGAGGTATATTTCAGGTTATTAGCTTGGTGTAGGATAAAACCCTAACCAATTAGACAAAAGGATGTTACATGCCAAAATGCTTTTTAAGACTTTTTTTATTTAGGCTTAAATTTGCACTAACTCTGAATACAAAAAACATGCCCTAGGCCATCATACTTGCCTGAGTGTGTGACAGTTTATGTCACCCACTAAAGTACCATAATTTGTCTTACTGAGCCTAACACAGTCTTTAGTGATGAGCGGTCCCGTTGAAGTTCGAGTTCGCCTGGTTTGGCCGAACTTGCAGCCGAGCTTCGGTTCGGGTCCCCGAACTCAACCCAAACCCTATTGGAGTCAATGCGAACCCAAACTTGGGGGCCCAAAAATGGCTGTAAAATGGGGGTTGCAAGGTCTAGAAGGCTCAGGGGATCACCAGGGTGTCCTCCCTGCACAAAATGGTCTGGGAAAAGTACTCAAAACAATAACAGAAAACTAAAAAAAAAAATAAAGAAATACACAAATAAAGAAAAAAATGTTTTAGGGGTGCTGGAGGCCAAATTGGGGGGGGTAACACTTGGGGTTGGCCTTGCACAAAATGAGCTAGGGAAAGTACTCAAAACAGTACTAGGAAAAATTATAGAGGAATTCACTCAGGTGCTGGCACAGCCAAGTTCCGTGGGATCCACGCCTTGTTCATTCTAAAAAATGTAAGCATGTTCACGTTGGCTGTGGATAGGCGGATCTTCCTGTCAGTGATAACACCCCCTGTGGTGCTGAACACGTTCTGATAGGACACTTGCCACAGGGAAGGCCAGCACCTCCAAGATATAAAGGGCAAGCTATGGCCATGTGTCCAATTTACCGACCCAGAAATTGAACGGGGGAGGACATCAATCAGTGCCAAGAGACCTGTGGACTGGTAGTCATCCACCGTGTGAGTCAAAGTCTGCCTCCTGGTACTACGGGCCGTAGTATCCGATGGTGGTGGATGTGGCGGACAATGTAATATGTTGTTCCAGAATGTGCCAGTGCTCACCCTCCCCTGTGAGGTGCTGTCAGTGCCCCTTCTGCATTGGTGACTCCTCCTCCTCGTGCCACCACTGAACCCTCAAAGTCAGCTGGGAACTCCACCAATAGTGCATTCACCAGTGTGCATTTATACTCTCTCATTTTTCTATCCCACTCCAGTGCTGGAATCAGGGAGGTGATGTAACAAGGATCAAGCAGGGTGGCCACCCAGTAATCGGCACTGGTGACTATGCGAGCAACTCACAACAGCGGTTGTTGCGCTGGAGCATGTAGTGGCTTATGTAAGCCAGGATGTCCTGAGTCAAGGAGAAGCTGTCTTCAGTGTCAGGTGTCTCCTCCTGCTGCTACTTTCTCCAGCCATGCTCAAGTGACACCTTTGAGCTCACCTTGCTGTGAGAGAAAGTCCTCCTTCTTCTCTGATTCCTCCAGAACTGTCCTCTGCTTTCTTCTCCACCGTCATGGCCTGAAGCGTTTTTTGCCCCATGGTCACCTTCCTGTCCCTTATTTGCTGCGTTCTGCATTGTTAGACACCTGTTACAGTTACAGTGACCTTAGAGCAAATTGTGGGATAACAGGGAACACATCAGTACTTAGAACAAGTTGTAGAATAACAGGGTACACACACCCAGTGCTTAGAACAAGTTGTAGTATAACAGGATACCATCACTCCAGTGCTTAGAGCAAGTTGTGATATAACAGGGTACACATAAGTGCTTAAAGCAAGTTGTTTGATAACATGGTAAACACACACCAGTGCTTAAAACAAGTTGCAGTATAACAGGGTACACTTGCCCCAGTGCTTAGAACAGGTTACACTCCAGTGCTTAGAGCAAGTTGTGGGATAAAACAGTGCTGACAGCCCACTATCTAGCCTTCCCTCCAGCCTCTATCCCTGACTAAATATTGCTTCAAAAGGGACGATTTTTTAACCAAATAGGCCTGTCTATCTCTCAGCAGCAGACAGCCGTGTGGCTTGGTGCAAACCCCACCTTTTATATGGCGGGGTCACATGTCCTGCCGGGCCAATGGAGGGAGGGGAAGGCTGATTGGGCGCTGTGCAGTCAGTCAGCTTTCTTACAGGTCCGTCCTGAAACCCACAAAGTTTGGCATGGATCCAAACTTTGCAGGTTGGATCTGCTCATCACTAAAAGTCTTGTGTAAATTCAAAGATTTTAATTTTGATTTATCAGCCCATGAGACCTTCTTCTAGTCTTCAATTATCCACTGGAAGTGGTTTCTGTGTCAGACCAGCTGCTCTTTCCTTTTCTGAACTGGCACTTTCTCATTGCAATTTGATTTGTCAAGTCCCCAACTAAAATTCTTCACTTTACTGCTGAAAATGAGTCTTTCTCAATTTGAATTCTCTTAAGGTGTGGTTGAAGCTGTTCTCCTCTAAAATACAAATCAAGCAACCTACTGACTTTTCAAACTCTGGTATCTCCGTTTCTTTGGAGTTTCCTCCATGTTCCTTAAGTCATTTGATTATATAGGAAACAATACTAGCCAACAACTAGACTTTACTTATATCTTCTGCACATATAAAAGTTATAAATATACAATAAGAACATTTTAACCACCTTATTTTTTTGTTAAATGTCCTTAGCATGTTGAGATTTCTTCTTGTTAATTCCTGCTCGCCCCAACCTCTCTGGATAATTCACAAAAAGGGAAATGTAGCCAGCTCCTTTTCTCCCCTTTCCTGGGATGGGTAAAATATCCCTGTATTTGTGATGAGACAGAAAATACCGAGTGATAAGGAAACCATGGGCAGACCCCTTGTTCTCCACGGTTCAGAGATTTTTCTAGTTTCATTCGGTCTTCCAAAATAATCTAAGGGAGTGAAAAATACAATTTTGTGAGTACTCACCTGTAAAATGGTTATTACGAGTATGTCACACACCCCACTTCCAAATATTCATGACACTTGGGAACCCGGCCTGTAGAGGGCGATCTTGCAGAGATGACATGGAAAAAGGAGCCCCTCCTGGTCCATAAGTACTGGGTTCCTCCCACTATTCCTCAGTCTTTTTAAAAAGCAGTGAAGAACCAGGAAGAGCAAATTATATTCAATAATTGTAGAATTATTTGAAAATAATAATAATCACCATATAAAGGATCTCTTAGAACAAAAAAGGGCGGGGGAAGTGGGGTGTGTGGCATACTCGTAATAACCATTTTACAGGTGAGTACTCACAAAATGGTATTATTCCTAGTATGTCACACACCCCACTTCCAAATATTCATGACACTTGGGACATCCAATAGCAGTGTCTATAGTGGGTGGGGATCCCCAAGGAATAATGCATAACTTAAATTACTGCAGCTTGCAGAATTTTGCGGCCAAAATCAGCATCCGCTGAGGCCCGCACATCAACCTTGTAAAACTTAGAAAAGTATGCACAGAAGACCAAGTCGCAACCTTGCAAACTTGTTCAACAGAAGCCTGGTGCTGAAAAGCCCAGGAAGCTCCAATAGCACGAGTAGAATGAGCGGTGACACGAAAAGGGGGAACCTTCCCCTTAGCCATATAGGCCCCAATGATGGCCTGACGTATCCACTTAATAAGGGAAGATTTGGCAAGAGCAAAACCCATCTTGGGCCCAGAAGGCACAACAAAAAAGGCATCCGTCTTGCGGAAGGCCGAAGTAGTAACTAAATAATACTTAACACAACGAACTACATCCAAAGAATGTAAGACCCTTTCCTTGTCGTTACTAGGTTTAGGACACAAGGAAGGAAGAACTATATCCTGATTTAGGTGGAAAGCAGACTCCACCTTAGGAAGGAAATCCGGTTTAAAACGGAAAACAACCTTATCTTGATGCCTCTGAAAATAAGGGGCTAGAATAGACAAAGCTGCCAGTTCAGAAACTCGGCGGACAGAAGTAATAGCAACCAAAAAGGCAACCTTCTGAGTAAGAATAGGAAGAGGAATATCCTGCAAAGGCTCAAAGGGAGCAGCCTGCATAGCTGAAAGCACCAGGTTAAGGTCCCAAACAGAAAGCATAGGCACATGCGCGACCCCTTGGAAAAAGGTCTTAACCAAAGGATGAAGAGCAAACGACCTTTGAAAGAAAATAGCCAAGGCAGAGACTTGCCCTTTCAAAGTACTAATCTGGAATCCCATATCCAGACCTCGTTGCAGATATTCCAGAATTCTAGGAATAGAAAATACTCTACAGGGCAAAGCCCTGGATTCACACCAATCAATATAGGACCTCCAAGTCCTGTAATAAATGACAGAGGAAGACTTCTTCCTAGCTCTAATAAGAGTCTGAATAACCGCATCAGAAAGACCTTCTTCTTTCAAGATGGAGACTTCAGCAGCCATGCCGTCAAAGCCAGCGTTTGTAAATTGGGGTAACAAAGTTGACCCTGAGTGATGAGATCTGGAAGAAGAGGCAGATGGAAACGATCCACTGCCATCCTTACGACGTCTGCGTACCACAGACGTCTTGGCGACACCAGAATTGCTGGCGCCTCCTCCAGTGCTAACTTGCGCACCACCTTGCTGATCATGGAGAATGGGGGAAACAGATATAGGAACCCCAGATCCTTTCAGGCCAGAGACATGGCATCCGCTGCCACTGCCAGAGGATCCTGGGATAGAGACACAAAAGCTGGCAGCTTGTGATTGTGACGAGAAGCAAACAGGTCCAACTGTGGAGTCCCCCACTTGTGACAGAGGAACTGAAAGACCCTTGGATTGAGAGACCATTCTCCCTGGCGAGAACATCCCCTGCTCAGGGAGTCTGCCTCCACATTCTCTATCCCCGGAATGTAAACTGCTGATATGCAGGGAACATTGATCTCTGCCCACTGAAGGATCAGAGACACTTCCCGGAGGGCACCCCAACTGCGAGTCCCTCCCTGGTGATTGATGTATGCAACAGCTGTTCGGTTGTCTGACCGAATCTGAACTGGCAGACCCTGTAAGAAATGGGTCAGTCGAAGTAGAACAAGACGTATGGCCCGAAGCTCTAATACATAGATTGGAGAATGAGCCTCCTGAGGCCCCCACAATCCTTGGAACTGATGCTTCTTCCAGAAGCCCCCCCAGCCTACCAGGCTGGTATCCGTGGTAACCAGTTCCCAACGCAGAGTCAGAAATGACTTGCCCTTCTGGAGGTTGTGCGATATTAACCACCACTGAAGGGACTGCAAAACGTGGGGAGACAATAGACAAGTCTGATTTAATGATATTGGGCACCTGTCCCACTTTGCCAAGAGGAAGAGCTAAAGCGTCCTTATGTGAAACTGGGCAAACGGGACTGCCTCGAATGTAGCTACCATCAATCCCACTAGTCTCATCCCTAGACAGATAGACTGACGAGGGTTGGACTAGAATAGACGAATCAAATCCTGAATCAGAACCATTCCAGAATCAGGCCCAGGAAGGGAATTTCCCTGGATGGACAGAGAGAGGATTTGGGGTAACTTATTACCCATCCGAACCTCTCTAGCGTAGAGACCACCATCCTGGTGTCCAACTCTGATTGTTCGAGGGAGGAGGCCTCGATAGGAAGATCGTCCAGAAAAGGCACAATGCGGATGCCTAAAACATTTCCTATTAAATAGTATAGTAAACATACATAATAATATATATGTAATAAAGATTTATTTTATATATCTTATTTTTTTTTTTTTTTTTTTTGTGTGTGCATGGTGACAAATAAGCCCAGATAACGCCCCCCCCCCCCCCCCACTTTTTACCCAGCAGGGTTAAGGAGAACTAAAGGGGAGAGGATAGAAATGCACCCATAAGGCACAAGGGGATTATAAAGGGACAGGGGCATCCCATGCCGGGAACGCCAACCCGGAAGCCGCCTACCCACATAATAATACCCACGTAATACTCCTGTATACACCAGAAGGTGTATGTATCTACCTTTGCCTGAACCACTCAGCTGGGTGACATACAATATAATCAAACAGGTTTAAAGAGTTTCAGACAGAAATAGAGAAAAAACGGGCCGGGAGCCAACCCGGCTACCTGCAGCTTGAAGGAGAGTCATCTTCTGAATGCTTCGCCGACTGCAGAGACGAAAAAACTGAGAAATAGTGGGAGGAACCCAGTACTTATGGACCAGGAGGGGCTCCTTTTTCCATGTCATCTCTGCAAGATCGCCCTCTACAGGCCGGGTTCCCAAGTGTCATGAATATTTGGAAGTGGGGTGTGTGACATACTAGGAATATATACGCGTAACAAAGAACACAGACAGCCAGCGTGTTCTGAGCTACACGGGAGAGCGCTCTCTGCCCCCTGCCAAGTTTATTTTTTATATCGAAGTAAAAAAACACAGCACATGTCATCTATTGGACATCATCATATAAGGGAAAAATCTAATTACTGCCTCAATGATTGGTCATCACAGCAAAAAAATTATATTCTTAGGAATGTTAGGGACGCCTGGGGGGCCGGATAAGACAAGGTGTGTCTGGCTCCTCAGCGCCATCTTGCTCACAGTAATATGTTAATAGCAGTGTGCTTCATTAACTTCATTGTTCTAAATTCAGTACAAGCAAAGGAAAGACTTAGCGCAGAGATAAGTGGCTTACTGAGGGTTTATTTCACCTTTATGAGCCACTATAGCATACAATGCAAAGAGAGGGAATGTTCATATATACATTAATTTTATTTATTCTGACCTCCATCCATCACAGTCCCCCCTTTGAACATTCCCTATCTCCCTAGTCATGTGTAGACTCCTGTCACTATCATCTGGCCAAATTAGTTCAGGTACTCTTTTGTAAGCCTGACTGAACCCTAACCCTAGCGGTTAGCTTTCAGTCTTTGGCTCTCATATGGCTATCAGATGTTACTTCTAATTGTTCAAAGAGTGGACTGATAACAATGGGGTCGTGTAATCTTGTTCTGGCTTTCCATCCCTTCTCTCTGAAGTCATTCCTGCTTGGTAAGCAGCGAGGTGTATGCTCCTTTATCATGTTCTGCAGGATCTCTGCCAGTCACTGCCATCACCATGGCTGGGTTAGGTACAGCTGTATCTATTGATTTCTCCATCATTCTCAGGACACATGGAAGTATACAACAGAGACAGATTAGGAAAACAGCAATTATCACAAGGATCATTATAGCAATTTGGGCCAGGATTCCCTTCCATCCAGAGAAGAACTTAGTAAAATATTGATCCCATGGGTCGTCTATCCCTGTATTTTCCTTCATTTCTACCTCCAGGGAGTCTAATCTTTGTATGGCTATGGTGGGCTTCCCATTCGGGCCTAAATTGTCTGGAATGTAAGTGCAACAAGTTTCCTTTATCATCCTGCAGACTCCTCCCTTTTCTGCCAAAATCATGTCCAGAGCCATTCTATTTTGGAAGGTCATGGTTGAGGTGGGGCCTAATTGTTCTGCTATGCCTTTAAGGGCATCCCTAGAGGCATTTACAAATCTCTGTTGGTTGTAGTAAAGGTAATTTATCCAGTCCACATTCTTATTGATGGTTACTATTGGGGCAAAGAATGACTCAAACCCTGCCTTCACTTGGTCTCTGGCTTTAAACTCATTTGGTACCCCCCTTGGCACTCCAATGGCGTCTAGGTACACATGGGGGTCAAAATTGCCCCCAGGTTTGGGAGTCTCCCTCTTGCTCCTGGAAGGGGTACCCTGGAATTGTCCTTCATAAGCGTGTTCGTCTAACTCCACTTCGGGGGTGATTAGGAAAGACATTATTACCTTGACTAGGGCACACTGTCCTTTCCAGCTCCTAGTTTACTTGGGTCTCAATTTCCTGTCACCACACAACCACAGGGCATCTTCTATACTCTGGGTATGATTCACTAGCAGATTATCCGTGACACTAGTGCTACCATTTGTTTTATAAAAAAATTCTTTTAAAAGTCCCAACATCCACTTGGCCATGGGCCCGTGTATAACAGGTGTAGTTTCCAGGGTAGATCTGTATACCTGGACCAGGGAGCACTGTGTTCTTAATTATGGGGTAGTTCTGCTTCCAATGCTCACATCTAGGGTCCTCAGTAGTATTTGTGTAGAAGCTAATAAAACAGGCTTCCTGATCTTCAGGAAGATATAACGGGACCGTGCCTAGGTGGGGCCTGGCAGAGGCACAGACATTGCAGTTGGACATATTCTGGCTCTGGGCCGTATAATGTGCCCACTTAACCCATAAGTTAGTATTACTGTCAAACCCCGTTTCTGAGGCAAAAGTGTCCTCAGGTGTAGGGTTGGCCATAACTTTAATGTCCTGCAAAAGTTCTTTTACATTTTCACTACCCAGAGGATTGTCGGTGGCCTTCAAAGCATCCTGATTTTCTGTGGGTTTTTTTGGCTATATCTTTTAGACGGAATTTATTTCCCCAATCCTTACACCCATTGTAATAGGCAAATAGCCAATAAGTGCCTTCATCTACTGCGGTGGGATTCTCTATTGTAAGGGTCAAAGTCAGGCATTTTACCTTGCTCGTCCATTGGGATGGGCATATTTCTCTCCCCTTCCTTGTAAGGGACAATCTTCTTAATAAACTTTTTCCATTTTTATCTCTTCGGTCTTGGGCAGACTGCGGGTTGTATCCCCATACCCCATTCTTTACAAAAACTCCTGAAACTACTCCCAGTTGTCCCCCTTCTTCGAAAAAGGGTCTCATAGATTGGTTATTCAATCCTACTGCTCCCCAAGGCTTGCACCCATCCCCCCAGTATTCATCTACTACACATATATATTGAGGACCCCCAGCTATCGGGTACAGGTTAGCGTTACGCCTGCATTTGTAAATATCACAGAAATCAAAAGTGTATGTAACTACATGAACTGAGATATTAAACCAAAAAGTGACTAACCCATCCTTATCTCTGGTCACTGTTGCATCTTCTCCTCTTACTACCTGCAGGTTGTCCAACGTACACAGTAACAACCATAAATACTTAATCATGATTTTTCCACAGAGGTCTTTTTGCAGTGAGAGGCGTAGATCCACGAGGCCTTTCCTTCCAATTTAACTGAAGTTGGTGTAGTCAGTAGTACTTGGAAAGGTCCTTCAAACCTTGGCTCTAGGGTTTTCCTCACAAACTTCTTTACAAACACCCAGTCGCCAGGCTGTATGCTATGTGTGCCTTCCTCGTGGTTGGGATCTGGAATGGATGATAAAACTCAAGAATGTATTTTAGAACAACGTTTCGTTAATGCAACCACAAAACTAGACAGTATATCATATTTCATGCTCAACTGTTGGTGGAAATAAAGGCCCAACCTTGGGCTGGTACCAAATAGTATCACATAAGGTGAAAGTTTCTTTGGTCCCTTCAGGGTATGTCTGATGCTAAACAGAGCCAGGGGCAGTACCTCTACCCAGGTCTTTCCTGTCTCATGAGTAGCTTTCATAATTTTTCCTTTAGTCTTTCCACCTTACGCTACTCTGTGGATGCTAGGGGGTGTGAGCCTACCGCGTCCCAGATTTCCTTGGTCAAATTAGCGGTGAAGGTGGGGTAAGCCTCTGGCCATATCGGGCAGTTAGGACTGTGATGCCAGAAGCCAACCAAAAGGTCTCAATGAAATCATTCATCTGCATCTTTGACCTGTGGTCCTGGCCATGGGCCCATTGTACTATTTGGGGGAACAATACTCTGGGCAGGCAGGGCTTGGTAGTGGGCCCACGCCAAACACTATCTGAGTCTGAAGGTGACCTGTTTTTGTTTCCATAATTTGAGGTCGTCCGAGGTAGCCATCTTTGAGTCTCTTTCAGGTCGTGACTTAGGGAAGGGGTCTTACTGGGTGAGGGGCTATGCCCTGATGGTTGGGATTGTCTTTCCTCAACAGGATCTCGCTCAGGCACTACTGCTCCTACCATCACGCTCACCTGGCCCTCTTCTCCCACTTTCACCTGTCCCAGTGCAGCATCCTTCATTGCCTGATCTACCAGGTGATTGTCACAGGCTTATCCAGTTTACCATGGGCTTTGACCTTTAGTATGGCCACCTCCGTTGGCAGGGTAAGGGTGTCTAAAAGGGATTTTATTAACTCATGGTGTTTTACCATGCTTCCAGAGGCTGTGACAAATTTCCTAGCGGCCCAAAGGGGCCCAAACTATACTGTGAGTCCATGTGGATGTTAGCCTTCTCCCCTTCTGCTAGTTGACAGGCTTTTGTCAAGGCTATAAGTTCTGCTGCTTGGGCTGACAGGCTGGGATCTAGTGCTGCCTGCCACAATATTTCTGTCTGTGTAGTGACTGCACTTCCTGTGTGGAATTTCCCATATTGGTCAGCGTACCTGCTACCATCCACAAAAAGGGTTATGTCTGCATCAGGCAGGGGTTTGTCTGTAACTGGGGGAACGCCTGAAGTTTCCTCGGCCATCATTTTAAAACAATCATGTGGTGTTGAGCCCAAGGAATCAAAAAGGGTGATAGTCTGTACAAAGAATTCATCATCATCAGTGTCATACTCCCCCCTTGAAAGTGGGAGAAGAGTGGCGGGGTACAAAACTTGGCACCTAGTCAGAGTAACATTCTCGGGCAACAGAATGGAGGCTTGAAGCCTCAAATGGTGAGCTTGGCTGAGATGTTTGGGCTGGGTTTGCTTGAGGATGACGGAGATGTCATGCGGGGCTAAAACCTCCAGTTGGGTGGCCCAGAACAATGTCTGCGGTCTTGTCAAGTAACACATGTGCAGCAAAGACTGCTCTCATACAGGAAGGGGCGCCACAGGGTCCAGTCTAGCAGAGTAGTAGCCCAAGGGGCGTTGGCGGCCACCATGGGCTTGAGTTGGTCTGCCGTACAAGTGTCAGGCACTTAGTCATAGACATCAGTGGTGGGTGATCGGGCATGCTGTCTAGTATGGGACCTTGACCTGTCTACCCTCCTTTCCTCTGAAAGGCGCACTTCCTGAGACAACTCTGTCAGCAGGTCACGGGGTGGAGTCAAAATGCAGGGGGAAATTCTCGTGCTTGCCCATCGAACTCTGAAACAAAGGACTCCTCTGCAGTTCCTACTGGGCCAGAGGAAGGTTGTGAATAACGGTTATGGGTAGGGGGCCAACGAACCAGGAGTGGGGAGTGTGAGCTGGTCCTTCCGCATGGTAGTCATGGATCTGGTGCTGACCACTGCCACTACTTGTTGTTGAGGCATGAGATTACAAAAGGGGTTGTTTGGAGATGGTTCATAAAACGTACCATCTGAATTTAATAATGGGTACAGGGGAACATAGGGCATAAGGGCATTAGATACACCAGGAGGTGGAGCGGATGCACCGCTGTTGTTAAAGTTTGGTGAAATGATCTTTTGCGGAAGTGGGCTGCCTAGTCGTTGGACAGAGGCATGATGGGGACGGGGAGAGGTGACATAATGGAAGTGGTGACAGGAGGGGGAGATGTGAGGGGGATGTCGATGGTGGGTGGAGGCATGAGGGGAGTGGTGACAGGCATGGAAAGGGCCGAGCTGGTCCCTGGTCCCACCCTGCTGCATGCCACGCAATGTACATCCTGACTCCTGTTCATTTCGGAGCAGGCAGTGCAAAGCCAAGTTTGCTTTTTGGCAAAGGGTGGTGGCAACTGGTCACAACACACTTTATACACATAAAATTCACCGGAAGGCACAATAATTTTCCTTTCAATCAGATTCTCATTTCTAACGTACTTAGACACTCGATACCATGCTGTAGCATCAGCTAACAACTTTTCAGGTTTCAATTTTCCTTGTCTTTCCTTTAGAGCAGTCTCTAACGACTTATCACGTTTAACGTAGTCTAACACAAAGCATCCTTCACAATCAAAATATCACAACAGCGACGCAATTAAAAGAAGAGAATAAACACCTATGACAGGCAGTCAGACGAAACAGCCCCCGTATTAGAACATACAGAACTAGAAAAAACTTGGCCACCAATCGCTGACCTTTTCTCAATTAGTCTATATATATAAAAATTAAAAGAACAGAGAATAAACGCTCATGACAGGCAGTCAGACAAAACAGCCGCCCGTATTAAAACATACAGAGCTCATAAAAAACCTGGGACACCAATCGCTGACCTTATATTGTCCAAACAGTATATATACTGTATATATATATATATATATATATATATATATATATATATATATATCACAATGCGCAAACCAAGTCATTATCCAGTAGTAAGTCAAAATTACAGACACGAACGAGACAATCTTTGCGTGGGCAGAAAATGGCTGGGTGGATCTTACCGTGACAGGACACACGATCAAGGCATAGACAGAATGTCTTACCTCATGGGTTGATCAGGCCCAGCTGTTGGGTGTCCTATCTGCCTGGGAGAGACCGTTATTTGCAGTCACTAACTCTTCAAGGTAGTCGCACTCCAGCCTCCCCGGGATGGGCGCCAAAAAACTGATAAGGAAACCTTGGGCAGCCCCCTTGTTCTCCACGGTTCAGAGATTTTTCTAGTTTTGTTCGGTCTTCCAAAAAAATCGAAGGGAGTGAAAATATACGCGTAACAAAGAACACAGACAGCCAGCGTGTTCCGAGCTATACGGGAGAGCGCTCTCTGCCCCCCACCCAGTGGCACTTTATTTTTTATATTAAAGTAAAAAAACACAGCACACGTCATCTATTGGACATCATCATATAAGGGAAAAATCTAATTACTGGCTCAATGATTGGTCATCACAGCTAAAACTGATATTCTTAGGAATGTTAAGGACGCCTAGGGGGCCGGATAAGACAAGGTGTGTCCGGCTCCTCAGCGCCATCTTGCTCACAGTAATATGTTAATAGCAGCGTGCTTCATTAACTTCATTGCTCTAAATTCAGTACAAGCAAAGGAAAGACTCAGCGCAGAGATAAGTGGCTTACTGAGGGTTTATTTCACCTTTATTAGCCACTATAGCATACAATGCAAAAAGAGGGAATGTTCAGATATACATTCATTTTATTTATTCTGACCTCCATCCATCACATGAGCACTACTTAGCAGTATTTGGACTTTTGATGATCTTCCTGCTTCATAGCGGCAAAAAGAAAATGAGAGAAATCTTACTAATAGGGTAACCGATGGAGCAACATATAAAGAGCGGTCTAATTTTTCAGTTATTAGTACATGGCCCTCTTACATGCCCCTTTCTTATTGACTTAAAGCAGGTCTTTCCTGATCTACAGACGAGTTTCTAAATGGGGACATCAAACCCCCACTATGTCATCCTGTTGGGTCTGGGGGTTTATCTTTAAAATAAAATGTTTGCTCTTTGAAAGCCAATTCAATTCCAACATACCCAAATATTGGCAACATTAGGGTCAGATTTGTCCATCTCTTTTTTACTGCAACAACACTTTTGTAGTTCTTCTACAAAAGCCTCAGATCAAATTGGCAGGCAGGCAGGTAGCTTGCCAACCCCCTCTCTTTCACCTGGAATTCAGGTCCCTGAAAAACATTTTTACTTGTCCACCCAGTGAATATGTAGTTAAACCCATATGTAGTTAAAATGCAAAAAATTTTGTTAAAATGCAACTCCCCACATCTGTCACATTCTCTGGTGTTTTTCTTTATGCACGTGCCATAATGTCATTAATCTGTCCAGGAGCCAGAGATGAAGGAGTGAGATCTAGTTCTCCCCCGAGGAAACAGTGATGTGCTGAAAACAACACAGACCAGTAGGTAGAAAGGCAGTGGTGAGTAGTTAAATGTGGTAATTATTTTCTCATGGAGGCTGATTTAATACTAACGCCGCGTATCGACATGTGAGCGCTATAACCTAGCTTAGCAGGTGGACAAGTGGCACTGTACTATCCCGTCCAGCATTGATGAATGTGCTGTAGAAGCGCTCTCCCTGATTCACTGCAGAGCCAATCGCGAACAAGACTACACTACATCTAACAACAGGACAACGCTGCAGCGAGCGATAGGTAGCGCCAATTAAGTGTGTCCGGCACTCGGTGTTGAAGCCCGTATTCAAGAAAAAACTACACACATCCAGCGCCGGCGCTCTAAAGCTCAACACATATACACCAGCACCAGAGAGAAAACATATCGAATGACATTGTTTTAACACTGTGACAATTATACTGCAATGTCAGACCGGCACATACAATTCTGCATAAATAAATAAAAAAACAATAAAAGTGCTTGTTTGCAGGGAGGGAAAGGCCACACAATGATTTGAGCCAAAAATATATCTATAGCAAAATGCTATTTAAACACAATAAAATGAAACACCATTGAAATGTATGGCAGAGCGCTACTGAGCAAAAAGGTACAACATGGCGCATCTAAACCTAGAGCGCCAGCGCTATACACTGAGCCGCCTCTAGTAATACATGTGACGCTACATGGCGCTGTTAGAGGCGCTCACCAGATTTGCTTTCTTAAATGTGGTTTTCACATACAACACTCAGCCTTCACCCGACGCTACCTGCCGATATGTGGCACTACCCGGCGCTAGCGTTTCTTAAATAACCCCCTTGTTATTGTAATATTTGTAATATTTGTAATATATTTGTAATATTTATTCTTCTAGTAACCCATACGGTAGGATGTGTCAGGTTACCTGCCATTTTCAAAGTATGCTTGTCAATATCAGTATGAGCCTCGTTCTTCCAGGCATGGCCAGGGCAAAAAAGAGCACCAGCTATGTGTGGGAGGGCATATGTGCTAGTATCTCACCTCGTCTTAAGACCAGTTGTTCAGCCTCTGAGCCATGGGCATACAGCCTCTATGTCTGGTGTACCAGGTTGGAGCCCTATTTGGGGACACCTGGCTGTTTTCTTCAAAAAAGGGGAAACATCCAAATCATCCACCTGAATCTTTCTCTATAGATTTAGATTTTTATTGTCAATATTCTAGGATTCTGAACAAAGCAGTTTCTGAAAAGTTGTACCCAGTATTGTCTTGTATCTTGTTAGCCATTGAGAATAGTAGAAAAGTGAAGATTTTGCTCTATTTCCCCTATAAAAAGTTGTGGCAGACAAAGCTATCGTGAAACGTTGGTGTGATGTTTGCATGTTGTTGCCTTATTTTTTTTTTTTTTTAATTCTTTATTTATTAAAGATTTTCAGCAAAGCGAAAAAACTGTTTTACACTTCCAGAGTGCAACAGATGGAGGACACAGCGTCAAATAAAAACATACAATCAATGGGAGTCAATAAAGATCTTTGTAGACAGCCAATTACCCCGAAGGGCTGTTCACGTAGAGTCAGACTTTAATTCACGTCAATCAGCTGCCGTCGCTGTGATAGCAGTAAACCTTATTGGGGTAACGTCAAGCGGAAGTGGAATTGAACAGAGAACACCACGGGGGGGGGGGGGTAGGGGAGGGGGAATGAGGGGCAGATGCAGGGGAGGGAAAGCCTGAACAGGGGGGGGAGGGGGAGGGGGACCCTAGTGTGGATCAAGTAATTCTTTTCCTGCAGGAGATTCCATGAAGGCCATCCAGCCATACCATGTCTCCGCAAACCTTTCATAGGTGTCGTCTCGTGTGGACATGAGGTCCTCAAATCTCATGATGTCGTTCACCTGCCGGTACCATCCGCTTATGGATGGGGGTTCCTTACTCTTCCACACCTGCGGGATGCAGGCCTTAGCTGCATTCAATAGGCGACACGTTATGGAGTTTTGATAACGTTTCAAGGGGATCTCTGAAACGTGGAGGAGACAGAAAGCAGGGTCCTCCGGGACCATCGTTCCAGAAATCTGCCCTGCAACCCGTCTGACCATGCTCCAGTATTCTTGCAATTTGGGGCAGGACCAGAAGATGTGCAGCAGATCGCCTCGCTCCCCACCACACCTCCAGCAATTTGGGGGGACGTCCGGGAACCATCTATGTAGGTCTGTAGGGACTCTATACCATCTGGCCAGTATTTTGTACCCACATTCCTGGAGACGGGTACATATTGAGGTCTTGTGTGCCAGTGTGTATATCCTCCGGCGCTGCTCAGATGACCATGTTAGGTTTAGGTCTCTTTCCCATTTACTCAGGAAAGGCGGGGCTTCTGCGTCCGGTGGGGCAACTAGGAGTCTATACAGCCTCGAGAGGACGTGTCTCTCCACGTCTTTGCTTTGACACATCTCCTCAAAGACCGTGAGCGCTCGGCTGCTCTCCCCATACTCCCGCAAGGAGGCCAGGAAGTGCCTCAGTTGCATGCGTTGCCAGTGGGACCACCCAGGCAGTCCGCCCCTCCGAGCAAGCTCATCCAGATCTGTCCACCTCTCTCCCACAGCGAAGTGGCCCACCCTGAAAACCCCCGCCTCCAGCCACGCCCGGGCCTGGCGGCCCCCGCACCCCGGGGTGAAGCGCGGGTTACCCAGGACCGGATACATGGGGGAGGGAGAAGGGGAGATCTCCCCACGTTGGAACATCACATCACACACCCCGAGCGTGGGACCTATGGTTGGGTGCTGTCTCCCCAGTTTTTCCTCCTCCTTTGCCAACCAAGGAGCTCCCTTAAGTGAAGCCACAACAAAGCTCTGTTCCAGTCCCACCCACTGCTTGTTCTGGCCATGGGCGCACCAGTCAACCACCCTACAAAGATGCACCGCTGAGTGGTAGAGCAGGGGGTCCGGGACACCAACACCACCCTGCTTCTTCACTCTGGACAGGACCTCTCTCCTCAATCTCGGCTTCTTCCCAGCCCAGATAAATTTGGTAAAGACCGCCCGAACCTTCTGCAGAAAATTACGTGGGATGAATACCGGCAAAGCCTGGAGCAAGTAGAGCAGGCGTGGCAGGAGGGTCATTTTGACCGTGCTACATCGTCCGAACCAAGATAGCTTCCTTTTATTCCACCTAGCCGTCTCCACTTCAAATTTTTTTAGTAGCGGGGGGAAGTTAAGGGCATACGTTTTTTGGAGGTCCCCAATGATGTTTGTCCCCAGGTACTTCACGCTAACATCTGCCCATCGGAATGGAAAGGAGTTCTTAATTTTCTCGAATCTGTGTGGGGGGATGCTAATATTCAGGGCTTCAGACATCTGGAAGTTGATTTTATAGCCCGAAAGGCCTCCTTAATCTCTGAGCTCCTTCATAAGGTTAGGCAGTGTAACCTCAGGGCAAGACAGACAGAAAATGAGGTCGTCGGCGTAAGCCGCGACCTTGTAGTGCCCAGAGGCGTTCGCTACTCCCTTAACGTCTGGATTCCTCCGCACCCGGCAGAGAAAAGGCTCAAGCGTCAGAACAAAGATCAGTGGCGAGAGGGGACACCCTTGCCTGGTCCCATTCGAGATCTCAAAGGGTCCTGACAGGCAGCCGTTTACTCTCACCGACGCCGAGGGGGAACTGTACAGGCTCTCGATCCAACTTGACATGTTCGGGCCTAGGCCAACATGGCCGAGTACCGATCTCATGAACTGCCAGTTTACCCTGTCGAAAGCTTTCTCGGCGTCGGTAGAGAGCAAAAGGGCGGGCACGTTCTGCCTCTGCGCCAGGTGGATCAGGTTCAGCACCTTGGTGGTGTTATCCCTGGCCTCTCGGAGAGGCATGAAACCCACCTGGTCAGTGCCTATTATTGAGTGCAGGTGCAGGGAAATCCTGGACGCAAGGATCTTCGCAAAAAGCTTGATGTCTGCATTGAGCAGTGAAATTGGTCTGTAACTTGCACAGAGGTTTGGGTCCTTCCCCTCTTTAGGAATCACCACTACATGCGCCCTAAGCGTGTCCGTTGTTGCCTTATTAATTAGACCTACAGAATGAGTTTATCTTTTGACCATAAAACATACTCATCAGAATGACAACAGCTTTCCTATTTGCTCAACGGGATCCTCCCAAAACTATGGGGTTAGATCCCCAGTTGAGAGAAACTATATAACGGGTGTTTTTGGCCATTGGGGCCCTAAAGATATATGGCTGGTTGGTTGGATGGCCCCTCAGACATTACAAAATTTGTTAGGTAGGGGAGTTCTGGACCTTCTCCCTCACCTAGTAGGATTGGAACGGGGCTCACCATCAAGAACCGACCTCACCTTCATGTAAATTATACAAAATGGGTAAAATTACTGATATCACTTTATTCAAGTTTACACAATTAAAACATACTCAAAATTTTACATTGACGCATTAAAATGATATCCGTTACACCTTTCTGATTGTATGGATCAGCAGCACTGAATTCAATATCCCGCTGGGCAGACTAGTTTCGCCGTATCAGGCTTCCTCAGTGCATGCTTGGATTTTACAATATCAACTATATACAATACAAGAAGAATACAAAAAATGTCACTTATCCATAGCTTATAAACGAGTCTTCAAAGGAAAAATAGCTTAGATAAAAATACATAGAATACCTGTATTTGAAAGGCTACTGCAACCCGTATGGGAAGTCCCAGAGAATTCAATATGAATGGATTGGCACAGAAGGTCAAGTTGGCAAAAATACCTTGTAACCAGGGTTTGTTCATTTCCCAGTAACTTCTGAGGGAAGGTTTTAATTAGAGGTAAGCGTAAATAAGTTTTACTGGTATGAATGAAAGGAGGAGTTAAAGAGTTAAATTCCGCCAAGGTGCTCGTGTACATGCCAAAAAGTGAATGATGATATAATTGAAGTGGAGGTATTGCATATATTGCCCGATTTTGTAATGCCCCAATGTCCATGATCATAATCATGCTGCCCATGCATGCAAAAATAGGTATATGGCTAGAGGCCAAATTAGATGTCATGCTGTGAGCTATAAGAAACTACCTGAAATTGTGATCAGATATGTAAGCTAGGCATGGGGCACAAACATAGATAGAATCATTTAGGGTGAGGTCTTACCTGATCCTCTTAGGGCTGATAGTGAGGTGCCGTTGTGGAGCAGCTAGCGTATAGGGGGCCTGAGAGTGCTGGCCGGGAGCGTGGTTGACCGCGCCATCCGGCGCTTGCTCGCTAGGTAAGTCGTGCTTGTGTGGCGCGCCTCCGTCGCAGCTGCATGTTTAAATGGAGGGGGGAGGAGCGTCAGTCGGCGCGCCTTGTCATCCCGCCCTGCTTCGCAGCCGCTGGATATGTGCGGCTGTACGGAGTGGGCGGGGAGGGGAGACATTCATGTCGCTTCCGCCATGGCCGCTGGAGCGCAGATGCACAGATGCACTCCAGAAAAATGTCCCGGAGTGCATATGCACCCCAGGCGGCACCGCCCCAGACACGGCACCTCCACCGCCCACCATCCTGTTAGGCCCTGCGGGCTACGCCAAAATGGAGGATGGGGAATACAAATAAAATATATATATGTAAGTGTTGGAGATAAATGAAAGTATTACAGTGGTTGCATGGGTCTATTGAAGATAGCAATTAAGAAAAGTTAATGGTTAAAATAATGAGTAGATTATTATAATTGAGTCCATAGAAAAGAGTGATTAACTCTCTTGGGGTAGTACGGAGGATAAATAGTTAGGTCTGATGAAACAATTCAAGGGATGAGAGATGACAATACTTACTATTTATAAAGAATAAGAAAAAAGGGGAAAAGGGGGACAGGGTCGGCACTAGGCTTCAGGGGGCGGGCGATATCCAACCCATATATGATAAAGGCATGCACAGAGTTGAGGCTTCAGTGCGTAGGGCTATGTGCCTTTGGGAGAAGTATGATATAAAAGTGGGGAAACCCTAACAGAGCAGTAGCCTGACAAATTTGACAACAGAGTGATAGACTAACATACTTGTGACACCTTGGAATAAATGAAAATATAATTGATAATGATCACTCGACACTGATCCAAGTTGATTAGAGACTAGTCTTCTGGTGAATGGTTAGGGACAAATTCAGTCCTTATGGTAAGGTATGCTAGAAAGCAGGTGTTTGGGATGGGCACTAGATGCCCATAATATTTTGTTAGCCGCTGTTTTCTTTCTAAAAAAATCAGTTAAAATTTGTCCAGATGGATCAAGAACTATGGTCAGGTCTAGAAAGTTCACTTTCGTCAGACTGAAATCCAAAGTGAATTTTAGATTTAATGTATTGCTGTTTAATTCTGTCATGAACTGGATTAGTTCCGTTTCTGAACCAGTCCATATTATGAAGATGTCATCAATATACCTGTGCCACGTGGACACTAACATCAGCACAGGAGGAATTACTCAAGATGGGCCTTAATTTTTGTCCAATTAGTCGCACAGATACATTTGAAGTCTCAAAAGATCTACATCTTTTTGCACAGAAAATTCTATGTCGCTATCAATTTGACAAACGACCTGACCTCCCTACTATTCCATCCTGTGATCAAATACTTGATGAAGCCAAACTTGAACAACAACTTATAGATCTGGGCCTTAAAGCAATGGGAACTACCCCAATGATCACCCCCAAACACAAATCTTTTAAAAAACGATCGACTTATTTTCCCTCAATGAGCACAAATGCACATGTCTCTACCTTTGTCGACCTGGTGTCCACTGAAATAGAAAAATTAAAAACCAAAAAAACCACAAATCTCTTCCCCAATCTACAACAGGCAATCAGTGAACTTGAAAACAATCACGACATTATAATTAAACCTGCCGACAAGGGGGAAAACATTGTGGTCATGGACAAGAAATTCTATGTAAATATGTGTCATCAAATCCTGTCCAACAGAGAGTGGTACGTCGGTGCCTCCATGTCCAGGATCTGGGAAGACTCCGGGGCTTACCATCAAATATATGGGGAATGGGAGGGGGAATGCCACACTACCTATATGGGGAATGGGAGGGGGAATGCCACACTGTCAATGGGAATGGGAGGGGAAATGACACACTGCCTATGGGAATGGGAGAGGGAAATGCCACACTGCCTATGGGAATGGGAGAGGGAAATGCCACACTGCCTATGGGAATGGGAGAGGGAAATGCCACACTGCCTATGGGAATGGGAGAGGGAAATGCCACACTGCCTATGGGAATGGGAGAGGGAAATGCCACACTGCCTATGGGAATGGGAGAGGGAAATGCCACACTGCCTATGGGAATGGGAGAGGGAAATGCCACACTGCCTATGAGAATGGGAGGGGGGAATGCCACACTGCCTATATGGGGAATGGGAGGGGGTAATACCACACTGCCTATGGGAATGGGAGTGGGGAATGCCACACAGCCTATGTGAATGGGAGGGGGAATGCCACACTGCCTATGGGAATTGGAGGGGGGAATGCCATGCTGCCTATGGGAATGGGAGAGGGAAATGCCATGCTGCCTATGGGAATGGGAGAGGGGAATCCCACACTGTCTATGGGAATGGGAGGGGGAATGCCAAACTGTCTATGGGAATGGGAGAGGGAAATGCCATGCTGCCTATGGGAATGGGAGAGGGGAATGCCACACTGCCTATGGGAATGGGAGGGGGAATGCCACACTGTCTATGGGAATGGGAGTGGAGAATGCCACACAGCCTATGGGAATGGGAGAGGGAAATGCCATGCTGCCTATGGGAATGGGAGAGGGAAATGCCACACTGTCTATGGGAATGGGAGGGGGGAATCCCACACTGCTTATATGGGGAATGGGAGGGGAGAATGCCACACTGCCTATGGGAATGGGAGGGGGAATGCCACACTGCCTATGGGAATGGGAAAGGGAAATGCCACACTGCCTATATGGGAAATGGGAGAAGGAAATGCCATGCTGCCTATGGTAATGGGAGAGGGAAATGCCATGCTGCCTATGGTAATGGGAGAGGGAAATGCCATGCTGCCTATGGGAATGGGAGAGGGAAATGCCACACTGTCTATGGGAATGGGAGGGGGGAATGCCACACTGCTTATATGGGGAATGGGAGGGGAGAATGCCACACTGTCTATGGGAATGGGAGTGGAGAAGGCCACACAGCCTATGGGAATGGGAGAGGGAAATGCCACACTGCCTATGGGTATAGGAGGGGGAATGCCACGCTACCTATGGGAATGGGAGAGGGAAATGCCACACTGCCTATATGGGGAATGGGTGGGGAGAATGCCACACTGTCTATGGGAATGGGAGGGGGGAATGCCACACTGCCTATATGGGGAATGGGAGGGGAGAATGCCACACAGCCTATGGGAATGGGAGGGGGAATGCCACACTGCCTATGGGAATGGGAGGGGGAATGCCACACTGCCTATGGGAATGGGAGAGGGAAATGCCACGGTGCCTATGGGAATGGGGGGGAATGCCACACAGCCTATGGGAATGGGAGGGGGAATGCCACGCTGCCTATGGGAATGGGAGGGGGAATGCCACGCTGCCTATGGGAATGGGAGGGGGAAATGCCACACTGCCTATGGGAATGGGAGGGGGAATGCCACACTGCCTATGGGAATGGGAGAGGGGAATTCCACACTGCCTATGGGAATGGGATAGGGGGGTGGAATGGCACAATGCCCGTGGAGAATGAGGGGAGAATTCCCCTATGCCTGTAAGTGGGGGATTCTGCACCTTGCCTATCATTTGATTGGGGAAGGAGGGGTTCAGCACAACATTTGGTTCAGAATATATTGCGTCTTATAGGGCAAAAAACTGTAGTTGCTTAAATGTTTTTTTTTTGTAAAGAGGGGAGTGGTGTTATGTTGTTATTAGTATTATTATTGTGTTGTTTGCTTGTATGTACTTCCCTGCAACAGTGAGATATGGAGGAATTGCAAATAAGAAGTGGTTATTATACAGGAGCCAGAGCCAGACAACAGGCAGGAAAAAAAGCTCTCTCATCATCTAATCCAGCATCCATGGTGTGTCCTCTGCATTCCAGCTACAACACTACACGCCGCTGATGAGCTTCAGTCTTCTCCACTGTCACAATAGCCCTCCAGTCCTAATGCTACTTCTGATTATACTCCAATCCTATGTGCTGTTGAACAGTCCACCATTGCTGCCAATCATTCCCTGGTCATGGTCACCTTATAAACTACTATCAATATCCCTCCCTTCCTCAGCTTCTCAAGGCTGATGATTGTCCTCTAGTCCTGAGGCCACCCTTTAGCAGGTATGCACATGGGACACTACACTCACTGGTCCTGTGGGAGGAGCCCACTGGAGAATCATTCCATGGTTTAGTCTGAACTTAAGTGGGCCCCTGGATATGTCAAATTAATAGTTAATGGCTTCCATTACATTCATTCATATGCTATAATACAAAAATGTGTGCATTTATAAACACTTGTAGTGAGTCCCCACCATCTCCCTTTCCATCGGCCGCTGAACTAAGGGTTCTTATGCTCTCCATGGTGGGGCTTCAACAGAACAAAATATTAATAATCGCCGCATACGACATCCACTAATGCGTTTCGTCTTGCTAGTACATTGACTAAGGCCTAAGGCCTCAGCAGTCTCATGCAGATGGCGGGGACCCGCTACCATCTCCTTTAGCAATAACAAGGGAAACAGTTGCACACCCTGTGTATTCTTGTAATTGTTCTCATCCTTTGCTGCTGTTCTGGGAATGCAGCATAGTTTTCAGGGGATTTTATTCCCTGCTCTCCAAGCGCCGAGAGTGGTTTCTATATTTTTAAAGAAGTTCGGTGCACATGGCCAGGGCCGGCGCCAGCACAGGGCAAACCTGGGCAATTGCCAGGGGCCCTGGCATCTTCAGGGGCCCACTTAGGCTCACACTTGGCCATGGTATTATTTTACAGTGGACTTGAACCACCGAATGCTGGGTGCTGTGTGCAGACCTGCTCCTGGCTGCCATTAGGAACAGGGGATAATCTGCTGGAGTAGGTGGAATGGAATGGAGGGCAATTGATGGAAGCTCAGAAGGTGACGATAACCAGGTGACAACTGACAAGGACTGGAGGACGATCAGCAGCAAGAAATTACCCATTTGTTGCAGCCATGTGATGAAAGATGACTCACTACTTTGGGGCCCTTTAAGAGTATCTTGCCCAAGGGCCCCCACAAACCTGGAGCCGGCCCTGCACATGGCTAATGGAAGTAGACAATGAATATGCTAGGATTTATCTCCCCTCTTTAGTCCAGTAGCAGGTTTTCATTATAACATTTAGATGACAGCAATTGAACTAATTATATAATGAGAAATCAAGTGGCTTTTGTGGGCTTGATAATTAATGGTGCATCTAGATTGGTTGTTTTTGAATTGATTTTCTGCTTTTTACCTGCTTGTATGCTATATTATACACTGTATGCATGTTCAGTATAAGTTATATGACTAAGAATATGGTCCATGTCCGAAACGCATGATTTTAAATTCTGCTGTACACTGTATGCTGCTTTTATGGGTGGATTCAATAAATTGGACATTTTATGGAATAGTGGACACTGCATCTATTTTCCTCTTTATAAATGCACCCTTTATAAAGGCCCTCCACATTTTTTTCATCAAATGTAAAAAATGTAGACAATGTTGACTGCTCTGGTCTTCTGCACTTTCATCTTGAAGCCTAATATTTATGAAGCCTATCTGCTGGCTACAGTGATCCTCTGGTTGAATTGGGGCAGAATTGGCCTTTTTGGACCGAGGGAGCAATGACAAGGCCTGTACTTTTATCCTCTAATGTAAAATGTATGAAACCCTATGTGGGCAATATGCTGATGACTCTGCCTTTGCCTGGGCAGGAGGTGGCCTAATTTTGGACTGGGGGAAGCCCAATCTTTTGGCTATGTTGTTCCTCATCCTGGACATATGTGGGTAATGTGCTCTTGCCTAGGCCTGGGCAGGAGGGGGGTAATTTTTGCACTGATGGAGCCTTCCATGGCCTTCTGCACTATCTTCATCAAATTTAAAATCTTTAAACCTTATGTGTGCAATGTGCTCACTACAGTGTTCCTCTGGATGGACCTGGGCAGGAGGTGGGGCAATTTTTGGACTGGAGGAGCCCGTCCAGGGCCCTTCATAATTTTTTCATCAAATGTAAAATATATGAAACCCTATGTGGGCAATGTGCTGGCTCCTGTAGACATTTGCCTTTGCCTGGGTGGGAAGTGGATTTAAATGTTGGACCAGAGAAGCCCTGCCTGGCCCTCTGCACTTTCTTCATCAAATTTAAAATGTATAAAAAAGCCCCATGGTGGCAATGTGCTGACTGCCATGGCCTTCTGCCTTTGGCTGGGCGGGGCTGATTTTTGAACTAGAGAGCCCTGCACTTTTATCCTGAAACATAAAATGTATTAAACCTATTGTGGGCAACCTACAGGTTACAGTTTTCCTCTGTCTGGATCTGGGTGGGAGGTGGGCTAATTATTGGGCTGGGGGAATCCTGCCAGCACCATCTGTATGTTCTTCATCAAATTTAAAATCTCTAAAACTCAATCTGGGCAATGGACGCTGTTCTGCTAAGAAGGTTAATTTTTGGACTGGGGAGCCCTGTCAGGACCCAGAAGACTTTCTTCCTGAAACCTAATATTTCTGAAACCTCTTGTTTGGGTGGGATAGGCTTAATTCGTGGACTGGAGAAGCCCTGACAGGGCCCTCTGCCCTTTAATTCTTTGATGAAAAATGTATGAAACCCTATGTGGACAATATGATAGCTGCTACGGCCCTCTGCCTTTGGCTGGATGGATGGTGGGCACATTTTTGAGTTGTGTGAGCCCTGCCAGGTGCCCTCCGTGCTTTCATCCTAAAACGAAATATTTATGAAACCTATTGTGGGAAGTGTACAGAGTTCCTCTGGCTGGATCTCGACAGGGGTGGGCTAATTTTTGGACTGGGAAAGACATTCATTCTGCAATGTAAAATTTATAAAACCTTTTGTGATCAGTGTGGTGTCTGGCTAACTGACGTGACAGTAGAAATCACTAAAAAACTTTCTGAATGGGTTCCTGGCCATTTTTTGAGCATTTGCCAGCATTTTGGGGATACACATTAGTATTCCCCCCATAAACTGGAATGGTTTTTGTGTTTGGGTGTAAGTGATATTAGGATTTAACATCCGATTTGGGTGAATCACGATCAAACCAAATAGTAGAGTAGGTTCGGCTCAACACTAGTTGTGATACCCTGGTGGTATGTTTTAGGTTATTAACTTACTGTAGGATAAACATATAGGGTATTACATGGCAAAATGGATCCAGGTAAAAAAAACCCAGTCCACCACACTTTCTCCTCCATGTTTGACAGCTGGTGTCACACACCAATGAACCATGCTTTGGCCTTCTCAATATAACACAAAGAAAAAAATCACGTTTTGATTTTTCAGGTTCAATTGTCCACTACCAGTGGTTTCTATGTCAACCCAGCCACTGTTTTATAACCAGCATTTGAAATGGCTTTCTTATTGCAAATCAACGTCTCTAACGTGCAGCTCAATATCTTCTCACGGTTACTCAATATTGTATCAATATTCCAATATCTTGACTCTCTTGACATCATCATCAAAAAAAAAATGCACATTTTATAATTAAATTATCACAGAACCTACAAAGGGTTATAAATATATAATAAACATTCTCTTTTATCTAGCGATGTACTATTCACTTTTGCATCATTTTAGGTTATTCAATTGACCACCTCATTTTCATATGGAAATAGGTGTTTTCCAAAAGTTTTGAATGGTAGTGTTCATTGTTTTAAATGTTTAAAGTGTTTTTGCTTGGAGCTTTTTATACATGGACTTTTTTTTAATCTTTGACAATAAATATATAGTTTATGGATTGCTGGTTATTTTAATTTTATTGCTGTGGAGAGGATTTAGCATCCTGGGTTGTACATTTATGTAATCACTATTTCTGGCATAGTTTTTTCTATGTGCTTTTTTAACCACCGTGTGGGTTCATCAAACTCGGGAACAATAGAATGACTTTAAGTAATGCAAAATTTGTACTCAAGGTCAGGCACTGTGTGCTATTTTTTGTGCATCCTACAAATACTGGAAAACAGCAATAAAAGGGTTGTTAGTGCAGGTCTGTCTCAGCATCACGGTACTATAAGACACTATATACACAATAATAATAATACACACAGTGAAACAATGGCCTAACTGGCCAGAATAGCTGTTAAAGATTTAATCTTCATTTTAATAAATTCCACTTAAAGGTATAACAATACAGTCCTCTCACCAAAAATCATCAAGGCAGCTTCAAAAAAGTTAGAGCTAAATGTTCCTGAGTCATTTCCAAGGGGGAAGGAAAGAGGATGGAACTGTTAGAGGTACAACAGCTTCAGCTTATTTTGTGTATTTTACATATACAGTATAATGCTGAAGGGATTACAGTTGATAGGAAAGTAGATGGCATTGTTACTTATGTGTAGTCTGCTTCTCTATGTTGCGTTTCATGTATTTTAATATACTTGTTGTGGGTGCTGAGTGCGGTGGAGTCACTTTAGAACAAACTGGAAATGGAACATGTGGAGAGTCAGAGCAGCCATCTTATCATGGTGGATTGCACACAGGCTGGAAGAATCAACTCCGCAACAAGAACAGTACATCCATACGGGAAGGACTGAGTCATGAATGTTACCACTCTTAGAAAATGTGCTCCCACGCAAGTCCGTCCTCTGCCACCTACGATCCGAACAGAAGGACTTCAGCTCTAGTGTAATGTAGCCACGGTAGCTCAATGGCAGTGCTTCCAAGTGGTGTGAAACCAGCCATTCCTTATCATATATCCTTAGTCCCTGAGTATATCCTGAGTAATGTTAGCTGGGGAATACATCATAATGATTGCCACATTAACACATAGGGCACAAATAGGGAAGAGTGGAGCGAACACGAACAGATGTAATATGCCCCTATACCCATTTATCAAATATGGCAAATATTGTAAGATTTTAATCAGGATCCCACACATAGCTATCTTGACAGCATAGAAGCAGGAGTCAATAAAAATATTTTTCAATAAATTAAGGCCATAACAGTGATGTCTTGTATGTGGTGGGCCCACCTGGTATCTTTTAACAATGTTGTTGATTTCAGTTATTTTAGTTGGGTAGATAGGGTATGAGAAATTTATTATAATAAAGATGTAACCTTTGGGTTAACTTTTGGGTGTGAACTGAACCTTACATGAATTGATTACACAAAATTTCAATAAAAAAAAATCTTAAGTTCTAACTTTTCGAAAAAAAAGGACACCCCATGATGGAGCTTTTTTTATGTTTCAATATTTTATTGAAAATGTTCAATGATACAGTTCTGCAAAGCATACAGCATCATACTGCCATCCCGCGCAGGGGAGGTATAAAGAAAAAGAAAAAACTAGCGACCTACGTTCACATAGTATAGCAAGTTAACCAAGCTAGTGTTTAACAGTCTACAGTATGATTGCACATATGGTGAGGTACGAGATATGTGCTTGTTACTATTAGCGCAATTTATATTACACCATGGTCTTTTCCGGGTCCGTGCGGGCCACGGAACCTCACGGTGTCCGCGACCAGCACCGACACCTACACTCCCATTATCTTGTGCTTATTATACTAGGTCCACTGGGGCATGCCAGTGGACAGTCAGACACTGCGATGCGTTTTTACAGAGGGGAATCTTTACAAAAAAAAACAAAAACGAAAACATTAAAACCATTGTATTGCGGAAGGGAAAAGAAAGTGACCCAAAACGTTGGGCAAAGTGTAAAAAGGGGAGGGAGAGAAAGAAGGAGGGGGGGTGTTACTCCCGTGCTCCACCAGACACCACATATGATTATTATAGTGCCCGCAAAGACTCGCCAGGCCAGGCAAATCTTATCCAGGGGTCCCATATAGAGAGGAATTTGTCATGGGAGTCGGTCAGAATACTAGACAACCTTTCATTGATGACAAAGCCGTTCATCCTGGCCGACAACTCTGAGATTGGGGTAAACTGCTTCTTCCAGGCCCTAGCTATGGCCGCCATGAGAAGGTAGACAAAAAGTCTGTGTTGCTTACTAGACAGCTCCCGGGGCTTACAGTGGAGGAGAGCCACCCAGGGATCCTTTTTCATGCTAGATCCGAAGATTTCATTGGCCATCCTGAACAACTGGTTCCAAAAGCGAGCCAGCATAGGGCAGGTCCACCAAGTATGCATAAAGTCCCCATCTGCACTGCAGCCCCTAAAGCATGACTTAGCTTGCCCCGGAAACATCTTACTCGGCTCGGCACTAGGTACCATCGAAGCATTACCTTATAAGCTGTTTCCACTGTCAGGATGTTGATGGAGCATTTTGAGATGCAAGACCATATCTCTGTCCACCCCCTTTCTCCTACAGGTGGACCTAGATCCCTTTCCCAGCTACTCACATATGCGTGAGACTCTGGCTTAGTTACGTTTAGTGCACAATAAATTAGGGAGACTATTCCCCTTTGAAAGGGGTTATTAGCACATAGAACCTCAAAGGGGGTCATCACCTGGAAGGGGGGGACAGAATTTTGTCAGGGGCAAAATCCAATGCCTTAATTTAATATAACGGAAATATTCCTTGTGGGGGACACCATATTTCTCCTGCAAGGCGCTGAAGGACCCAAGGTCCTCCCCTATGAGTAGGTCGGATATTTTGTATATACCCCGATCCTGCGACCACTTAAAGGCCAATTTGTTCTGTTCACCTGGGGGGAAGCTTGGGTTGTCCCACAAATGAGCCAGGGGGGTATGGGGGGACATCAGGGAGGCGGAGTACCTAACCGAGTCCCACACTGCAAGTGAATGTCCCATTAGGGGGTAAGCGTTTTGGATCTAAGTCCGGGGTCTGTCCAAAGTGGACTTTCAATAGGTATGGGTGCGCAATTGGGAAGCTCAAGAAAAACCCACAATGAGGGTTTGAGGGGGGAATGCATGGGGACCAACTGGGCGATCTGCGAGGCTTTATAGTATTTAAATATGTTGGGCACCCCCAGCCCGGTCTATGGGCTAGCATAGTGCGCTTGGAAACCCTTGGGCGACCCGCGGACCATGTGAAAGCCAAGATTCTCCTCTGCATCACCCGAAGCATGTACAGTGGGATTTTAGTTGGCAGTGCTCTGAAAAAGTAAAGTAACTTTGGGAGGATCGTCATTTTAACCGCATTAATGTGGCCTATCCAAGAGATCGGGTATGACTCCCAGATCTCCATTAAACGAGTTAAATACTTAAACAGAGGGGGATAATTGGCTTCATACAGGCTAGTGAACTTGGCCGAGATGCGCACCCCCAGGTATGGAAGCGACTCCATTGCCCAGCGGAAAGGGAAGTTAGCCTTAATCTGGTCCACCACGTCCACCGACAAAGACATGTTCAATGCCCATGATGTTTCATTGTTAATTGTTAAACCCGAGATCTGGGCGAATTGGTCAAGGACCTTGTACAGGTTTGGGAGCGAGGTAACCGGCTGAGTGATGGCAAGCAATGCGTCATCCGCAAAGAACATGGCCTTGTGGTGGACGCCCGCCACCTCCAGGCCCTTAATGCTAGGAGAATTTCATATTGCTATCCCCAACGGTTCCATGGCCAGGATGAAGAGGAGCGGGGATAAAGGGCATCCCTGCCGAGTTCCCCTAGCAATATTGAATGTCCCTGAGGTAAAGCCCAGGTAACGTACTCTGGCTGCAGGTGACCTGTAGAGGGCTCCCACCCACTCCAGGAACCGTTGTTCAAAGCCCCATTTCCTGAGCACCCACAACAGGTAGTCGCAAGATAGGGAATCGAACGCCTTCTGGATGTCCAGGGAGAGTAGAAAGGCCGAGATGTCCCTGGAGTGAGCGTGGTGGACCAGATGAGCAGCCCTCCTGATGTTATCCCCGGCTTGACGGGTTGGGACAAACCCCACTATCGGCCTTATTTATCAAGGGCTAGCGCCAGATAGTGTGTGACGAGCACCAGGTACCGCCAGCTAACGGCGGCTACCGAATCAAGTACGCCCGGCGGCGGTCACAATGATGCATTTATCATGCTAAATGAGGCTAGCGCCGGCGAGAGTGTCAGATAGCGCGGGATTCATCATGTAGCCGACTGCAACGAACAGCGCTGCTACTAATCCCATCACAGCGCCAGGTATGACCTGTCGCTCCCTGGCGCTCTCCAATGCATTTCAATGGAGCAATCTTTAAATATTCATAATTAATTGAGTTTATGTTTTTTTTTTTTTTTTTTTTAACTGTCAAAAATTCTGTGACCACTACGGCAATGTTAGATATTTTTTTTAAGAAAAAAAAAAAAAATATGTGCAGAATTGAGATTACAGGTCTGATATTAATGTATTCATATTACAAAATGTTTAGAAAAACTTGTATAATTTTTACATTAAAAAAAAATGGTTGTTTGGGGGTTAAAAACTACTTTACACACATCGCCACCAGCGCTCTGGGGTTTAAACAAGGAATTCACAGCGCGAGAAATTTTTGAACGTGATTTGTTAATGAATCTGCAGCAAGCCGTTCGCTCTGGCCATTCGCTGTCAGGCGCACCCATACAACGCAGAACCTGTGAAACATCGACCCCTAACCCCGTATTCAACATTACCGCACACCGACTGAGTCGCTGTCAACAAGCAAACCCCGGCCAAGCACAGCAAATACTAGCTGGCGCTGTGAAAATCGCGCTACTGGCGCTCATCTGTCGCTACCTGGCGCTATTAATGAATCGGCCTTTTGGTCTCCATGTATGAGGTCGGCCACGAATGTGTTCAACCTCGCTGCCAAAACTTTGGCCAGCAGCTTCACATCAATGTTGATCAAAGATATTGGCCTATAGTTCTGAGCGAGTAGCCCATCTTTATCTGGCTTGGGGATCATACAGATGTCAGCCAATAGCGAACTAGGGTTAAGCGAGGTTTCTGCACACAGGGCATTAAAGAGGTTCGAAAGATGTGGCGCCAAGATGGGGGCAAACTTTTTATAGTACAGGCCACTGAACCCGTCAGGACCCGGGGTCTTGGCAGTCTTTAGGGATTTAATGGCGAGAAGCACTTCGCTTTGTGAAATGGGCACCTCCATCCTGTCCACATATCTCTGCTCAATGTGGGGTAATTCAACCTGGTCAAAAAACTCATCCCGTACAGCCGTACACATGCTTGCTGGGGCTGAGTAAAGAGCTGAAAGAAAATCCCCAAAGGTCGATACGACTTTGTTGGGGTCAGCTGTGACAGCGCCCAAGCTGAGCTTCAGTTTTATGGG
The DNA here is from genome assembly GCA_027917425.1 of Gastrophryne carolinensis. Lineage (NCBI taxonomy): Eukaryota > Metazoa > Chordata > Amphibia > Anura > Microhylidae > Gastrophryne > Gastrophryne carolinensis. Next base: position 139,556,143 of record CM051244.1, read on the forward strand.
TTGCCGCCTATCAAGGTCAGCTGCCCTCAGCTTCCGAGCAAACATCGTGTCCGGCTTGTTGCCTCTCGAATAAAATGTTTGCTTCGACCACCTGAGTCTTTTCTCGGCCTGGTCATCTTGGAGTGCATTAAAGTGGATCAACACCCAGGATTTTGACTATCCTGGGTTTTGGTCCGCTTCGGTGGGGCACCCCGATCGGGGGTGCCCTGCTGTGTGAAATCCCCCAGAAAGCCCCAAAAACTCACCTGTCCCCGCTCCCACGTGACCGCTGCAGCCAATCCCCGCTGGCGGACAAGTGAGGTCCGCCGCCGGACAAGCGAGCGCGCCCGCCGCCTCCCGCGCGTCACTCTTACAGGGAGCGGGCCCGCGCCGGGCATTCACAAACGGCCGGCGCGGGTGCGCGCCCTGCTAGAGGGATGCGCGAGCGGGGGCGCTGGATCGAGGAGCAGGTAGGGATTTCGGGGCTTTCTGGGGGGTTTCACACAGCGGGGCACCCCCGATCGGGGTGCCCCACAGGCCCGATGCTGATCGGCCATGCTGATCGGCCCGGGAATCTTATAGCAATACCGCCAAAGACCCATCCAGATTCTGCTGTAGCAGAAATAGGACCATTAGTCAAGGCCGAGCATGGCCCTAACTGGACCATTTGACAACTTGTCAAGCGGGGGGCTTATGCCGGGGACATAGGACATACCTGGGGAATAAACAACTTAGTCAGGCAAAGAACAGAGAAGCAGACCGTAATGAAGTAACCCAGCATTTAGCAGTAGTATGGGGCACAATATTGGGCAACAGAGGCCAACATGAAATAACGCGTCCCAAGTTCGACCTTCGGCAAGCATCAAAAGTTACAAACAAATAACTTTGCAAGAGGCACGACTATTGGTGGAACCGCACGTCCCGCAGCCAAAGCCGCCACCCGATGCGTAGCCCAGGGCAGCAGCGGGTGATGTGAGCCCAGCCCTGAACCCGAGCCCCACAGGCCGGCCAATTCGGAGCGCGCGGCAGGCCACCACCACAGGAGACCAAGAGTAGTTAACAACTTAAAACAACGAGTCACGAACCATTCTGAAATTCAAAACTTTCACCTAAAGAGGGGGCTCGGTCTCTCTTCCTGCAGGGACGCACCTTCTCCCATAAGGGCTGGAGCGTTGGCCACCTGGAAGCCTGCTGAGCGGTCATATCAGATGTGCGGGTTCGGGAGTCGGTGGGGGCCAGGCCCAGGCCCTTCAGCGTGTCTCGCAGATCTTCTGGTGAGCTAACTGCATACTGATGCCCTTCGTGCGTGAATGCAAGCTTTAAGGGGAAGCCCCACCGGTATTTTATGCTGTGGTTACGTAGGATCTCTAGGTCGGGTTTCATGGCTCTCCTTCGTTGCAGGGTTTGGGGTGCGACGTCTGGGAAGATGTGGTAGTGGTGGTTCTGGAAGCACAAGTCCCCTTTTTCTCTGGCGGCCATCAGGATCGTTTCCTTGGTACGATAGAAGGTCGGCTTGACAACAATGTCCCGGGGGAGACCATCAGATCTTTTGGGGCCCAGTGCCCTGTGGGCGCGGTCCAGCTCCAAGCGTTCGATAGGCATAGAGGGGATCAGCTCCTGCAGGAGGGCCGTAACAGTAGCTGGTATGTCCTCTATCGATTCTGGGAGGCCCTGAATACGGATGTTGACCCTCCTGGATCGGTTCTCCAGATCCTCTAGTTTTTGTTGCAGGGAGTCCATGTCGTCTCTGAGGGCTGCGGACTCAGACCCTCTATTTTCCATGGCCACCACTATGTCATCCATTTTCTCTTCTAGCGTGTTGGTCCTGTCGCCTAGGTCCTTGATTTCCTTGGAGTAGCTGGTTGAGAGCTGGATCACGGCCGCCGCCAGCTCCTGTTGTAACAAAACCTTGAATTTGGCCAGTAGGTTAGCATCTCGCACTATCGGGTCAGAGACCTCGGATTCAGGGCCCCCCCATCCAGATAGCGACCCATCCTCGACTGCATCATCTATCAATAGCTGGGAAAAATCACTGCCTTTCGGAGAGAGCTGAATTCCAGAAAGTGGTAGGTCACCGTTAGAAAGTGACAGGGGTAAGCTGTCATGCAGACACTGAAAACGGCCTGTGGGCACAGGGGGGGAGCCGGGGCATCTTTCTTCATCTGGCACCATGCCTGAGTCGCTATCCATGTGGCGGGTGGGTGTCTCAAAAGCTGCGCGCCCCCGCTGCTTATGAAGTAATGGGCCCCTTCCAGGGGCAGTCCCCTCCTCCAGGGGGGAGAACGGCGGGGGTGATATGGATGTCAGTGACGGAGGGGGGGAACCCCCCTCACTACTGTAGCCCAAGGCAGGGTTTTGTCACAGATGATGTGGAGTGCTGAGAGCACTGAGGAGCAGGTGCCGTTATGCTGGGGGCCGTTTGTGTGGGGTGAGCTCCTCTGGAGTCTTAAGTCGCTCTCCCTTCGCAACCACAGGGGGTCACCACCTCTCCTCCTCCAAGTCATCCGCAGTCTGTCCCACCGGGTGTAACTGGCCATATTGTGTGTGGGAGGCGGGCCCCTCCCGCCGACTGCCACCATGATGTGCGGCCGTTGCTGTGCTGCCCCTGTGCTGGGGGCCATTTGTGCAGGGAGCAGGGTGGGCCCCGCAGAGATCTGCAGCCGATCCCCCTGTGAGCTGCTGCGGGGGATCGCCATCTCTCCTACCTCCTCTGAGCCTCTGTCATTGCGGTCCGCCGAGCACCGCCGTCCTTGCTGTGCACGGGGGGGCGGGCCCCTCTCCTCCAGCTCCGCCATGCTGTGAGCCCGTTGTTGAGGGCGCGCTGAGGTCCCGCCACTCTTTCTGGGCCCCTGGCCTCTCGTTTTGCCTTCAAACTTGCCCATAGCGAGGCCGTAGGTGATGGGAACGTTGATAGGAGCTGGCTGGAAGGTATTGCATGCCTGCAATGTGAGATTTGGCTGCCTCTATGTCCCCGGGAAGCAGAGCTGCCTTAGCAAGCAACCATCTTCCTCAGCAGCCGGCCACGCCCCCCGATGGAGCATTTTTTAAAAGAAGGTGTATCATTTTTCCAGTGAGGCTAGGAGAAGTTTGGAAACAATAGCACCCTATGGGGTTTGCAAAAAAAATGGCAATTTCTGTAGCATACACCATAGGGTGCTGTTTCCAAATTTTCAAGAAAGTATCCTTATCCCACTGGAAAAATGCACTGAACTTACCTAAGCTCTGGTCCCACGGTGTCTCCGGACGCCTGGCCGGGGCTCTTCCCGCCCACAGCTGCCACCCCCCCCTCCTCCGCTCGCTCCCGCATTCCGCACGTGCGCGAGCATGTCTCTCTTATGCCCTCAAGCGGCACTGTACACAGCGCGTCTGCAGGGAGGATTAATTAAAGGGCCAATTATTGTTTTGGGTGAAACGCCCAGAAAGGTTGAATCTGCCCAATTGTTATTAATGTCCTCTTGTGATTGGTTCCCTTCCGTGCCATCCCCCTGCGTCCGTGTCCTGCAACAGTGTTCCCTGGTCATTCAGTCAGCGCCCGTGATAGAGTTTAGCTGGGTGTGTGTTGATCTTGAGAATTCTGCTTATCCAGTTGCTGCTTATCCAGTTTCTGTCTCATCCCTTGTGCCTCGTACCCGTGACTTCCTGGATTGACCTTTGGCTTGACCTCGACTCCTCTCTTGTCTCTCCCTTTGGTGCTGCGATAGTTTTGGACAGACTTCCCACGTATGACCCTGGCTTACCCGACATTGCCCAGTCTTGCCTCTGGTTCACTTGCCTTCACAAGCATCACATCCTTTGTGCTACGAAGCCCTGGGGGCAACCGTGTCCGGCAAGGCGTATAAATCATCCCGGGAAACGGGGGCTTGACTAAAGGTAAAGCTAGCAGTGGTGATTGGGGGTTGTGGGCTTATCTAGAAGGTGTGTGTCCTACGGGGCCTGACACGCACCAGTGATTTTTCTTAAAAAACTTGGAACAAACATTTTTTTATTTAACTTTTTTGTATTAAGTCGAAAAGCTCATTTGGATGTAAGTTTTGGTTCACACTCAAAAGTGCATCTAAATGAAAAACTCAATTTACCAAATATTTAGCATGACTCCCAGCATAGTGAAGCAAGTCTAACTCTGGGTACACATTTTCGTGTGAATTTCTTTTTAATAGAGATGAGCGAAGTGGTTTGTACAAATCAGAATTAACTCTAAATTTGAATCCAAATTTCCTTTTGCTTCACGTCAATTTTTTTCTGAAAACTGTCACTGTCAATCCTCTATTGCTCATGTCGAGTAGTAGGCAGATGGTGGTGGGCACTGACAGAATGGCCAGATTGCACCACTCCCCTCTGTGTATCGAGCACTGCAGGAGTAGAGCCAGATTCCTACGCTGCTCAGACAGTGTCGACTGCCAGCCGCCAGACCAGAGCGACAGGGGAGCCGACATGCAGGTAAAGGACTGATACTCACTTCCCCCGTAATAGCCCCTCCCTGCAGCAGGGAGTGATATGTGGGAGAACAACGAAGGCGCAGGGTTCCCATCCTCCTGTCCCACTGAAGACCCTGAGGCCATCGCCTGGAGCCGGAACGAGGATGAAGGTGAGCTTTTTTTATCTTTAAGCAGTGGTTTGTTCAAAATTCAATTTGGACTGCAAATCAAGTTCACTCTATTTTTTAACTTTGACACATAAAAAGTGAAATAAAAAATGTTAGTTACAAGTTTTTCTTTTTTCTGCATACCCCATAGTGTGTTCCAAAAAAGTTTGCTCAAATGTAAGTTTAAGTTTACACCAAAAAGTGCACTCAGCATTGAACTCATTTCACTAAATAATTTGCATTACCCCATTGTATTATTTCGGCAAACCTGTTTATTAAATTATTAATATGAGAATAAATGTATTATATAAAACAGAGCTAAGCAGTTTATGAAAGATTGTGGCAGGCAATAGTATGAGGATTGTGTAAAAAGTTAGCTTGATATTTGTTTACCTTATTAATTATTCCGAGAGGATTAATTAATCTAATGAACAGACTAGTATCCCAGGGGAGGTATCAGAATGGAAACAGCTTTCCAGTTGATGGCTCTGTCTGGATAAATGTGAAGGCTTCATGACAATATAAGTTTCAGCAACCTCACAACTGTTGCTTTGTAAGCCCAGCTCGGTGTCCGCACAGTGAGTAAATTAGCATATAAGTACAATTGAGGATATACTCTGTGGCTCCAATATTCATCCACCTCTGTTTTTTTCAGTGTGTTTTCTTACATTTCACCGTACATTAAACACTACAAATGCGCAATGGCCTTGTAGGCTGTTTTGCTCCCACACTCGGGTTTAAATCTGGAAAATTTGCTGGCTTTTCCATTTTGTTCTTTTGTTTTAGGTTGCTTCTGATACAGTAGTCTGGAGCAGGCCCAGAGTCAGCACCCGGCAAGGTGGGGCATCTGCGGGGCTGGGGTGTGCGATGGTGCTGGATTGGCTGCGGACTGGGAGGGCACCGCCACAGCTGGTGCCCACATCTCCTTGAATGGCGGGGTTTCACTCAACAGGGCATCTCTATTTAGATTCCAGGCGAGGAAGTGCTGGGTTTTGTTCTGCTTTTCAGTTGCCCCCCCAGTTTTGGTCCAAATAGCATGATCCTTAGGAAGCATCCAGATTTGGGACGTCCCTCGGTGATGTGACGTGACTCTTCACCACAAAAGGGCCCACTGAGACCATGCAGCCCAAGGGCCCACATAAACCTGGAGCCGGACCGGTCTGGAGTAATGTTTTGAACATTCTTGATGTAGGATTAACCCCTGAGAAACCATTCTTTCACCTACTGCATACAAAACCCTGTCGGGCTATTCAGCATGGGTCAAAAAATACTTGGATCTGAGCGAGATCATTCTCACACAAGAGAATTTTACCTTGCTCACATGATTTAGGGGACACATGCCAGACAATCTTGCAGGTCCCAAAGCAGTCAAAAAAGCCTGTATAACATATGTATGTTTGATGCACTAACTCCTTTATGCTTCTGCTGATATCCACCCTTGTCCCCACTGTTTTCTCTCTCAAGGGGCAATTTAAATAAAACTTCTTGTACAATTGAGGTACCGTATATGATCGTTTTTTTCTGTTGCAATTTAGAATAACAATTACGGTTGATTAAATGCTAAATAGAATTATCATGAATTTTTACACTGTCACAGGGTATTGATAAAGCCAATAGGCCGAAACATGTCTACCCAGCAATGTACAAAGAAAAGAAGATTTTTTGAGATGAAGTTTAATATCATCCATTGTTTTTAAGTGTACACATTTGTATTGACTATATGGATATTTTTTAATTATGTCAAATAAATTGTATGTATTTTAGTACAAAATATAGTGATGTGGTCAAGTGAATGGGAAGTAAGATAGGAGGTTGTGCCTAAAGAACCTGAATATTAAAGGTATAATATGTGTTTAGCCCTACATTTGAACCAATCGTATATACTTTAGTAAAGGGTGTGGTCACTTGGCAGACGGTCCTCTTTTTTAAGGCTGCCTAAAAAAAATTGTTGAGATATTATTTATAAAGTTGTTTTCTATTGATTGTATGTGTATTTTCCTATATTACCTGTTGTTTCTATTAAATCTATTTACACATATGGTGACCATCGTTATAGCTCAACAGCAGAGTTGATTGGATTGTTATTTGGTCCCACCTTCCCGATTTTCTTAAAATGTAGTGGTGGTAGCAATGTGTGGTGGTTCTGCTGTTCTTGCACATATCGTTCATTTAAAAATTTGTGAATGATCGATCCCCCCAAGACATTTCTATTAGGGATGTTGGTCCATTAAAAAGAACATGACCATTCGAGGGTACTTGAGGATCCAGTAGAGAAACCCAGTACTTGAGTAATTCAGAACGGAACCAAAGGTCTTAACACAGGAGCCCAACAGCTAGGTAGATAACATGAGGGGTTAAATAGAGCTCATGATGGAAAATTCTGGTAAATGAATGGTCTAGGTCAGGAGTTCCTAACCAGTGGTAAAGCCTTTCAGGTGGTACGAGGCATGATTATGATGTGCTGTCATCTATATCTTACCCAAACCTGATTTGCTCCAAGTACTAAACTGCTCCAAATATTAATGAAAACTATTTGTGTGTATTTTTAAAAAGATGTATTCTGCTTTTTTTTTAACATGCTTTTAGGTTACCAACCCAGCTGGTACTTGAGATATTAGAATATGGACAATATCAAGCAACAGAAGGTTGCAACCTGCAACTGAAGCAAACAATCACAAGTGGAGCTGCAGAAGGTTAAGTATTTTGCACGATTTACTGCTTTTCTTTAACTAGATTTGGGATGCCCTGGGGGGTTGGGCTGTAAGTGGATTCTTTTTTCACAGTAAAGTGGATGAATTCCTCCAAAATATCCCCTATTCATTGCAGATCTTGAATCTGTGCCTCATTCAAATAAAGTTGCTGTATACATCTGGAATTATTTAACCCGGTAATGACCCAGATAAATATATCAGGGCAGGACAGGTCAATACATTATCTCTGTGAGAAATGACAGCCACAGAATGATGACAGAGAATGTCACTGACAACGTTTTTGTGCTCACATATGGGTCAGCAGGCTATAGGGTAAGGTTGAGTATCTCCTGATCCCAAGCTGCGTGCTTAATCTAAAATGTTCTAATCCTTATTAAATTTCTGCAAGCTCTTATTAGTCTGAGATGACAGAACATACAGAGAGATACAGCTGCTACTAATTAACTGCTTTCACGGTATACCTGAATCACCTCTGCACATCCAAAGCTAAAAGTTACCTTTCCCACTGGACATGCTCTGCAAGGTGGAAGGAGGGTAAAGCCCCCCTTGCCAATCAGTGGTCACAAAACAAGGGTAGTAATATTTCAGCCACTCGTAGGTAGCTAGAACCCATAATTCTATCATCTACTAATAATGTTCACATGAGAACCCCTTTGTGTTTTTTTCCTTCTATTGTTTTAAATATTCACACTTATGTCCTCAGGTCTCATTGAGCAAAGTACCTGGGTATGCTTTACTTTTCTTATTGAACAAAAATGTTCACAAACCAGATAAATGTCACACGATTTGATGACTTTATATTGCTGGGATTTGTCAACTTGGAGAAATACAAACTGTTTCTACTTATCTTATTTTTCATGACGTACCTTCTAACCCTACTCGGGAATTTGATGATTATTTTAGTGGTGACAAGACACATTAACCTTCACAAGCCCATGTACTTCTTTATCACCAACCTCTCATGTCTGGACATCTTCTACGCTTCAACCACAACCCCAAATCTTCTAATGATGATGATCACCAATAACAAAAGGATTTCTTTCCGAGCATGTTTTACTCAGCTCTATATGTTCCACAGTCTCGGCATCACCGAGTGTAACCTCTTAGCCGTCATGGCTTTTGACCGGTTTGCCGCCATCTGCCTGCCGCTTAGATACAGAAGTATCATGAACACCAAGCTGTGCATTGCCTTTGCTTCGCTGTCTTGGATTATCGGTTTCCTTCTTGCAACAATCCCTGCCACGCTCACATCACAGATTCCATTTTGTGGGACAAATGACATCAACCATTATTTTTGTGACATAGCGCCCATCATAAGCCACGTCTGTAGAGGAAGTGACATAACTATTACACTTATCATTAACAGGTTTGTTGGTGGCATCACCTCCATGTTCAACCTTGGGTTTGTCATCTTGATGTACATCAACATTATTATTGCCATTTCAATGATTAAGACCAACAAGGGCAGATGGAAGGCTTTCTCCACCTGCTCTTCCCACTTGACCATTGTCACTTTCTTTTACGGTTGCGCTTGTACTGTGTACGCCAACCCTGGATCACACTCTGTTAACTATGACAAAATGGTGGCCCTTATATATGCCATGTTCACTCCATTCCTGAATCCGATCATTTACAGTCTGCGGAACCAGGAGGTGATATCAGGAGTTAAACGAGAAATTCAATCTCTTAAGAAACCATAAAATTAACATGGATTATTGTGGCTTTTCTATATTGCATGTTAGGGCCTCTCTATGGAATAATTAAAAACTATGCTCAAATTCATAGTGAATGCTTTGATCATAACCAGCCTTTGGGGTGTGCAAGCTACACAGTTGCATAGGGTGCCATCCAGATCTCTCTGTAAGTGGGCACCAGGAGAACCATTAAGATGCCTCTTTCTTTTCTGTTTTTCTTCTTGTCTTCTTCTGTCTTACTCTATTATGCGCATCTCTTTTCTTACTCCCCCCTTTGTATATCTTTCTTCCAAATTTTCTTCCTTATCCTCTTAAATATTTTCATTATATTCAAAATTAGCTTCTTTTAATTAGCTTCATATTTCTTCCACCCTCCTATTTTTTACCTTCTCTTGTCTTCATCTGTTTTTCTACTTTCCCTCCTTCGCTCCTTATATTTTCCCCATTTCCTCCTTCGCCTACTTTTTTACACCTTCCCTTCATAATTTCCTCATACATTTTATTTCTCTCTCTTGAAACCCTTCTAATTTTATTTCTTTCATCTTTTTTTTCCCCCTCGCTTATTCTATTTCCCCATATTCCTTTTTACACCTTGCCTTTTTTCCTCTTTTGCCATTTTTTTCTCTATCTCTTGTTTCTAATTTACTTCACCCTTACTTTCTCCGTACACTATTCATATCTGTCTGTCTCTTTTTTGTAATCTCTCTTTCTAAATGTGAGTGTAAGTGGGCATCCTTGGGGCATTTTACATAGGAACAGCTCTCTAAGTGCAAGATACCATAAAAGAGTCCCGATAGATTACAAGGATAAGGGGTAAGGAAAATGTGGACAGTGCTGACTTTGGTTGTGTGTGCTCTATAGGGTTAATGGGCCAGTTATTCAAACTGAGCCATTTCTAAAGAAGTGGGTTTTTAGGGCACTTTCAAAAGCTTGGAGGGTTGGAAAGTGAGTGGAGAAAAGACACATGAAAAGCGATAAAGACTTAATAAAGAGGAAATGACTGAGGACAAGAGAATGTAAGAGAAGTACAGATGGAGCCGAATTAAATGGCCCTAATCCTGCACCATTTGCCCTTCCCTGCAAGTTCCCCCGAGTCAAGGTTACAGGATTCATACAGGGTGATAGTTGCCACTGCCACTTACTTAGAAAAAGCCACTCCTGGAAATTGTGTTTTGGCCACATTCCTGCATCTACAGTATTTAGAAAAGAATATTTCAAAATAACGTATGGTTTCCTTGATTACACAGGGTGGCTTAGTGAACATTGATCCATGTGTCATCTTGTGGAGAAATGTGAAATACATTTTATTTCAACTTGAAACGAAAAACGGCATTACCAACCATGGGTCGGGCCCCCCTCTACCCCACCCAGCACTACTCCCGCACCAGGAGGTCTTGCGAGACCCATGACACCTCCCAAAGAGTCCATGTCTTAAGGAACCTCTGGGTTCCTTCTTCAATCTTTTCTAACGTCAGCTCCTCCATCCTTTTGATGTTCTCTACCTCCCCATACCACTCTACCAGGGTGGAAGCAACATTGGTGCGCCATTGGTGCGCCAGTGCCTGGGGATCACCGATCTAGCGGCCGTAAGCAAGTGCCTCAACAACCCCTTCTTGGTGTCCGAGACCGACCCTGGGATCATTGAGAAGAGAGTTACCTGCGGTAACAACGAGCACCCCCTCCCAAAAGGTTTTCACCCCCGGGCACTCCCACCATATGTGGAGCATAGTCCCCGGAGCCTTCCCGCACCGCCAGCAGTCCCCAGACTCCACTCCCCCAAATTTTACCAAGTCTGATGGGCACCTATAGCATCTTGCTAGGATTTTATCATTTCGTTCCTGAGCCCTACATGCCATAGACAGTTTATGAGTAAGGGCAAAGGACTTCTCCCAGTCCTCCGATTCAAATGTCTGCCCCAGGTCCTCCTGCCACCTCCTACAGAACCGGGGTGGTTCCCAAACCTCCCCCTCTCACTGGAGAATCTTGTATAGGGCGGAAATCACATGTTTAGGGGGTGTCGGGTCTTTCAGTAGCTTCTCCCAAGGGCGTGAGAGGGCGAGAGAGGTTCGAGGCCGGGGTAAGGGACCTAATAAAAGCAACCAACTGGGCAAGCAGGAGCCAGGAGACACTCCTATCCCCTCCCCGGGCCCGCAAGTCAAAAAGGGAGTGCGGACCTGTACTCGACACTATATCTCCCGGTCTAGTATCCTGAGTCGCTTCCCAAAGGAGGGAATGTCTTGGAGGTTGTCTTGGAGTTCAACCCCGGAGGGAAGGCCGGGTTATCAAATAGCGGAGTGAGGGGACCAGGTCTGAGTGATAGTTCCCCCCGTCTCAAAAACCTATCCCATACTGTCAATACCGGGCCTACCAAGTTGGGCAGCTCCCGTTTCCCGGGCCGGTGTGAGGGATCCACCCAAGGCAGGGCCACCAGCTTGAGAGGGGATGTATCCCTCTCAATACTAACCCAACATTTATTTTCTTTTTGGTGAAACCAGTCAGAGAGGCGTACCAATACTGATGCGGCATGGTAGATCTTGAGGTCTGGGACCCCAAGTCCTCCCCTATTTTTAGGCCTGCAGAGCATTGCCCTTCGCACTCTGGGCCTCTTATTGCCCCAAATAAATTTAAAGAAGGCATCCTGGAGCAGCTTGAAAAAGCCACGCTCCGGAGCCAATGGGATTGCCTGGAACAGGTAGAGAAATCGGGGCAAAATGTCCATTTTCAAAATATTTATGTGCCCCAGCCATGAATATTGTTTTTTAATGTAAAGGTTTAGGTTGGTGACCGTAGAGTTGAGGAGAGGGGCGTAGTTAAGTTTGTAAAGCTTTCCGTTAAAATGGAGGGTAGAGATATATGTGGTGAGGTTATATACATAAGCAGATCATCAGCAAAGAGAGAGAGCTTGTGCTCCTTTCCCCCACAAGAGATCCCCCTGATGGAAGGGTTAGCCCTCAGAGCATTGGCTAGGTGCTCCATCACTAACACATAAAGCAATGGGGATAGGAGGCAGCCCTGGCGAGTACCATTCCGGATACTGAAGGGGCCTGACAGGGAGCCATTAACCTTCACCCTTGCTGTAGGGTCGCGGTACAGGGCCATGATTCTAGATAACATGACCGGGCCCATTCCCACCTGATCCAGCGCAGCCCTCAGGAACCCCCAGTGCACCCTGTCGAAGACTTTTTCCGCATCCACTGCTAGCACGCAGGCCGGAATGGCCCACGACTGTGCGTGGTGCATCAGGGATATCGTCTTAATAGTGTTATCACTTGCCTCCCTTCCCGAGACAAACCCCACTTGATCCAAGCTAACCAATGAGGGAAGCAGCGGTTGGATTCTAAGGGCGATGCTTTTAGCAAATATTTTCACATCCACATTGATCAATGAGATCGGCCTGTAACTTCCCAGCAAGGTACTGTCCCTGCCGGGCTTTGGGATGACCACAATGTGCGCTTCTAGGGCCTGTCTCTGGAAGGGGCAGTGGCTCGAAATCGAGTTAAACACTCACTTTGTAAAACCGGGGAGTGAATCCATCTGGGCCCGGACTTTTACCTGCAGGGGATTGCCCTATGGCTTGAACCACCTCCTCTATCTTAAATGTATCTTCCAGCGAGTCACTGTCCTCTGGAAGTAACATCGGGAGGGCTGTTTCCCTTATGTAGTCTACCAGTGAGTCATTTTCAACTTTTTTCAACGGTTCCTGGGCAGAAGTGCTTTCGATGTTATAGAGTTTGGAATAGAAAGCCCGTAATTTGCTCGCAATCTGGGGTGTTTTATGGAGTTCTGAACCCCCAGCCCCCCTAATGGGGGGAATGAATGCGCAACCCTGCCTCGGGTGGAGAGGCCGGGCCAGCATCCCTCTACATTTATCTGAATGATCATAGCTACGGGCCTTACATCTATCTCTGTATTTGAGAAAACACTGGTCATACAGGCTCTTTAGGCTCTGTCTAGCATCCAGAAGCTCTCTCAAAACTGGTTGAGCGGGGGAGGATTTGTGCACCTCCTCCAATTCCTTAATACGCTCTAGGACAATCCCGATCCGCAGCACCCGTTCCCTCTTGAGCCTGGACCCGTGCTTAATAAAGACTCCCCGAAGTACACATTTAAACGCTTCCCACTGCAGTGGTAATGGGGTCGGGTCGCCAGCATGGTCCGAGTGGAAGTTGGCTATAGTGGCCTTTATTTTCACCAGGCACAAGGCGTCCTTTAACAAATTGTCATTAAGACGCCAATTATAGCACCTAGGGACCACTTCCGGGATCGGGAGGCTCAAGAAGACAGGGGCATGATCTGACTAGAGCATCTGCTCAATGGAGGTGTCAGGGTCACGCACAAGTGCATGGTGACTGAGAAAGATTTAATCCAGTCTGCTATAGGTATTGTGAGGGTGGGAGAAGAATGTGTAGTCTCTTGTTCCCCCATGCTGAATTCTCCAGGAGTCTACAACCTGGAGGGCGCGGAGGGCCCCGTGGAGCCTACCCAACCTAGAATGAGGTATCGCTGGCTTACCTTGGGAGGAATCCAACCTCGGGTCCAGTGCCAGGTTGAAGTCTCCTCCCAGCACTATGATGCCCTCCGCAAACTCCTCCAGCATATGTAAGATCCCCATGCCCACCTCCACCTGATTCTGAATGGGCAGATATACACTGGCTAGTGTATACCTGGCCTTGTGTAATGTAAACTTAAGAAATAAATATCTGCCATTTGGGTCTACTTTCGAGTCTAAAGGCTCCAGGGGGACGGATTTATGAAGTGCTGTAGACACTCCTTTTGATTTATTCTCCGGATTGGGGCTGTGAAACCATCTGTCATAGTACTTGTTTCGGATTTCCGGAATTTTCCCCTGACAAAAATGTGCAGCATTATAACATTTACCCTTTCTTTGTGGAATCCATACAATATTTTTGCCCTTTTCAGGAATATTCAACCCCTTGGCATTAAAGGTACAAAACTTGATAGTTGCCATGTTAGCCGGTTATCTGGGATTATGGCTTGGGGCTGGGGTAAAGTGCAGTAATCAGGGGGTCACAGAGGACCAGGAAGAAACCAAGGCACCAGGGGTGTAGGACCCAAACCAAGGACCGAGACCCCAAGGAGGAACAGGAAAAGAGGTGAGACAGAAGGATGAAGAGTAGAGTTTATGAGAATTAGAGCAAGAAACCTAATAAGCCCTTCCTTTACAGAGGAAGGCACAAACAAGAGGCCAGATCCAACAGGACAGCGTGGGACGGTTATTGGGGAAAGTGGCTTCGCAACTCAGGAGCAAGCCCCCATCTACTCGCGGTGAATGACTAGGCTCCTTTCCCACCCCACCCTCCTAGGAGCAGAAGAAGACAGCCGCCCTCTCCAAACAAGCATAAACTGTAGCTCCCCAGGAACCCTCCCCGTACTCTTGAACATATCGTAAAACAAGCGGGAATTGCAGCCTCAGAACTAACACCATAAATGGGCCAGACCAGGGGAGAGGGCCGGCACACATGTCCCAAACCCCTGCCCCATCCCGAGAACCCAAGATTGGTCTAATCAATACTGTGTCTCATAGTCATACTGGAGCACGTCCTTCTTCGGTGGGTGCTCGCAGGAGCACGGGGGCAGGGCGCGGGGGGGGGGGGGCAACGGGAGAAACATAGGCAAAAGTCACCGGAGTGGGGAGCAAGGCAAAGGTTGGAGGGGGGGCTAGCGCTCCATGATCCTTCTCCGTCCCCCGACCAGCCGGGGCCCCCAGGCGCGCTGCGGCAAAGGAGACGGGGGGGGGTCAACCGCCAGCCAGTCCGGAACCGGTAACGGATCCGAGCCCAGGAAGACAAACAATCCTGGCAAATCCACCTTGCTTCTGAGGGTGAACGTGGAGTTGTCCTTGTGCACTATCAGATGGAAAGGGTGGCCCCACTTATAGGAGGCCCCGACCTCCCTTATCTTGTCGAGTAGAGGACGGAGCATGCACCTCATCTGCAGGGTGCGTCGTGATACATCCAGTAGGATCGTGATTTGCGAGCCCTTACATTCGAATCGTCCTCTTTCCCAAGCCAGGCGTAGGATGTCCTCCTTGATGGTAAAAAGATGGATTCTACATAGGACGTCCCAGGGGGCCTGGGGGACCAGTTACTCTATGGATTCTATCAATGAGCAGTTCAGCGTCTGTTGGTCTCCCCAGCATGAAGTTAAACATTTCCATTGCCAATGTGCGTAGCGTCTCTGATCTGACCTCAAATCTTCAGGTTGTTACGCCTGTTTCTGTTCTCCTGATCATCTGTTTGAAGCTGGAGGTCGATCAATTGTTGATGGTGAAGCTCTTGCGCTCGCCCCAGGGCCGCCAGGCACGTTTCGTGGTCTGTGAGGGAATCTTCGAGCGACTCGACTTTGGTATCCAGAGCAGAAGATTTCTCTGCGTAGAGCCCGTTCGATTCTAGTCGCGACCGCCTCCAGGTGCGCCTTAAGCTCGGAAGCTCGGAAGGCACTGCAGAATAGCTCGGATACTGGGGTCAATAGCTGGCTGTGGGAACAGCTGTCTGATTGGAGCCTGGGATGGGGGCATCCCGAGCGAGGAGCAAGATGGACCTTCCCCAGCCTGGGCAGATCCGGCATAGTTCGGGTCCCCCTCGCCACCCGCGGGCCCCGACAACCTGGTGAATTTACGCTGGGTCCGGGCGACCACTCAAGGTGCAAGGCCCCGGAGGGCGTCCGAGCTGGTGTGCATGGAGAAGCAGAGCCCACAGGATTCGGATGAACATCCGCCCACACAACTGCTTCATTGCATTTAGGACTGTCTCCCCATGTGGGGCACATTATTGGTGACTGGGAACGAAAAGCTCTCTCAGGGGACATGGGACTGTGTGTTTGAGGGGGCACTGAAGTGGTGCAGACATTTATTTTGCCGTCCCCTGTGTGCTGGCTTTCACCCAGGCTGCTGCAGGGAGCCCCCCTCCTGTGTGGTGAGGGCACGTGCGAAGGCTCCAAGCGCCTCGATATGAACAGCACTGCGGAAATCCCCCCCTCGAGGGAGAGCTGTTCACCCGGCCCCTGCCGCTCGCACCAGCTGATTCTTCAGGCGGGGCGGAGGCAGGGTCGGCTCGGCTCCCCGCGCCGCACTTCATCATGCGCCTGTCGGCTCTTTCCCGCTCACGTCGCTGCGACTGCCGCCCTTCACTCCGATGGAGCGCAGATGCGCCCTCCGCGCCGATCGCGGTTCCCGGTCCCTGCTGCGGGGATAAGGTAAGCGGCATACCTCCTGTTCCACGGAGCTCCGCGTCCTCCCCTCCGGCCTCCAGTCTCCCTCGGCACTCCTCTCCCCTACAGGATCTGAAGGGCGCCATCTTGCTGGTCGGGGCTCGCTGCCCCACCGGGTCTCGGGGTATCAATCGCCTTCTTAGGGGGCTTTTTGGTGGGTCCCCCCGCTCTCTTCTTCTTTCTGCTCCCCATTTGTGGGTTTTGGGGGGTTAAATCATCCAAAATCTGCTATATAATCAGGGGCTGCAGCAGAGCTCTAAAAGGTGCCTCCTCACTCCTTCATGGCCAAGCCACACCCCCCCGCAGCTCTTTTTTTATAATCTTAGATCTGGCTTCTAATAAAGTTTTTTTATCATAATAATAATTTGTGTATCTTGTGTATGGCAAAGAATACCTACTTCCAAATATGACGCTCTGGAGCTACAGCAGATGCATAAAACTTGAAGAACAACGAAGGTCAGATTAAGGCTTCTCCATTCTAACCAGCCTAATAAACTCTCCATTCTGTGCTACTATAAAAATGTCATATTATTTCCTTAGCTTTGTTTTTCCTGATAACCCCCCCCCCCCCTCCTAGTGCCACAGAGAGAAGAACCCCAAGCCCATACCAA
The DNA here is from genome assembly GCA_027917425.1 of Gastrophryne carolinensis. NCBI lineage: Eukaryota > Metazoa > Chordata > Amphibia > Anura > Microhylidae > Gastrophryne > Gastrophryne carolinensis. The sequence goes on from CM051244.1 coordinate 139,572,950, forward strand.
AAGGCATAAGGGCTTGTAAATGGTAGCTCTGGGGGGCACACGATGCGTCTTCTGTGCCTTGGGCTACAAGCACTTATGCCTGGTGCCCAGGCTGGTTGCCTTTTGTGGAGGGGGGACATCAGAATCAGGTATATTTTCATTAGATAAAAAACACCAAAATTATAAATGCCAGATGTCAATTAAATGAGATGCCATCTTGAGCGGCATGAAATGAAAAATCTCAGCAAAATAATTATCGCAGGTAATCGCAGACAAAAATGGTCTGTTGAATCAGATGAGGGGTAAAAATGGGCGAGAACAGGAAAAAAACAGATCTCGCAGGGCTCTGAATCAATAGATATGGGATGGTTATATAGCTTTGGAATTCATAGATAGATTGATAGGTAAATAAATAGATAGATATGCAATAGAATGGATATATATATATATATACATATAGGATGGGTATATTCAAACCGTAGATCTGGGGCGGCCTGGCCATAGAGAGACCCGGAACAATTGCTGGTGGGCTGCACTGCTTTGGGGCCAGTTGGGCTGCTGCTATTAACACCCTCATTCAATACATGCCCCCTTAGTGACCCTTTAAGCACGCTGTACCCGGCCCCACTGTACCCACAAGCCAGGGAACCCCAGCCCCTAATGCTATAGCCCCGGCATCATGGTTGGGGGCCTCTGCAAGGATGTGTCAGGCCAGGCTGGTAAAATCCAAGGCTGATTTTTGGCCCCATTTCGCCACTGACATAGTAATATACATACTCTCTCTCTTTCCCTCTCTCACTCTATAGATAAATAGGATAAATAGATAGATATTGGACGGATAGATTAGTAGATAAATATTATAGTTTTATAATACAATTAGAGATGAGCGAACTTTTGAAAAATTTGATTCAACTGATTCGCCGATTTTCCCGACAAAAATCGTTTCGACCCGAATTTATGCGCTACGAATCGCTATTAAAAATGGCTATTTCTGAGCCTCCTAGAGCCTCAATAGGGTTGTAAACCATTCTGCCTTGCTGTAACACGCATAGGACGCGTGCTGGGTTATTGAAATAATACTGTAAATAATTATCACATGCAGATCAGAGGCATCGCTAATAGAATCGCAGAGCGGCACAATTGCAGAGAGTTGAAGTGGCATCACTATGAGGGGCCCCTATAGTGCCTGAAAAACACACCCTGGAGCTGGCAGCAGCAGGAGCCCAAAAATTAGCTGAATCACACCCTGCAGTTGGCAGCAGCAGCAGCCGCCCAAACATTGGTTGAAGGGGTTGAAGGAGACACTGGAGTTGGCTGCAGGAGCCCAAAAATTGGATGAATCACACCCTGGAGTTGCAAGCAGCAGCAGCAGCCCAACCATAGCTTGAAAGAGACACTGGAGTTGGCAGCAGGAGCCCAAAAATTGGATGAATCACACCCTGGAGTTGCAAGCAGCAGCAGAAGCCCAAACATAGCTTGAAAGACACACTGGAGTTGGCAGCAGGAGCCCAAAAATTGGATGAATCACACCCTGGAGTTGCAAGCAGCAGCAGGAGCCCAAACATTGCTTTAAAGAGACACTGGAGTTGGCAACAGGAGCCCAAAAATTGGCTGAATCACACCCTCGAGTTGCAAGCAGCAGCAGCAGCCCAAACATAGCTTGAAAGAGACACTGGAGTCGGCAGCAGGGGCCCAAAAATTGGATTAATCACACCCTGGAGTTGCAAGCAGCAGCAGGAGCCCAAACATAGCTTGAAAGACACACTGGAGTTGGCAGCAGGAGCCCAAAAATTGGCTGAATCAAACCCTGGAGTTGCAAGCAGCAGTAGCAGCAGGAGCCCAAACATTACTTTAAAGAGACACTGGAGTTGGCTTCAGGAGCCCAAAAATTGGATGAATCACACCCTGGAGTTGCAAGCAGCAGCAGCAGGAGCCCAAACATAGCTTGAAAAACACACTGGAGTTGGCAGTAGGAGCCCAAAAATTGGCTGAATCACACCCTGGAGTTGCAAGCAGCAGTAGCCCAAACATAGCTTGAAAGAGACACTGGAGTTGGTAGCAGGAGCCTAAAAATTGGATGAAATCACACCCTGGAGTTGCAAGCAGCAGGAGCCCAAATGTTGCTTGAAAGAGACACTGGAGTTGGCTGCAGGAGGCCAAAAATTGGATGAATCACACCCTGGAGTTGCAAGCAGCAGCATGAGCAACAGCAGCCCAAACATAGCTTGAAAGACACACTGGAGTTGGCAGCAGGAGCCCAGAAGTTGGATGAATCACACCCTGGAGTTGCAAGCAGCAGCAGCAGCCCAAACATAGCTTGAAAGACACACTGGAGTTGGCTGCAGGAGCCCAAAATTGGATGAATCACACCCTTGAGTTGCAAGCAGCAGCAGCCCACACATAGCTTGAAAGAGACACTGGAGTTGGCAGCAGGAGCCCAAATATTGGATGAATCACACCCTGTAGTTGCAAGCAGCAGCAGCAGGAGCCCAAACATAGCTTGAAAGAGGCACTGGAGTTGGCAGCAGGAGCCCAAAAATTGGATGAATCACACCCTGGAGTTGCAAGCAGCAGCAGCAGGAGCCCAAACATTACTTTAAAGAGGCACTGGAGTTGGCAGCAGGAGCCCAAAAATTGGATGAATCACACCCTGGAGTTGCAAGCAGCAGCAGCAGGAGCCCAAACATAGCTTGAAAGACACACTGGAGTTGGCAGCAGGAGCCCAAAAATTGGATGAATCACACCCTGGAGTTGCAAGCAGCAGCAGCAGGAGCCCAAACATAGCTTGAAAGACACACTGGAGTTGGCTTCAGGAGCCCAAAAATTGGATGAATCACACCCTGGAGTTGCAAGCAGCAGCCCAAACATTACTTTAAAGAGACACTGGAGTTGACAGCAGGAGCCCGAAAATTGGATGAATCACACCCTGGAGCTGCAAGCAGCAGCAGCAGCAGCAGCTGCAGGAGCCCATACATTGCTTTAAAGAGACACTGGAGTTGGCAGCAGCCGCAGCAGGAGCCCAAAAATTGACTGACACACCCTGGAGTTGGCAGCAGCAGGAACCCAGAAATTGGCTGGAAGGCACCCTGAAGTTGGCAGCAGCAGGAACACAAACATTAGCTGGAAGGCACACCCTGGAGTTGGCAGCAGCATAAGCAGGAGCCCAAACATTGCTTGAAAGACACCCTGGAGTTGGCAGCAGCAGCAGCAGGAGGCCAAAAATTGGCTGAAAGGCACACCCTGAAGTTGGCATCAGCAGGAGCCCAAAAATTGTCCTAAAGACATAAATATGTTTTGCACCATTTGGAAAGTGTAAAACGTGGCACCATGCTGAATCTAGTCGCATGCATCAGCCATTGGTGGGTGGAAATCCTGGCTGATCCATCCCTGATTCATTTTGACAAAGGTGAGTCTCTCCACATTTTTAGTTGACAGACGAGTTCTCCTCGCCGTAACTATGGCCCCCGCCGCACTAAACACCCGCTCAAATGGCATGCTACTGGCCGGGCAGGACAGCTTTCCCAGGGCAAACTCTGCTAGTTGCGGCCACAAGCCAAGTTTGGCTGCCCAGAAGTCCAGCGGATCCTCAAGGTGTGTTAGCATCGTCATGTCAAGGTATGACATGACCTGCTGGTTGAGGTCCTGCTCCAGGTCTTCCTGCTTCTCATGAGTAGCCTCACTATGCGGGTGTAGAAAGCTACTTATTGGCGACTGAAGACTGAGGCTGCTGCTGATGGAGCTGCTGCTGCTCCTGCCAACCTCCCCAGCAGCCATGGCAGTGGAAGGTGAGCGCAGAGGTCCCCCCGAGAGTATGGACCATGGCGCAGATAGGCATCGGCCAACTGACTACGCAGAATGTCTTTGTAGTAGTTCAGTTTGTCCTCCCTCTCGGCGGGTTAAAAAATGCCCCCATCTTGTGCCGGAAGCGAGGGTCCAATAAGGTGGACAGCCAGAAGTCATCCCGCCGACAAATGGAAACAATTTTGGGTTCACTACGCAAGCACGTTAGCATGCTTCCTGCCATTTGCGCAAGTGACTCAGAGGGACTACCTGTCTCCATCTCCACTGCATACTGCCACGGTGTGTCCGGCTCCTCTGTCTCGCCTCCCTCAAAACCCTCTAGCTCCTCTGGCTGCTCCTGCTCCTCCTCTCCTGTCCGCTGACTAGATAAACCAGCCATTTCGCCAAGCCTAAACTGTGCTTCACTGGGCCACTCCTCCTCCTCTTCCTCCTCCTCCTCCAGTTCAGCTCCAACGGGGTTCATGTGGCCGTAAGATGTAGATGCCATGTCTCCATTGCCCTGACCAGCCATGTTTTCAACATGTGCTGTAGTACATGAAGCAGTGGAATCACGTCGTTCATCCCGTAATCCTGCCGACTGACAAATCAAGTGGCTTCCTCAAAGGGCCTGAGCAAACGGCAGGTGTCACGTATGAGCTGCCACTGGTTGACATTGAAGTTACACAGGGGAGTCCCCCTATCCGCTTGGATCATCAGGAAATCCACGAGGGCTTTTCTCTGTTCATATAATCGGTCCAACATGTGAAGGGTGGAATTCCAACGGGTGGAAACATCGCAAAGCAGACTATGTTGGGGGCTACCGTTCTGACGCTGTAGCTCAAGAAGGGTGTGTTTGGTATGAGTGGCTGAAGTGCATGCAAAGTATCCTTGAAGTTGTTAGGATGTCTTGCAGATGGGGGGAACACTTCAGAAACCGCTTGACAACCAGATTGAAGACGTAACCATGATTCCCATTTTAAGTTTTCTTGGAGTAAGCCATGTTTGGATTTCCTGATGAATACATTTAAGCAGTTCCTCCCCTGTGTGACTCCGTTCGCCAAGACAAACCATGTGAAGCACAGCGTGACACCTCCGTGCCCTGCACACATGGTAGACTGGAGGGGCACTGAGACTTGAGGCTACAGTGGAGGATGAGGAGATGGCGGAGGATGAGGAGGCCGAGTCGCACGGTGTCACAGGCCCAACGGGCAGGGAGCGCGGTGGCCGAAGCGGAGTGACCTGTCCAAGTTGCTGCTGCTGCTGCAAAGGGACCACATTCACCCAGTGGGCCGTAAACGACATGTACTGTCCCTGACCGTAGTTACAGCTCCAGACGTTGGCGCTGCCATGCACTTTGCTACACAACGGCAGGCTCAAGGACTGGCCCACCTTCTGTTCAACAAAAGTGTGCAGCGCTGGTACTGACTTCTTGGCAAAGAAATGACGGCTTGGGTCTCTCAGTTCTCTGAAAGGTGCAGAGTCCACCACCTGAAAAGGGAGCAACTGCAGCACCAGCAACTTGGACAGGAGCACATTCAGCTTCTGCGCCGTAGGATGAGTGGGTGCATACTGCTGTCTCTTGGACATGGCTTCGCTGATGGATTGCTGGCGGGATGCATGACTTGGAGGAGGAGGAGCAGGAGTGACAGAGGATGGGTATGACGCACAGCTGCCTTCGGCTAAGGTGCTGGAGCCTTGGCTGGCAGAAATTGGGAGCGGTGTGCCACTTGGTGAGGAAGCAGGCTGGACCACCTCTTCAGAGCCTCGGTTTTCCCAGGCCGCTTTCAGGTGACGCGTCATATGTTGACGCAGGGCCGTGGTGCCAACATTTGAGCCCTGGCCACGCTTCACCTTCTGCCTACATATCTTGGATGTGACCATGTTACCCTCCTGCGGATGCTTCAGGAAAAACTGCCACACTGCCGAGTAGCTACTTTTCCCACCAACAGGCCTCACTGATTCACTGCTACTGTCGCCAACTCCACTACCTCCCGATAAGGTAGCCTGCCGCGCAGCAGGTGCTCTACCCCAGCCCCGGCCCCGTTTGGCTCCAGTCTTTACAATTGTGCCCCCATGCTGACTGCCAACAATGCTGCTAACACCTTGCTGCCTCAGCTGCTGACTCCGGGGCAACCTGCGCCCCTCTTCTCCTGATGATGACGATGAAGCCCATCATCATTATCATCACCGAGTTGTGGCTGCACATCACTGATGTTCTCGGTTTCCTCAACAGTGTCTGGCGCAGGAGCTGGAACGCTTGCAACTGAAATAGGAGAGTTATAATATGATATATATAAATATCTAATATTTGCTTCACATTAATCTCCAATATCTCTATTAGAGATCAATGCTATAAATGTTGCAAATACTAACAATCATATCAGCCCAGCGGCCACTAATCTGATACAACAATGGCCGCTAAGGCTCTCCCAACACAACCAGTGAACTGTCCTAAGAGGGAAATAGGTTATGCCTTGATAAATACTTTGCACTTACAAACTATTGTGTGAGAAATTATCCACTACACACAAAGTAAGATGTATTTATAAAACGGGTTTAATTAGCAGCACAGAAATTAACCTTACTAACCCAATATGTTCCTAGAGTCCCCCAGATAACCTTATATTACAGGCAGTCCTTATATTATAAAGTTACAGTAAGTTATGGTACAATATATGTTATAATGGATATACAATATATGTTATAATGGATATATAGAGAGACAAAGCAGAGACAGATACACAGCGATACTTAAGTTTTCAGGGCATTCAGGTCCAGGTGTCATCCCCCCGCCATCCATCGACTCCCGGGCCCCCAGCACAAAGCTTACTAATGTATGAACAATAGAGGGAGTGGCCAGCATTCCCTGCCTCGTGGGAGTGTCTGCCAAGCTCGGCCCCCATCAGGACTCCTACGAATTAGATGTATATCTCACAAAGGCTATAACTCCTACAATATGCATGTTATCAACTTGTAACCAAGAAATTCATGATCCCCATAAATTTCTAAGTTAAATGAGCCCAAACACCAAATGTATACCATCCAGGGTCCAACACTTTGTGGATTGTCAGACCCTGGACAATATATGTATGCCATGTTTGATATCAAATGAAAGGTCTAATAGTTCTGAATGAGAATCTCTCATTAATATCGGCATGAGTGACATATTACAAGAGTTACAATACTTCCCAGAAACAACAGCCAACTCGCAGGTGTCCAACGTATATTGGCCATCTGGACTTTTCAACACAAAACTCCCCAGCAGTTGGAGGCAGCTATCTGGCAGCTAGGTGTGATTAGGTGTCTATTGTTCTTATAGGCATGGCAGGATGTGGGACCACTATTTGAATGTTAATTAGGGACAGCGCCCTGTAACAGCAACACCCACGACACTGTGCACATCACTATTTGTCTGCCTAGCTAAAGAAGCCACCTCCATTTCTTGGCTGGGCAGTAGCTGCTGACTGTCCTCTATCTGATCGTCCTCCTCACAAAAGAGTGGAGCTGAACCCAAAGCATAGGATACGTCGCTGGGGGAGGGAACGGCGTAGGACAGAGGCAATGGGAGGACAGGGACTGCTCTCGGTGCATGCCAACTCAGGGTTGTGTCAGAGGAACCTACCGACCCTAGACTGGGGGTGTCAGATGTAACTTGTGATGATGTTGATGAGCGCGTTAACCATTCTACCATGGCAGATGCGTTACTGGTGGAGACACGACCGCTAGCATATACTGGCAGTTCAGGTTTCTCACCGTGACTCCTGCTGCCACTCGCTCCTAGTCTGCTGCGACCTCTGCCTGCTGAATCCTGGCCTCTGCCACTCCTCTTTGAACATCCTTGCACTTGTCTGCCTGACATTTTTATGTATTTGAAATGCGTAATAAAATGTGTAAAAAAAATGTGTTTACTTTAAAAAGAAGAAGCTAAATAAAGTGAGGGACTGCTTCTCTGCACCAGATACTATGAAAATTGGCAATATGAGATACCCTGCGGCCTAGTGTTTTTTTTTGTTAAAGGCAGATCAAAAACCAATTCAAAATGCAATACTTTGATTCAACTGAGGAAGGATCAACAAGCGTAATTAGTATAACAGATAGGCTGCCTAATGCAGGTTTGGGATGCCCTGCGGCCTGGTGTTTTTTTTTGTTAAAGGCAGATCAAAAACCAATTCAAAATGCAATACTTTGATTCAGCTGAGGAAGGATCAACAAGCGTATTTAGTATAACAGATAGGCTGCCTAATGCAGGTTTGGGATGCCCTGTGGCCTGGTGTTTTTTTTGTTAAAGGCAGACCAAAAAACAATTCAAAATGCAATACTTTGATTCAGCTGAGGAAGGATCAACAAGCCTATTTAGTATAACAGATAGGCTGCCTAATGCAGGTTTGGGATGCCCTGCGGCCTGGTGTTTTTTTTGTTAAAGGCAGACCAAAAACCAATTCAAAATGCAATACTTTGATTCAGCTGAGGAAGGATCAACAAGCGTATTTAGTATAACAGATAGGCTGCCTAATGCAGGTTTGGGATGCCCTGGGGCCTGGTGTTTTTTTTGTTAAAGGCAGACCAAAAACCAATTCAAAATGCAATACTTTGATTCAGCTGAGGAAGGATCAACAAGCGTATTTAGTATAACAGATAGGCTGCCTAATGCAGGTTTGGGATGCCCTGGGGCCTGGTGTTTTTTTTTGTTAAAGGCAGACCAAAAACCAATTCAAAATGTAATACTTTGATTCAGCTGAGGAAGGATCAACAAGCGTATTTAGTATAACAGATAGGCTGCCTAATGCAGGTTTGGGATACACAGGTGGGCTGGTGTTTTTTGGTTAAAGGCAGACCAAAAAATATTTAAACTAATCCAGTTATATATTATGATAAATGCTTGTGTGTAACAGATAGGGTTAAATAAGCCACTGCATAGATGGCATGCACAGAGGCAAGGCAGATTTACAGCACAAAGAACTGAAATTGAATTGAAAACTGATCTGGCTAATAAAAAAAAAAAAAATTTCACTGTCACTTCTAAGCTGTCCCTGGCTGGATGGTTCCGGTTTTCCCCTATATTTCCCTATCTTTCCCTGGCTCTGTCTACCTCTCTGTCTGCCTCTCTGACTCTCCCTACCTATCTCTAACTCTCTGTCCCCGTCTCTAACTAGCTGTGCTCTGGCCGCAATGCAAGGCTGAAATGCGCACAAGCAAGATGGCCGCCGCTTTATATAGCACGGTGACGTCACCGGGCTTCCTGGCTGCTGATAGGCTGCATGTGACTTACCCATGATACCTTGCCCCAGGGGGTATGTCTGGACATGTTCATCCACCATTTTAGAATGCCTGTAATTGAAATAAATGGAGTTTAAAGGAAAACTTCGATCGATCGAATCACGGGGAAATTCGGATTCGTTCAGAATCAAATTTTCCATGAAATTCGGAACTAATCCGGGTTTGTCCGGATCGATTCGCTCATCCCTAAATACAATCTATCCCAAATATCAACAATATTACCTATGAGACTGCCAATTTGGTTTCTATACCTAAGCTATATTAATTAACCTGGCTGTTTATCTCTTAATTAGAGATAGCATTTTACCACCATCAGGCCACCAGGAGGCAGCACCGAAAACATCTACTCCTCATTTTAACTCCCATACAAGTGACAGTTGGTGTTTTCAGTGACATGGTAGGTTGAGCCTGACCATCAAGCCATATTTTTGGGAAGTGTATTGCTGGCCACCAGAGCTGACATCAGGGCAGTACAGACATAAAATGAGTATGGGGTCCATGCAATCCTTTGCAGCCACCCACACCTTCATTATACTGTATTCTGGGTGATTACAGAGGAGGGTCATTGGATAGTATGTAGGTGCACAGCATGGGTTAAAGGAATTGAGAGACACTGAGATCACCAGATGTTATGAGTGATCTGTAATGCTGTATGAGGGAGCTCTGAGCCATTATGGAGGTATAAAGGGGTCCTTGGAGGTGGCATAGAGGTAATCTACTGTTACACTATGTAGAGCACAGAAGGTAAAGATGCGCTAATATTGGTGGTGAAAAAACTCTCTCTGTGATGGTTTAGACCAATATTTGAACTACCACCTGGGGAATTTAGAATAGGTTATGGAATAAAACTTGGCCTGGATTCAGGAGGTCTCGGTAACACACGGTTAGTTTAATGGCTTACTCTGGTAAGAAAGAAGAACACTGTTATCATGCTACATGTGAACACATAATCATATACATATAACATATTACAGGACTTCAGGGAGCTCACATATTTTTAAGTCAGGGCCGGCGTCAGCACCCGGCGAGGCAGAGCAGCTGCCGGGGTACCCATTGATAGGGCTAGCCTTTGGGATGTGTGATGGTGCTTGACTGGTGGTGGACTGGGAGGGCCTCGTGGCGCGCCAGCGATGACTGAGGTGGCGGTGCAATTTCTTTTCCCAGGCAGGTGGGTACGATACTATGCAGCAATAAGGTTCCACTGTTGCCCGTGCCGTTCCCGCCAGGGAGAAAGGAAGGGGCCTCCACACCACGTGACAGGCATGCCGGCGGGCTGTGGGATATCAACAGCAGGCAGCAACAAGGAGACAGGGAGTGCGAGCCAGGAGGTAAAGCACTGTAGAGGTAAGGTTTTTTCTTTTCTCCTGTCAAGTCCATGAAGTGGGGGTGGTATTCAGCTTCTCCAGCCGCACAATAATATGCACAGCCACACAACGGGACATCTTGATTTAGATTCCAGGGGAGGAAGTGCTGGGTTTTGTTCTGCTTTTAAGTTGTCCACCCCAGCTGATTTCCTATCCCTAGAGCATCGCAATCTGTGATACCCTACTGTGTGAAACCCCCTGGGATTCGGCATCTGCTTGTGCAGTTGACCCTCTATTTTCTCAGTTATATTTGTGGGCCTATAGATTACACCAAATTGTATTTTAACATTGTTTACATCGCCCCGAACTTCTACCCACAAGTATTCTACATCCTCACAATCTTCTGCTAGTATCCCCTCATTAATATATGCTTTGAATTCTTGCTTTACAAGAGACATACATCGCCCCCTTTCCTTTGTGCTCTGTGTTTCCTAAAGAGAGCAAACCCTTGAAGACTGACAGGCCAGTCATGTGTGGAAACCAGCCATGCCTCAGCCATGCCAATAACATCAATATTTTCTTCCAGTACCAGAGCCTCACTTTGCTAGCCAGACTTCTGACATTTGTCAACATACACTTTAAGTTTCCATCTAGTTTGACACATTGAGCTTTAGTATTGGCTTCTGCAGTAATGCATCCGCCTAATTTTTCACTGCTGGTTTTCAGTGATTGCCCCCTTGATGCCCCCTAAGGATCATGCTATTTGGACCAAAACTCTAGTTTTGGTCTCCTTTGAAGCGCACCAAACCCCTTTAAACCTGTACTCAGAGTCTAAACAAATCTAGATTCTCCTGATTTTGGATGCCCCTGTGTGTGAACCCCCACCCCATTTGTTCATTACTTTCCTCGAACTGGTGAGTGCGCTGTGGGATTGCCAGTTTGAGTTAACCACCAAGCCAGGTAGGTCCTTTCACAAACAGCGGCATCCCAAATTGAGATGCCCCTGTAAAGCGGACCAAAACCCAGGTCATGTCTGATGAAGAAAACGGAATATTCTCGAAAGCTTACCTTTAATATACTGCCTTAGCCTGAAAACATATCGCCTGATTTCTTCACTTTCTACTGCTTCCAATGGCTAACACAGTACAACACAATATTGCTTGAAAACTTTTTAAAACATTTTGACTCGAGGGGCTGTTGTACCCAACTTTATTGGCAGCTCACATCCTGGAGACACTGCACAACAACCCTTCATGAGAATAAAGAAGATCCTGCATCTTCCACAGAAGCAGAAGAAATAACTTTCACAGTGACTATTAAAATGTCCTTTTTCATCCTGCATTCTTTCCTCTAGTTCCCCTTTCTAATCGCTGTCATTTTCTGAATTACATTCTCCATTCTCCAAACTTCTTTTATTTTCACTCTCCCAATTAGCCTGTGCTTCATTTTGGGGGTTATTCATGAAGGGATAGTGCCAGGTAGTGCCTCATAGAGGCAGGCAGCGTCTGGTGAACCAGCCTCTTTATTTCATTTCTGTTCCATTTCTTTCTTTTATCCTCCTTCCTTTCCATAGTCTTCTGTCCAGGTATATCTTCCTTTCCCATTACCTTCACATGTCTTTCTTTCCTGTAGTCCCCTCACCTAGTATGTGTCTTTTCTTTATTTCCCTTTTCATTTGTTCCTTTGCCTTTTCCTTAATGCCATTTATTTTCCATCCCTTATTTCTTCCTGCCTCTCTATTTGTTCTATTATTATCTTCATTTCTTTTCTATCATTGCTTAGCCCCTTCCCCATTTTCCTTTTTCCATTTGTTTCCTCCATCCTCCTCTTGTGTTTCTTCCATTACTTTTTCATTTAGTTTTTTCCTGGTTCTCCTTCTGTCCCTTTTCTTCCTCACCCTTGTTCTTTTCTATACCTTCCTCCCTCGTTTTCCTTTTCTTCTTTACACCACTACTAAATACTCCCCAATCTTTTATCTAATTTTCTTCACATTTGTCACTTATTTTTTGTTTCTTTAGTGTAATTGATTTTCATTCCTTCATTCCTTTCTGTTCTATTATTATTGGCATTTCTTTTCTCCCAACCCTTTTCTTACCCCCTCTCCCCATGTTCTTACTTTTTAATTTGTTCCCCCCCCCCCCCTTATTTGTTTATTCCATTACTTTTCATTTTCTTTCTTTCCTGGTTCTCCTCCTTAATTCTGTCTGTCCTATTATTCCTCTCTCTTGTTTCTTCTTTATGCTTTATATTGAAAGAGTATGATAATAAGAATAGCAAGAATAGATATCCAGAGTGAATATATTAAAACTCTTTGACCACTTTCTTGTCTTTGTCTCCTTTTTTATGTTCTTTGTTTTCTGTCTTTCCTCCATTTTCCCTTTCTTACCATTGTCATTTCCTGAATTTTACTCTACATTCTCCAAACCTCTTCTTTTATCTTCTTTACTTTCTTCACATTTGTCATTTATCCCTTTGTCGTTTCTTTATTATAATTTACTCTTCTCCCTTCATTCCTTTTTCTGTTTTATTATTATCGTAATTTCCTTTCTCCCTTTGCCTACCCCATCTCCTCATTTTCCATCTTTTTAATTTGTTCCCTCCACCCTCCTTCTCCGTTTTCTATTCTTTCCCTTGCTTTTTCTTCTCTATGCTTTCCTCCTTTTTCCTCTTCTTCTTTATACCTCTCCAATACTAAATGAGTATGATAAAAGAATAGCAAGAATGGATATCCAGCATGAATATATTAAAACTCTTTGACAACTTTCTTGTCTTTGTCTCCATTTTTATGTTCTTTGTTTTCCTAAACATTCTTGTTACCTTCTGTGTTCTTTCCTCTGTTTTCTTACCATTGTCATTTCCTGAATTTTACTCTACATTTTTGAAACCCCTTATTTTATCTTCTTTACTTCTTCACATTTGTCATTTATCCCTTTGTTGTTTTTAGTTATTTCCCTTCCTTCATTCTTTTCTGTTCTATTATTGTCATAATTTCTTTTCTCCCTTTGCCTACCCCCTCTCCCCATTTCCCTTTTTAATCTGTTTCCTCCATACCCTTTTGTGTTTATTCCATTACTTTTCATTGTGTTTCTTTCCTGGTTCGCTTCCTTAATTCTGTCTGTTTCCCATTCCCTTCCTCCTTATTTTTCATTTTTTCGATAAAATTCCCCAATACTCAAATAGTATGATGATAGGAATGGCAAGAATAGATATACAACATAGAGAAGCAAGGAGCCAATATAGGCGGTGACACTGCAAACAATTCTCCGGAGGTGACATCATTCTTTACCATAAGAACTATAAACCCGTGGAATAGCCTCCCACAGAAGCTTGTTAAATCATCAACAGCCGACAGTTTCAAAAAAAGATTAGATGCTTTTCTAGCAGAAAATAACATTAACAGTTACTATTAGATGATAAAAAAATGACCTACCCCAACCCCAATTCTTGGTTGAACTTGATGGACATGTCTTTTTTTCAACTATGTACTATGAATACATGAAAACCCTTTTACCACTCTCTTGTCTTTCTCTTACTTTATTCTGTTCTTTGATTTCTTAAACACTCTTTTCCTTCTGCTTTATTTCATCTAGGTCCCCTTTCTTACCATTGTCATTTCACATTCTCCAAACCGCTTCTTTTATTTCCTCCCTTCCAATGAATCTGTAATTCCTTTTCTTTCATCTCTGTTCCCTTTCTTTCTTTTACTTACATTTCCTTTATTTTTTTCCCCTACATATTTTTTATCCAGGGTTTTAATTTCTTCTTCTTCTTTCTTGTGGTCCGCTCTACCATTATGTCTTTATTATTTCTTTATGTATTTACTTTTTCATTTGTCCCTTTGCTTTTTCTATCCCTTTCTTCCTTCCCATTTGTTCTATTATTATCTTCATTTCTTTTCTGCCACTGCCTATGTCCCCCCCCCCCTTTTTTAATTTTTTTTCCCTTTGTTTTCTCCGTTCCCTTTTTTTTCATTCATCACTTTTCATTTCATTTTTTTCTTTTCTGGTTCTCTCTCTCAAAGTGGACCAAAAGCAGACGGGCAGGCTGATTCATCACTAACGCCAGGTAGCGACAGATGAGCGTCTGTAGCAGTCATTTTCCGAGTGTCCGCTAGTAGTAACTGTGCTCGGCCGTGGGTCGCTACTTTATAGCGACTCAGTCGCTGTTCAGTAATGTTGAATACATTGTGAGGAGTCGCTATTTGACCAGTACAGCGCTGTATGGGAGCGCATGGTAGTGACTGCTCATAGTGACCGACTCCATACTCCACCATATTCAGCAAGAAAACAGCCTCACAAATCTCTGGCGCTGAAAAATGCTTGTTTGAAGCCCAGAGCGCAGGAGGCGGTGTGTTTAAAGTCTGTTTTACAGCATGTATCCACCAGTAACAAAGCGAAAACATATGGAATTACATTGTAGCAACATTGTAACATGAACATTTTAATGCCAGACCTGTAATGGCATTTCTGAAGTAATATATAAAAAATGAAAAAATTATGAAAAATACCATTTTGTGATTACTCACCTGTAAAATGGTTATTACAAGTATGTCACACACCCCGCTTCCGAATATTCATGACACTTGGGTAACTGTCCTGTAGAGGGCGATCTTGCAGAGATGACAAGAAAAAAAGGAACCCCTGCCGGCCCGTAAATACCTGGGACCTCCCACCATTCCCAGTATAAGACAGCAGTAAAGGGACCAGGAAGAGCCAAATGTAAACAGCAAAGAAAAAGGTTCACCATATAAAGGATCCCAGAAAACCAAAAAAGGGCGGGATGAAGCGGGGTGCGTGACATACTTGTAATAACCATTTTACAAGTGAGTATTCACAAAATGGTATTATTTCCAGTATGTCACACGCCCCGCTTCCGAATATTCCTGACAATTGGGACATCCAATAGCAGTGCCCATAATGGGTGGGGATCCCAAAAAGGCAATAATGCAAACTTAAACTACTGCAGCTTGCAGAACTTTGCGGCCAAAACTAGCATCCGCTGAGGCCCGCACGTCAACCTTATAAAACATAGAAAAAGTATGAACGGAAGACCAAGTAGCAGCCTTACAAACTTGTTCAACAGAAGCCTGGTGCTGAAAAGCCCAAGAAGCTCCAACAGCACGAGTGGAATGAGCAGTAACACGAAAAGGGGGAACCTTCCCCTTGGCGGAATAGGCCCCAACAATGGCCGGTCGAATCCATTTACTAATGGAAGACTTAGCGGGCGCCAGACCTTTCGTGGGCACGGAGAGCACCACGAAAAAGGTGTCCGTCTTACGAAAAGGAGAAGTAGCCCCCAAATAATATTTCACACATCGAACCACATCCAAAGAATTTAAGGTCCTCTCCTTGTCATTACTAGGCTTAGGACACAAGGAAGGGAGAACTACATCCTGATTGAGGTGGAAGGCCGAAACCATCATAGGAAGGAAATCCGGCTTAAAGTGGAAAACTACCTTGTCCAGGTGCCTCTCAAAGTAAGGAGCCTGAATAAACAAGGCCGCCGAATCAGAAACACGCAGAACAGAGGTAATAGCCACCAAAAAGGCAACTTTCTGAGTGAGCAGAGAAAGAGCAATATCATGCACCGACTCAAAAGGAGGCCCCTGGAGAGCCGACAGAACCAAGTTTAAATCCCAAACTGGCAGCAAGGGCTTTCTAGGAGGCCGCACATGAGTAACCCCCTGGAAAAATGTCTTAACCAGGGGATGAAGGGCAAAAGACCTTTGAAAGAAAACCACCAGGGCAGAAACCTGCCCTTTCAAAGTACTAAGCTGGAACTCCGAGTCCAGACCATGTTGAAGAAACTCCAGAATTCTGGGAATAGAAAACACCCTACAAGGCAAGGCCCTAGCCTCGCACCAGTTAATATAAGACCTCCAAGTCCTATAGTAGACAAGAGTCTGAACCACCGCATCAGAAAGACCTTCCTCCTTTAAAATGGAGGTTTCAGCAGCCACGCCGTCAAAGCCAGCGTTGGTAAATGGGGGTAGCGTAGCTGACCCTGGGTGATAAGATCCGGAAGAAGAGGCAGATAAAACTGATCTACTGCCAGCCGCACGACGTCTGCGAACCACTAGAAGATGGAGCTGAAGCGTCCTCATGTGAAACTGGGCAAAAGGGACTGCCTCGAAGGAAGCCACCATCAGACCTACCAATCTCATCCCTAGCCGGATAGACGGGCGAGGATTGGAAAGCAGAAGCCGAACCAAATCTTGGATCAGCAGAATCTTGGGCTGAGGAAGGAACACCCTGGCCTGAAAGGCATCCAGAGTCATGCCCAGAAACGAAACCTCCCTGGACGGGGAGAGGGAGGACTTGGAATAGTTGATCACCCAACCGAACCTCTCCAGCGTGGATACCACCACTCTGGTGTCTAGCTCCGCTTGGCTGAGAGAGGAAGCCAAAATGAGAAGGTCGTCCAGGTATGGTACAATGCGAATGCCCTGGACTCTGAGGAGGGCCATCACCCCCACCAATACCTTGGTGAACACCCTCGGAGCCGAGGTAAGCCCGAATGGAAGGGCCACAAACTGAAAATGCTGATCTTCCACCACGAACCTGAGGAATCTCTGGTGTGCCTGGAAGATAGGTACATGCAGATAAGCATCCCTGATGTCTATGGACGTCATGAAGTCCCCCTGACGAAGAGAATCGATGGTTGACCGCAAGGTTTCCATGCGAAACTTCCTGAAGCGGATAAACCGATTGAGGAGCTTCAGATCCAAAATGGGTCGAACGGAGCCGTCCTTCTTGGGCACCGTGAATAGATAGGAATAGAATCCCAAGCCCCTTTCCGCGAAAGGCACTGGGCAAATGACAGCCATGTCCAGCAGATAAATTACTGCCGCCCGGAGCCCCTGTGCGGCCAGTGGATCTGAAGGCACTCGAGACCTGAAGAATCTGGGAGGAGGCCGGATCTCGAATTCCAGCTTGTAACCGGAAGACACCACTTCCAGAATCCATTTGTCTGAGCTGGCTTAGCAGCGGGCTTGGGTTTGGAACTCCAATTGTGACCTGGACGGGCACGACCTCTGCCTCTACTCCAGGAATCACCTCTGAGGGTAGAGAAGGCCAAAACTCTGCCAGTTCTGGCACCACGAAAGGAAGGGTTAAAGGAGGCCACCCCCGAAAGGGACGACGTTGCCCCTTACGCTGAGGTAACTTCCCTCCTTTCGTGACAGAATCTAATCTTTCTCCAAAGAGCCGCAATCCCACAAAGGGAAGTGCTGTAAGCGACTTTTTGGCCATAAAATCAGCCGCCCACTGGCGCAACCATACCGACCGCCGAATAGCTACAAGCAAGGCCGAGGTTCTACCACACATGACCACGGTGTCATCCAAGGCGGCAAGCACAAAGGACATGAACAATTCACACCGCTTAAGAGCGGCAAACTCATCACTAGCCGGGTCAAGCCCGGAGGTACTCAACAGGTCTCTAACCACAGACCTGGTAGCCACTGCCAAAAGTGCAAACAGGCTGCAAGGCTGAACCGACACTAGCAAACACGTGGCAAGCCATCTGATCAATGCGTTTATCCTCACCATCTTTGAGAGTGGTGGAGTCAGGAGAATGCAAAATAGAAGTATTGGACAACCCGAGCATTGAGGCATCCACCTCGGGAGGGGACGACCATCGTTTTACCACGTCCACCGGAAATGGATACTTTTTATCCCAACCTTGAGGAATACCTGGAAGCCAAGTAGGCTTCTCCCATTCCTTAAGAATAATGCCATCAAAATGCTTTTGATTTGGGAACTCCAGGCACGGCTTGGAAGTCCCAAAGAATTCCCCTTTTCGAGGAGCGGCCTCCTCAGGAGGAGAAATTGCCAGAACCTCAAAAAGGTGAGCCAAGACCTTCGGAGTATCCACAGCATCCCCCTGCCCTTGCTCAGTATCAGCACCAACAAACTGCTGATAGTCAGAACCCTCAGAAACCTCAAATAATTCCCCCTCTTCTAGCGGGGAATAATCAGACAAGTCAAGAAAATCATAATCATCAAACTCAAAGGCCGGCGCGGCTGGAGACAAATGCTTTCGCTTAGCCGAGGCCTTTCTGGCAACAGAGCCAGAAATACATTTCTCAATATTAGCCAGTCTGGCACATACGCCAGATTGCGAATCCCCACCTGTGACAACATCACTAGGGGTACGGATAAGGCAGGGTGAGGAAGGAGATGAGGCCGGGCCCCCCGGACCCCCGACTGCTGCGTTATGGCCCGCTGAGCACAAGGTATGCAAACAAGTACATTATCCCCCGCAAGGGATGCCCCACAACCCACACACTGCCGGGGTTGCCCCGAGGGGAGCCCAAGCCCGGTATCCTGAGAAGCCTCCATATGGTGATTTTAATGTCGCGATGACCAGAGGGATTTACGCTATTAAGCTACCCGGGATGCCCCTTCAGGTCCCAAGTGGGAGGATTTTTATTTTTATTTTTTTGGGAAACCCTAAATTAAACTCTAAGGGACCCTAGGACCGGAAGAACTCCCTCTTTAAACTTCAAAAGAAGGGATCCCACCACAGCAAAGCAGCGAACCGTCAACCCTCACAGCAGCAAGGGAATGAGAGGGAGAGCAGCAAAGCAGGCAGCGAGGCCGGAAAGAGTGCTTGAGAAAAGCCAGCCTCAAGGGGGCAGTGGGGTCGGGTGGGGTGGGGGTGGACGGGCCACAACGAGCACGCCGGCCCCTCCTTAACTGCACCCGTTGAAAGGGAAACCGGCCCAGCACAACGGCCGCAAAAACACACACACACAATCCACACACCTTTTCCCCCAAATAAAGTAAAACAACCCACAGGAGAAAAGCCCCCCCCAAGGGGCACAGAGGGACACGGTAGGGGGGAGAACCCACACCAATAGGTGAAAGGGTAAGAGGGACGGGGCATCCCAAGCCGGGATCACCAACCCGGACACTGCCTACCCCTTTGTATGGAGTCTCACGGAGGAGCAAGCTCCCATATACACCATAAGGTGCAGCCTACCATTGCCTGGACCTTCAGCCTAGGCTGAGAGGCATACTGCTATAGTTTAAATTAAAAAAGGTTCAGGCAGCAATAGAAACAAAAGGCCGGGGGATTACCCCGGCTACCTGCAAGGAGGAGACAACCATCTTCTGACTTGCTCGCCGACTGCAGAGACGAAAGACTGGGGAATGGTGGGAGGTCCCAGGTATTTATGGACCGGGAGGGGTTCCTTTTTTTCATGTCATCTCTGCAAGATCGCCCTCTACAGGACAGTTACCCAGGTGTCATGAATATTCGGAAGCAGGGTGTGTGACATACTGGGAATAAACTGCTTTTTCAATGCCAGAAGAGGTCACAGAATTATTTGTGATTTTTTGGAAAAAACAGGTAGCGAGAGGTCATACCTGGCGTTGTGCAAGGCTGAACACCGGAGCTGTTCGCAGAGGCTGTGAAAATGATGAATCAGACGCTACATGGCGCTATCCCAGTCGCTAAACAGATTCTGCTTGATAAATGTGTAATTGCGTGCCGTGTCCGGCGTTCACCAGTCGCTACCTCTCATTAACCAGCCACTACCTGATGCTATCCCTTCTTAAATAAGGGCCCTAGTGTCTATAAGATGCTAGGTCCAGTTAGATACCCACCCCTGGGGCAGCCCAATCTTTTTTCACCTATGCGTGCCTGGGCTGCTGTAATTGAATGACTGGCCAAAGAGGGATGCCAGGGGGTGCACACCATTGCAAGTGCGTTCCATGGCCAAAGAAACTAATTGGAGCAGCTCTGTGCCTGCGCCATTGGAACACTGGCGAGATACGTATATCGGGCGACGGCCAGAGTTTCACACAGCGAGACACATCCCAGATGTGAATACCCGGGCTTTGATCCACTTTAATTCTGCCTCTTCTCCTGTTCTCACTCCCCCTGTTGTTTCTTCTCTTTGCCTTCCTCTTTCTTTTTCTATTCTTCTATAAAACTCTTTAATACTAAAAACGTATGATTAAAAACAATATCAAGAATAGGAACGAAGAATGAATATATTGGAACTTTTTACACCACTATCTTGTTTTTCTTACTTTTGTTCTTTATATTATTATATAATAATAAATGAAATACAATTCATAAAGAAATATATATATATATATATATATATATATATATATATATATATCAGCAACTCCCCAAGCTCAGTGCCTGGGAGTCACTCTGGACTCTGCCCTCTCTTTCAAACCACATATTCACTCCCTGGCCACCTCCTGTCGCCTCCAACTTAAAAACATCGTCCGTCCTTTCCTCTCACCTGACACCACTAAAATGTTAGTACACGCCCTGGTCATATCCCGACTGGATTACTGCAACATCCTTCTTTGTGGCTTACCAACTAACAGACTGGCACCCCTCCAATCTATTCTGAACTCCGCTGCTCGCCTCATCCATCTCTCCTCTCGCTCCTCCAGTTCTGCGCCTCTCTGCCAATCCCTACACTGGCTGCCAATCCCTACACCGGCTGCCAATCCCACAGCGAATCCTGTTCAAAACTCTAACTCTCGCGTACAAAGCTCTCTTCAACCAGGCCCCTCCCTACATCTCATCTTTAATCCAACAATATCAACCTAGACGCAGCCTCCGCTAAGCTGCCGACCTTCTCCTGTCCTCCACCCTGGTCACCTCCTCTCACGCCCGCCTCCAGGACTTCTCACGTGCAACTCCAATCTTCTGGAATGCCCTCCCGCACCCAATCTGCCACTCCACAACCCTCAAAACCTTCAAAGGCGCCCTTAAAACTCACTTATTCAGACAAGCATATAATCTGGCCTAACCAATCTTCTAAAGGGCACATGCCACAAAGCTCAATACTGACTGTTTGTGATCCTTCCCCCTCGTCTTCACCCCTCTTCCTTTTAGACTGTAAGCTCGCAAGGGCAGGGCTCTCTCCCCTATTGTATATTGTACTCAGAATATCCACTGTCAAATCTGTAAAACTGCATTTGAAATAGTATATGCACCGTATGTTTCTACCCTGTCTGTAATTACTACTTTGCAAAGCGCTACAGAAGATGATGGCGCTATATAAATAAACAATAATAATAATAATATATATATATTCTGAATTTCCATCAAATAACTCATAATATATATATAACTGAAATGTTGCAAACTGGAAACTTCCAGCCAATTTCAGTGAAAGTACTTTAAGTGATTTGCGAACATCTCAGCCTGAACGCCCACCATCTCTCTTTGTGAAATATCGAGCCGCTATTTATAGTCGATGCAATTAGACGTAATAAAATGGATTTTAGATGGAAAACAAAAAGAAATGGGTAGGACACATCTCTGCCGGGACTCGAACCCGGAACCTCTGGATTAGAAGTCCAGCGCGCTCGTCCATTGCGCCACAGAGACCTCACCACATGCTCAGCATCAGCACCAGCTCTGATAAAGGATATACCTTCTGCATCCGCAGCATCACTGCTGCATCATCTCCCCCCTCCCCTTCCCTCCTGTATTAGGGAATGCTGGAAAATCAGGATGCAGGAATGTAGCCGAGTCCTGCCTGCATGCTTTCACACTGGAGCCGGATGGGAGTTGGGGAATGGGTTAATGGGGATGTATGAGCATCCTTACACTAATCAGTGATGCTGGATGTCAGAACTTGGCATATAATAGATGATGTGGCGTCCATCCTGATGAAAAGAGGATAGGAGGTCAGCTCATTCATAGGTGGACAATGTCCCCGACAAGGATATCAAAGGCTTCAAAGCTGCCTATAGCCACTGTCATAGGAAAAGGTACAATCTGGGGATTTTCCATCATATTCCACATACAGATCTTTATTGCAACAGATGGAGATGGATGTGTTCTGTTCTGTTCTCATGGCCGGCTGTGCTAATGCCATCTGTAAGGAGGAACGTAGAATCATAGGGATTCTCTGTATTCCTTTCTTCCCATTGGTCCCTTTGCCTTTATAAATGTCATTTATTTTCCTTTCTTTTTATTCTATTTATTCTTCTTATTCAATTTATTCTATTAGTATCTCCATTCCTTTCCTCCCATTGTCTGTACCTATTGCCCCATCCTCTTATTTTCCGTTCTTCATTCATATATATTATATATAATCATACAATTATCATATAATATAATTTATATAATCACCGGCGCCCGCATCAAATATTAATAATTATAATTCATATAATTATCATATAATATAATTCATATAATCATATACATTCATATATATATATATACATATTCATATCGTCATTCCTTTCCTCCCATTATCTATGCCTATTGCCCCATCCTCTTATTTTCCGTTCTTCATTCATATATATTATATATAATCATATAATTATCATATAATATAATTTATATAATCACCGGCGCCCGCATGAATTATTAATAATTATAATTCATATAATCATATACATTCATATATATACATATTCATATCTTCATTCCTTTCCTCCCATTATCTGTGCCTATTGCCCCATCCTCTTATTTTCAGTTCTTCATTCATATATAATCATATAATTATTATATAATATAATTCATATAATCATATATATTCATATCTTCATTCCTTTCCTCCCATTATCTATGCCTATTGCCCCATCCTCTTATTTTCCATTCATCATTCATATATATTATATATAATCATATAATTATCATATAATATAATTCATATACTCATATATATTCATATATATATATATATATATATATATATATATATATATATATCTTCATATCTTCATTCCTTTCCTCCCATTATCTATGCCTATTGCCCCACCCTCTTATTTTCCATTCATCATTCATATATATTATATATAATCATATAATTATCATATAATATAATTCATATACTCATATATATTCATATATATATATATATATTCAGATCTTCATTCCTTTCCTCCCATCTATGCCTATTGCCCTATCCTCTTATTTTCCATTCTTCATTCATATATATTATATATAATCATATAATTATCATATAAAATAATTCATATAATCACCGGCGCCATGCGTCAAATATTAATAATTATAATTCATATAATTATCATATAACATAAATCATATAATCATATATATTCATATCTTCATTCCTTTCCTCCCATTATCTATGCCTATTGCCCCATCCTTTTATTTTCCCTTCTTCATTCATATATATTATATATAATCATATAATTATCATATAATATAATATATATATATATATATATATATATATATATATTCAGATCTTCATTCCTTTCCTCCCATTATCTATGCCTATTGCCCTATCCTCTTATTTTCCGTTCTTCATTCATATATATTATATATAATCATATAATTTTCATATAAAATAAATCATATAATCACCGGCGCCCTGCGTCAAATATTAATAATTATAATTCATATCATTATCATATAATATAATTCATATAATCATATATATTCATATATTCATTCCTTTTCTCCCATTATCTATGCCTATTGCCCCATCCTCTTATTTTCCCTTGTTTCCTCCATCCCCTCTCATCTTTCTTCCATTACTTTTCATTTTGTTTCTTTCTTACCTAGTTCTCTCCTTAAAGTGGACCAAAACCCAGCATTTTGTCTATCCTGTGTTCTGGTTCTTTCCCCCGATCAGGGGTGCCCCGCTGTGTGAAACCCTCCAGATTGCCGAGCGCAACTCACCTCTTCCAGGTCCTATGGTGCATCTGCGTCTTCTCGTCCAATCAGAGCGCTCGGAGTCTCTGACATCACATTGTCTAAGGCAGTGTCTAAGGCCAGCGGCTCCGAGCGCTCTGGTGGCCGCATCCCTCTAACAGGGAGCGTGCCGGCCATTCACAAATGCCAGGTGTGGACACGCTCCCTGCTAGAGGGACAGTGGGAATGCGGCAGTGGCTCTCGCATGCACCATTGGACCGGGAAGCAAGGTAAGTGTATGGGGCGACCTGGGGGGTTTCACACAGCGGGGGAATCCCGATTTTGGATGCCCCAGGGGGAGGGAATCGATCAGCCCACAAATCTTATAGATTCCTGGGCCGATTGTACTGGGTTTTGGTCCACTTTAATTCTATCCCCTTCTTTTTTTCCTTTTACACATTTTCTCCCTCTCTCTTTTATTGACACATTCTATCCTCCTGCTGCCTTCTAAAATTCCCTATTTTTCTTTTTATTTTGTCGGTCTATGTCTTTTCTACATTCTTCCCATTTCTTTCCTTTGGCATCCTTCTTTTCTCTCTTCTCCACATCTCCTTCTACTTTTTTACACCTTCCTTTTTTTCCCACCTCTCTCTCTCTCTCTCTATATATATATATATATATATATATATATATATATATATATATATTCTATTAGCTTCTATAGGTCTTCCCCTTTTTCTACTTTCTCTCCCTTTTCATATCTCCTCCTACTCCTTTGTTACACATTCCCTTCATCCCTAATTTATACATACTTTTAATCTCTTTCTCACTGCACCCTCCTTCCTTTTCCCTCTTTTTTACCTTCTCTGTGTCTTCCTCGGGTTTTCTTTTTTTATACCTTCATTCCATCTTCCGCTGTTCCTTCCTTCCTTACTTCTCTCTCATACTCTTCCACATTTCTTCTATGTTTTCACATTTTTCCTTCATGTTCATTTTCCAGCACCCGTCTTGCATTTCTTTCTTTCTATGGTGTCTGTTGTTTCTTCTATGGCTTTCTATTTTTGCTATTATGCTATCTTTTTTTAATTAAATGTTTTTATTGAAGGAAGCAGAAATTACAGCGCCTGGCAACGCAGTGCCACCTAGGTACATACATAGCAAAGCAATCAACTTACAAACAAAACCACAAAATGACAATTTCAAGAATCAAAAGCACGGGAAAAATAGAGAAAAACAAGGTGCAGGGCTACATTAAACCCCACTCCCTTTGGTGCTCCTTTTTTTACACATACCTTTCATTTCACTTTTATGCCTTTCTTCCAGCTTCCTCTTTATTTGATCTCTTATGTCTTCTGTTTTTCTACTTTCTCCTTTTCCCTCTTTTCAATATTCCCTCCTACTCCCTTGTTAAACATTCCCTTCATCCCTAATGTATACATCGTTTCAATCTCTTTCTTATGGCACCTTCCTTCCTTTTCCCTCATTTTCACCTTCCTCACTTTTTCAATTTCCTCAGTTTTCTTTTTTTTTACACCTTCCCTTCATTCCGTCTTCCTCTGTTTTCCTAATTTTCCTACTCCTCTCTCTCTCACTCTTTTTCACCATTTACCTTCAGGTTTCATTTTTCCATCTCTGTATCTTAGCAGTTAGCACCCTTCCAATTCTTTCTTTCTATGGTGTCTGTTGTTTCTTCTTATGGCTTTCTATTTCCTCTTCCTTCCTTTCTTCCTTCCAAATACCTTTCATTTCACTTTTATGCCTTTCTTCCATCTTCCTCTTTTTTAATCTCTTATGTTTTTCTACTTTCTCCTTCTTTCTCTTCTTCACCCTTTCCTCGTCTCTCATTTCCACATTCTTTCCATCTCTCTAATGGCACCCCTTACTTTTTTTCTAGTTTACTTTGTGTCTTCCTCTCTATCTATATTTCTTTTTTTACACCTTCCCTTTCTTCTTCACCTGTCTTTCGTCTTCCTCTTTTTTAATCTTATCCTCCTCTCTTTTACTAAATTCCCTGATTCTTTCTCTTTTCCACATTTCCTCCTTGTTCACACCCGCTCTATGTTTTCCTCTGTCTAATTTCCCTACTTCTCCCTGATTTTTCATTCATTTTCCCCTCCCCCTCCTTTTTTAAACCTTTTCTTTCAACACTCATTTTCATATTATTTCCATTACTTTCTCCCCCCCAACACGTTTGTTTCCTTTTCACTTTCTTTATGTCTTTCTCCATTTCCTCCTTCATTACATCTTCCCTTAATTTTTCTTTTCCTTCTTCCTTCCACCTCCTTTGTTTTACATGCTCTAGGTCTTCCTCCCTGTTTTCTGCTTTACCTCTATCTCTCTTTTCCACCTGCCCTCCTTCCACTTTTTACACCTTCATCTCTCCTTTCCACATTCCATCCGTCTCATTCTCTTGTCATCTTATTTGCCTCCAGTGTATCTTCTGTCTTTATTTCTTTCTCTCTTTTCTGTGTTCCCACTGTGCCTTATTTTGTTCAGAATGTAAATGGATGTGGGGCCGGCTCAGCCTCTTCTGGGGCAGTTCTTCCAAATAAATTGACAGAATTCTGCTTCTGCATCCGGGGGAGGCATTCAGGATTCATGCTCAAAGGGAAAGAGATAGAGGGAATGCTGTAAACAAAGAAACTCTAAAAAGAGAAAGAGTTGATGGAACGTAAGAAAAAGGGGATGATAGAGAGAACATAGAAAAACGGAGACAGAGAGTCATGGCTAGAGTGAGAAAACGTGAAGAAAATAGAAAGCGGGAGGGCAGAAAAAAAGAGACTGGAGCAATGTATAAATGGGAGAGAACGAGAGAATATATAAAAAAGAAAGGGAATATCCAAAAAAGAGAGAGAAGGAGGGAATGTGGAAAAGATAGAAATAAGCAGGGAATGTGGAAATAGATGGAATAGAAACATGTGGTAAAGAAGACACGTAAAAAGGAGGAGACGTATTCATTACTAACGCCAGGTATTGGCAGATGAGGGTCTGTATAGAGACGCTTAGAGCGACCGCTAGTAGACGCTGTAAGCGGGTATCAGCCGCTGTAACAGAGCACCTCAGTTGCTGTAGTAACCTGGTCGGCATTGATGAATGTGATGTATTTTGGGCGCTCCTACAGCGCTGCAAGGAGCAAAAGGTATCGCCAGCTCAGTGCGATGACTCTCGGCGCTCCACACGATCAAAAAAGGACACACACACACAGCGTCAGCGCTCTGGATCTGGTCGCTATAGCATAGAGCACCAGACGCTGTGTGATTAAAGTCTGTTTTTGAACACATATCCACCAGTAACAAAGCGGAAACACATGGAATGACATTGTTACAACACTGGGACAATAACACTTTAGTGCCAGACCTGTAATGACAATTCTGCATAAAAATATAAAAAGTCAATAAAAAATCTAAAAGTGTTTGTTTGCAGCCAGGAGAGGTGACACAATGATTTGAGCAATCAAATTGAAATGTATGGGAGAGCGACAGTGAGTGAAAGGTAATACCTGGCGCTCTGGCTGGAGCTGAGTCTTAGACGATATTTAGATGAGTGGGTAGGACTGGATCCGTGCACGCTGATTGGATGAGAGGAAGAGGGAGTGGGATAGGTGAGCTAGATTGGGCAGTCTGGGTGGTTTGACATAGCGGGGCATGCCATGTCGGGGGTGTCCCAGGGCAGAGACCAAAACCCAGGATAGTCAAAATCCTTGGTTTTGATCCACTTTAATACAGGGTTTTGTCTTCTTGATGATTCATAGGAGGTGGAGCAGGAGCAAGCACTGACTGACACGAAGAAACATCAGTCAGCACTAACTTTGCCTAAGGTCACCTAGGCCAAGACCAAGACTTCCAGAGCAACAATGTCTCCTGGGTGGACAATGCAAAGTCGATTTAATAGGCAACAGATATTTCGGATAAAAATATGGACATCACAAATCAGAAAGACTGTAAAGCATGGCAGTGGAAATTGTCATGAATGACTTGCCTTCAGCCCGTGGTGTCCCTAGGCAACTGGCCAGGGTTTCTCCTGCCCAGCAGCCGCTTCTGCCTCAGATGCCAGCACCAGCGGCGAGCGTGCCACCGTCCGCCGTCCGCCGTCCACCGTCCATCTACTCGTGCTTGCGCGCGAGTGCAGTCAGTTTATGTCCTCCGGTGGTGCTATACACAGAGTGGCCACTGGAGGCTGTTTAACAGAGCTAAACCTAGGAGGTGCAGTTCTGGGCAGTGTGCCTTTGGAGTTCAGCTGGGGCAATCAGCCCAGAGCTCTCTAAGTGCACCAATCAGCACACAGATCCGAAGTGCACCAATCAGCACACAGATCCAAAGTGCACCAATCAGCACGCAGATCCAAAGTGTTACCTCTCCAGTGTGTCAGTGCCTGTGATAGCGTTTAGCTGGCTTGTTATTGTTCCTGTGATTTTCTGTTTATATCATTATTGACCATCTGCTTGAATCTCAACCATGTTTTCGTCTCATCCCTTTGTACTGCACAGCTCTCTGACCTCCCGTTGTGACCCCTGGCTTGACGTCTGACTTCGCTTGAATTCTCCTGAGCACCCGAATTGCTTCCAGTATTACCTGTTTCCGAAGCACCTGAACGGTTTCCAGTACTTACCCGACATTGCCCAGTCTGGCCTCTGGTTCATCTGCCTTCAACCCCTGTAAGCTCACATCCTTTGTATAAAGCGTCCCGGCAAACGGGGGCGTGTCTAAAGGTGAAGCTAGCAGCTGAGATTGGGGGGTTGTGGGCTTACTCTGAAGGCGGGTGTCCCACGGGCCTGACAGAAATATTGTGGTTGAGAGCAGGGCTGGACTGGGGCCAAAAATCAGCCAGGGATTTTACCACCCCCAGGCCTGCCTATGATAAAGCCAATGGCATCTCTGCTGCTTTCTGGCCAGTCAACCACTGTGCTCCAAGACTGAGGCTATAGCATTCGGGAGAGGACATGGGCTGGGGATGCTTGGGTGAGAGAATAGAGTTGGGAAGGCGATGGGGGGCTGGAATTGGAAGGGAGTGTTAGTAAAGGTAGCAGCCCAGACTGCCCCAAAGCAGTGCAGCCAACTGGGCATTTGCCCGGGTCTCTCTATGGCCAGTCTGCCCCTGGTTGCTTTGCATCAGGCCAGAACAGTTTACCACCAGTTAATCCACCATCACTTAATTGTACCATTGGGAGCTTGATAATAACATGAGATCACCTGTCACACCCAAAAGTGGACCTCATGACACTGGGCTTGATGCATTAAAAACATGAATTACCCCATAAATTACCCGTGTTTCTGTTGTAAAATAAATAAATATTTTTTACCATTTCCAGTTCAAAGGATTTTTTTTATTTGGGGTAATTTTTTTACGCTTATCAGATCGCATAAAATGCACAAAATAACAAAAGTGCATCTGTAAAACTTTTTAACTAGGCCGTCTACGGCATTATTGCGTTTTTTTTTCATTTAAAAAAGCTATGCTGCAAATATCGCTATTTAAAAACAATGTAAAAAAAAAAACTGCGTTGTCCTCCTTCCTTGAGCAAATGGTCCCATAGCATAGCGAATGTTAACTCAGGGCTCAGACGCTGAGCGTCCAGCCCCTTTGCCCCAGTAAAGCCCCTCATGTTCCTCAGTAGTGTAATAGCTTCCCTCTCCAGCAGCCCTCCTTTACCCATGGCATAAAGCAAAAGCCAAAGGACTAGGTCTTTGTCTTGCTGATGGAAGATGGAAAATATTTGGAAAGGTGTAGTGTCTAAGTTATAACAAAAGTGGGGGTTACCTACACCATCTCACTGTTAAAGACCCTGTTGTCCCTCTGGTTTCTCAGTCCCAGTGAGAACATTAACAAGTGACTGGAAAGCTCTAAATGTAAATATTGCAAAGACTTTAACGACTATAAGAGATTGGTTCAAATGAATTCATGTGTTGTACAATGGATGGACCAAAGGCACAGACATTACGTAGTCTTGAATCTATGGGGTAGCCCTTGACAGATAAAGCTACACACAACTTCGATTGGAGACTTTGTGTCCCCAGGACTTATGGATCTCTCATTATTCAGCCCCTATTCTTTTTAACGTTTAATTAGGGTGCATTGTTTGTATGGCTCAATTGTGTGAAAGAGTTGTGTTTTGTATGTGAGAACATACAGAAGTTCATTTTTAATACAGGAGACAACCCATATCCATGTTCTGACCATGGAAACTGCTTTGCTGGGACATCACCCTTAGCATAACATGCAGATCATTTTTAGGAAACCTGAACTAAAAATTGAATAAGAAAAGAGTCATCTTAAGACATTATAATACTGATCAGTATAGTCATTCTAGCTTAGACTGTTCGCTGAGCATCATGGGATTTGGGTTGTTTTGGTAGATGAGCATTGCTGTTTACGAATTAGGCATTTAGACTTTAGTTATGTTTAGATGCGTAATTGTGTGTTATGTTACACGTCTCTAGATCTCCCCATCCTACTCCTGGGGGACCTGGTCCTCAGCTGCTTGAGCTTCTGCCGGTTGAACACAACAATTATCTTAAAAATATAAAAAGAGTCTAGCGGGAAGGGTGACACATGACTAACAGACAACCCCTAGTGGCTCCTGCGCTCCCCCGCCTCCTTGTCTTTTTCATTTAGCTTTGTCTTATTATCAGGCCTCCTGAGCCATAAGAATTCATCTGTTGTATTAATAAAACCCAACACAGCTTCTGCACAAGCCTAAAAGTAATGTAGAGACACATAAACCAAACCTGAATGTAATTAAATCAAATAAAAACAGAAAACCACTCTAAATTAAAATGAAATGCAATACATTCAATTAAAAATAAAATATGATTTCTTCTGCTTTATGTGGAGAACTTCATAATCTTCGACTGTAAAGTCAATTAGGTTTGTTACAGCCCCGTGTACTGCACAACAGCCCCCTCTTTGAAAACTGTTGCCAGTTCTTACAGCCATATTATATAATGGCCCGCCCTTAACTGCTTTGGGATATCCCATCATTAGAAGTGAGAGTTCTAGAATCCTATCCCTCTCCCCTCATTGTTTGTTTGGTGCGCTCTCTATTGAATTCAATCAGAGCCCTTTGGCGAAGGATGTAAACACAACAAAGGGCTTTAATTGGATGAGAGCCTGGACCAAGGAGAGTTGATTTTTATTGGGTGAACTGGGGGGTTTCACACAGTGGAGCATCCCAATTTGGGATGCCCCAGCATCATGGAGCAAACCCAGGAAAGCCAAGTTCCACATTTTGTATAGAGGTAATATGTTGTTAATGTGTGCCATCATAAAACATGCAGCATGAACAATAAACACAATCGTATTGTTAACTGTCTGAATATGTCTGTGAAGGTTCTCTTTCATCCAGTTCACGGAACATCTGCAGGAAAGAATTAGGGCAAATTATTATTATTGTTTATTTATATAGCACCATCATCTTCCTCAGTGCTTTACAAGGTAATGGACTTGCGGTATCATTTTCTTGATGATGTTTCCCTAGCCATCCTGGATTTCTCAATTCTGAGCATAGAAAGCCATTCGGTTGAACCATCTTCAAGAAAATAAAACAGCAAGTCCAGTTGCCTTGATCTATTTCTATAGATAATGGAGGTCTGATGTTTCCATATCCTGGCTCATTCAACAAGCAAGACTTATTGTAACAAGCACAGAGCAACATATAAAACTTTTAAAGTCCAAAAACTTTTAAAATTGTCCAAAATGAAAAAGCGGATTCCCAAAGCGCATGTACTTCTCCAAAGTGTGACTCACTTTAAAAAATAGATACACAACGGATTGAAGCAAAGAGCGAATCTTACCAATGCTCAGTACCAAACTCGGCCGATGGTAGGTACAGAGGGGGAGGCGCAGGTCCAGATATATCCCGGGTAGTCAAGCCGCCACTGCCGCTGCCAACGCGTTTCGTTGCCTTTGCAACTTGATAAACGCTCCATGATAAAGTTACGAAGGAAACAAAACAAGTTTATCTATTTTTTAATGTAAGTGCAGTGATTGGCACTTTTTAGAAGGCTCTTTCTATTAAACAATATTACGCTAGATAATTTCCTCTGGTTTTTTATGCATTGTGAAGTTGTACCTGGATTGTGCCCACTGTCTTCTTCGTTATTCTTTGCAACC
Source organism: Gastrophryne carolinensis (assembly GCA_027917425.1). Classification (NCBI taxonomy): domain Eukaryota; kingdom Metazoa; phylum Chordata; class Amphibia; order Anura; family Microhylidae; genus Gastrophryne; species Gastrophryne carolinensis. Next base: position 139,604,989 of record CM051244.1, read on the forward strand.
ATGATTGGACTGCAATTATTCTGGGCATCAGCATGTTACGCGGATATTGTCTGAATAAGGCGTTTCCATGATCCACCTTTTGGTAAGGGTTTATTGAAATGGTGAAGGGCTACACTGAAGGTGTTTGGAGTGAAGTGACCTTAAATCACTCTTTGGAGAAGTGCATGCGCTTTGGGATCCCCTTTTTCGTGAAGCACTACTTTATTGATTTGATCTTTTTATAATTTATACTTGTGTTGTTGTAGCGCGGTCATTTTCAGTTATTTTTTGTAAGCAAGACATATTGCATCAAATGAGTCATGACGTGGGACTAAAAGGGAAGGTAGAAAAAAATTAAGTTAAAGGAACTTTTATTATAAAAGGACACGGAGGCGGCCATACTTCTTTTTTTGCCCCCATAGACAAGTGAGGCTGGATTTTCACAACAGTCAGAGCAAATGCTAAAGTAGGTTTCGCACTTCCCTGGTTGGGTTTCAGTTCTCTGCATTCAGAGAAAAAGAGCTGCATTCAGAACTGTAAACTCTTTCATTGCCAAATTTGGAGTTTCACAGCATGCAAATAACTCTTTCAGATGGTCACCAATATGAAACCCATATCAGTGGCTGTCAATAAAAACTGTTGACCACTACTTCTAATCAACCTCCCAGTAAAGAAATGACTATGGACTGGATCTGCATTATGAGGCCCTAGCTCCCAGGAGTAGATCTGCTCCTCCTAGGACTGCTGCTCCATCTCTACTAAACCAAGGACTGGAGCAACGGCCTAGAGTCCAAAAGACTTTAGGGCTGGTGGTCTTTCACTCTGCTGAGCATTCTAAATTAGGATTCTCTGCTGTGAAAACCCCAAGAAAGACGATCAGCCAGCACTCCAAAAGATATTGTATTCAAATCTAACAGGTTGATATCACAGCAAAGACCAAAAAGATCCAACAAAATCCAACATTTCGGGGCGTCTAGCGCCCCTTCACATTCCACACCACCACAAGACTTCCGCCCTCAGTCACAGGAGCAAAGCAACTCCCTCTCAATTTACTACAATGAAGTGGCCGTGTCAGCAGTGGGAACCTGAGGATGCCTCCATCCAAAATTGTGATGCCCCGCTGTGTGAAACCCCCCAGGTCACCCCATACACCTTGTTTCCTGGTCCACTGGCCTCCTCCCGCTATGGCTCTGGCAGGGAGTGTGCTCACGCCAGGCACTTGGGGGCATGCTCCCTGTTAAAGGGAAGCGGGGGATGCAGCTCCGAGTGCGCTAAATGGAAGAACAGCCGCAGGACCGGGAAGAGGGGGTTATTCTGGGGGGTGTCACGCAGCAGGCATCCCCGATCGGGGTGCCCCACGGAAAAGGACCAAAACCCAGGATAGTCAAAATCCTGGGTTTTGGTCTACTTTAAGCCCTGGGACCTACTTCTCAGGACCCAAGATGCTACTCTGGAATCTACCCCCATTTTTTACCAGAGCCTCCTACAAGGGCAGTTAGCCTTGGCTGCTTGAGGGTACCTAGGTCATCCCCGGGGAGCAATCAAGGACCTGTGTAGGGAGAGAGGTCATCCAAGGGGAGATAGTAGGGATCGTATTCAAAGTAGTAGCCAAGGTCACAGGGCACAAGTGCAAGAGATAAAGCCAAAGGTCAAGGTACGGCACGAAGGTACAAATCCAGATGTGACCAAGATCATACACAGAAGAATGAGTCCAAAGAATAATCTAATATGCATAGTCAAGAGGCAAGTAAGGGTTGTAACCAGGAAGTCCACAACAAATCCAAAGGGGAGGTTCGAGAGGTGAAGATGATTAAGCAGACAGGGATAAAACAAGGCAAATCACAAAGAAAACAGGGCACAGTTGAGACTTGGAAGAATCTTCTGGTGCCATCTTGCTGCCTGAGACTTTCTTATAAAGACCTGTAGATGGATACCGATTGGTTCATCATAATAACCAAGCATGCGCACAAGCAATTGCATGTGATGACCTAAGCTGGTAAATGCGCCTACCACATGCACGTGCTTTATTTAGTTCATGCCAACGAACCCATGCTGGCACATTAGCGGTCCCTCGCTCGACTCTATCCTTAAATGTATGTGGGTGATGGGGGTGAGGGGGGGGTAATCATTCTGAACTTTTGCACAGGGTGACATTTCACAGAGGAACAACTCTGGTGGGGTATGCAGCTAGTCAGTAGAAGGCTTGAAATGCCTGTGGCTGGATGTCCTGAAGACCTCCAGAGGCTGGTGAGTACTGAGTACTGAGATTTCCGCATTGAATATGAGACTTGACTATCCTAAGCAGGGTGGATATGTCTAGGAATTTTGGTGGAATTTTTAGTAGAAGTATCTCAACAGTATCTCTAATAATATAGAGGCTTCTGCCCAGGATATTTCTTCTTGTCCATGCTCCTGCACACGACGATATAGTGTAACCTACTCTAAACCTTTAAAGTTATCGACTGGAATCTGAGAAAATCTGTCAAACACCTGTGACTCAGGAGTCCCCGCCAGTATTACAGGTACCACTGGTGGTACTCAAGATCCTATCAGGTGGTACTCAGCAAGGTTGATAACTGATCTGTACATCGAACCAAGCCCCATAAGTACAAACCGACACTGCATGGAGGAGCTGTGGGGGACAAAAGGGGAGTATATATTTTTTTTATGTTATTGCCTGGACAAGAACTTTAATTTATTTGTTCAGAAATTGTATTCCAATAAATATGCTTTATGTTCTATATAAGTAGTCTGATTCCCTTTATAATGGTGAGAAAAAGTCAAATGTTACCATTTTACTACATTTGTTATTACTCATTATTGGCTTACCAAAGCAACACCAAGTCCTGGACACTGCACAGACCTGAGGAGAATTTACCGCCGCGGTGCCTGCTGATGCTGTGCTCGCCTTAGCTGCGTCTCCTGGATGCAGCCAAAAGTTGGGCGTCCCGCCGTCTCACTGGAGCTGAAAGATGTTTTTATATACTATAACAGTATCTAGAATATAAATATACTTTATTTGCATATATTATCATGTTTTGGACTGGTACCTTCTGGTTTACATCTAAATCAGAGGTGTCAAACTCCTTTTCACTGAGAGCCATGTCCACATTCTGTTTGACTTCAATGGGCCAATAACATATACATAACCAAACGCAAGTGCGACCATTCAAATGTATTGTTGCAGGCACAGATTTATTTTGCTAAGGACAGATTCAAATGCTGAATTATATTGCCCCAGAAAGCCAGAGAATTGTTTTTTTTCACAAAAAATTATTTTTCCCAGGACAACCATAAAATCATTTTGACCAGGACAGATGCTGAATTACTTTGCCCAGGACAGCCTGGAATTATTTTGCCCAAGACAGCCACAGAATTATTTTGCTCAGGAGAGATTCTGAATTATTTTGCCCAGGACAGGCTCAGAATTATTTTCCCAGGGCAGCCACTGAGTTATTTTGCCCATTACAGCCATGGAATTATTTTGGTCAGGAGAGATGCAGAATAATTTTGGCCAGGAGAGATGCAGAATTATTTTGCCAAGGACAGCCACTGAATTATTTTACCCATTACAACCACGGAATTATTTTGCCGAGGACAGGTGCAGAATTATTTTGCCCAGGACAGATGCAGAATTTTTTTTGCCCAGGACAGCCTGGAATTATTTTGCTCAGGAGAGATTCTGAATTATTTTGCCCAGGACAGGCTCAGAATTATTTTCCCAGGGCAGCCACTGAGTTATTTTACCCATTACAACCACAGAATTATTTTGCCCAGAACAGATGAAAACCCAGGATTGATGCTGACCCAGTATGTATGTTATACAAAAGCACCATCTAGTGTCCATATAGTATCTTTGTATTAAGATGAATTTATATTTTTATAAAGCCAGGGACATAACTACACATGGCTTCCCCGATTGCAGGGTTTATTGGTGGCAGGGGGGTGGCAGGGAGCCACAGTCCAACCTTGTGCCAGGCCTAATTTAATAACGCTGCCTGGGGCAGACATAGTTCTGACACCAAACAGCTCCATGTACTTCTTGCTGCACGTGGACGCCAAGTTATAAATCTCATAGTTTGCCTGAATATATAGGAATTAGGGCCAACTACAAGTCTAGGTGGGCTCTTGAGCAATAGAGTATCACTGGGCCCTTTCAAAGTGCGTCACCTAACATGCCACATGCCACCCTTGAGCTACGCTGCCATGGATGGGTCCCAGGCCCTCCAGTCCTCACTGCCTTCTCCACTGCAACAGATGGCTCTCCAGTCCTGAATGACATTGTGGGATCAGCAAAGGAGTATTTGACAAACCCGGGGGGGGGGGGGGGGGGGTCACATTTCAGGCCATCCCCAAAGCAAGCTTTCATCTGGGAGTGGGGGGGGGTTAAGATTAGCACTGGGAATATTGCAAAGCTGCAACATGTATGAGTGGCCAACCTCAATAACAATTGAAAATGAATATCGGAAGAAGTAGGGCTAAAAAGAACCAGAGAACTTAGGAGTCCAAACTTTAAATTCCGAAAGACGGGGGCGCTTAGTTCTGTATAATGTGTGAGCATAATAATAATAGCCTACCGTAAGTCATATATGCTGTGCCCTTTTTTCCTTTAGATAATCTGGGTTGGTATGATGGGTGTGAGACCACCTTCTCAGCCACCAGAGAGATTAATTTACCTCTAATAACTTCACAACCATGGCTGTGTACCCCTAAACATTCTTTACATCTCCAATACCAGTAGTGATGGTATAAAAGAAGGGTACTTAACGCCACGGCCTGGGGTTTTTGAACCGCCCTGGGCCTCTGAGGGTGAAGAGGCTGCAGGTGCCATGTGCACCTCAGCCCATTCAGCAGCCCGAGGTGCCTGCATGTGACACCTGCAGCCAAGTGTTGGAGAGCGCTGCAGACAGCCATGTGGGCTAATCGGGTGCAGGCGGCACCGGAGCTTGGGAAAGCTCACAGACCGACAGCCGTGTGGACTAACTGGGTGCAGGTGGCACCGGAGCTGAGGAGAGCCTGCAGTTCGATAGCCATGTGGGCTACAGGGTGCAGGTGGCACCAGGAGCAGGGCCAGCTAGAGGTCTTCTGCCAAACCGAGTGAGACAGTCCACAGGGCAGAAGCGCTTGAGAGTCTCTAATGTGAACTTAACACAAAGGCTTCCTGGTTTCTTCTGAGCCTGACCTGGCATCTTCTGGCTTAAATAAAGCATCATTGGTCTCCAATTCAGAGAAGCCTAGTCGCCAGTTTCTTCTATTTGCTTTCCAGCCAGAAAGCCACAGCCAGTTCAATCAGCGGCGGACTACACAACAGCCAGTGTTAAAGGAACAGAGGTAGCACTTAAAGCAACCAGTCTCTTCATCCTCAGAGGCTCACGGCAGCTCGAGAACCCCAAGCCACAGCGGTAAGTGCCCTTCTTTATACCATCACTACTGGTATCGGAGATGTAAAGAATAATGTTTAGGGGTTCACAGCTGTGGTTGTGAAGTTATTAGAGGTAAATGAATCTCTCTGGTGGCTGAGAAGGTGGTCTCCATCCATCATACCAGCCCAGATTATTTAGAGGCAAAAAGGCCACAGCATATATGACTTGTGGTAGGCTATTATTATGCTCACACATTATACAGAACTACGCACAACTGTCTTTTGGAATTTAAAGTTTGGACTCCTAAGTTCCCGGGTTGTTTTTAATCCTGCTTTTTCTGATATTCCTTTTGATCTGGGAGTCTTTAAGACTACAGGGATGGAGTCCTTAGGTTTTGGTCCTCTTTAACCCTGACACGGGTCTCTCCCTAAGCTGGCTTTTTACTAAAATGTTTCAGTATTTCATTACGGCATTGCTCAATTTTGGCCACTAGATGGGGCCCAAATACCATACTGTACACTAAACTGTCTCTGAAAAATGGAGAGTTTTATTGAGGTGACATTTGTAATCCTCCACAAATATGATAATAACCCATTAGGTATATGCCCCCTGCATGCACGGTGTCTAAATGTTGCCCTCCCAACTTACCTGATCACTAACAGAAAAGGGAACATGCTGGATAAGGTTCCCACAGCCCAGGAATGCAAAAGGGTGAAGATTAATGTATTAGTCAAAAAATATATACAAAGAAAAGGAAGCGCAAAATATTATCAGCAGTGCCTTCCATTAAACCGGACCTTCACCATGATTTAATGAAAAGCCCAAACCCTTAAAAACCGTTTCCCCAGCATCTAAAATTAATACATTTTACAGTTTTAGTCACTTATTATTCTTTCCCCCACTAGGCTGCAACTCTGTTCAGGACTCTAGGATATGGGCGCCGTCATCTTGCCTCAGAAGCATCACATACTGAGGAGAGCGGGGGGGGGGGGGAGTGCAGGGGGTGGAGTAATATCTGTGCTTTGCACAGACAGAGCAGAGCCGGGGTCAGCAATCCCAGAATGCAGAGCGGCACAGTCAGAAGGCACTTCCTGTTTGCAGGCTGCCTGACGATTGAGTCGCCATCTTGGATGTTTAAAGGCTCATAACATGCAGTAGATACAGGTGGGATGATTTTTAATGTGAGCAATCTGTATGTACAGGGTGTGGGAAACATATAAGATAGACTTTTATTCAGAGTGAAGGTCTGCTTTAAGTGGTTAAACCTGCACCAAGAATTTAAAGTATAGGGACAAAATAAGAATAGAAGTCTAAATGGGCTACAAGTTGCACTGTCCTAAACTTCAATCCGTCAAGAAGACCCTAAAGAATAATCTGCTCTATTACAAATAAAACATATCTTTAACTGTTTCGTGCTAAAATCATTCAACAATTGTGCTTACATAGAGACACCCATCCCATCCCCCAATCCAGTCAGCATGACGCGTTTCGAGGGGACCCTTTATCAAGCTGCTGCTGCCTTAGCTGCATGCTGTAAGCTTTAATAATAGCCGCCCAAACTCATTCACAGGGAGCGCCTGCTCAAACCAGAAGCTAGCCGGGCAAACAACTAATAAGACAGGGCTGCCCACCCCCAGCCAATAGATGATGCCCGACAGAAATTACATGGGTGTAACCAATAGGCGGCGTGGTTTGGGATGCCCCATTGTGTGACACCCTGACGTTCACCTGGTTTTCTTACCTGTCCAACAAGCCCATGACACAGACACAGATTCTCCTGAAATCAGCTTCTCCGGCCGTGCATATTAATGTGTGCCTGGAGAAGCTGAATAGAAATTCTTCTTAGAGGCAGCATCAGCTGATCATTCCTTTAGCCATAAAGCACACCTTAAAACTACTAACAGAGCTCAGGTGCTTAACCTAATCAAATCATCCATAGAAGAAATGACATACATTACATAATCAACTGGGAGCATGCTTTCCGTGAGCGACCCCTAAGTCGAGTCTTAGAATCCAGTTGTTTTAACAACTTCCTGCTCGCCAAGGATGATGTGTATATGGCACAAGCTGGTCGTAAGGTCAATCCTCCAATAGAAAAAGCATGACGTGGCACTATTGGAGGATAGCATAATATAATTCTTAGACGCTTGAGTTTCTGGTCTTTCTAACACAGGAGGGCGAGACCATAAGTCAATTTGATCTGAGGAAAAAGGATACTTAGTATCGAATAGGATAGGAAGACCATTTGGCCCCTGCCATTCCATTTGGATAAGATTGGAAAAATGAGTTTGCCTCGGAAAAACCTGTCTCTGTTTTTTCAGCCTAAACAAATCCCCTTTCTTCCTCTTGGGGGTCTCTGGAGCAAAGATATTCAAAATTTCTAAAATGGAAGTAATCAAACTTTCCATCTGTATTCTAACCTGAGATCCCCCTTGTGTAGAGGACCCTAAATCTGAATCACTTCCTTCCCTATCGAAAAAAAACTTCCCCCTCTGATAACTCATCCTGGGAGAATACCGCAGCAAAAATATCCTCTTCCACATCAGAGGAAATTAAATGCTTCCTTTTTTGGAGCTGGTGGATCCAAATGACTTTAGACCATTCAACGTTTCTGCAATCCCCAGGAGGACACCATTGTCCTGGTTATTCTCACGAGGCTGGGCTCCTGAAGGAGACCTAGGGTCTGAGGGCCCAGCGACTGGGGTCAGAACCCATGCTGGAGGAGACACCTGTCTCACATTTTTAGCAACTACTATTGTAGCACAATCGCTACAAATAGTCCTGTCCTCGTCCAGTGGCACTTGCATGCATACTGGACATGGGGTGAACCTGTCTGCTAAAGGACCAGATCCGGTTACCCCAGATGCCTCCGTCATGGTGAAAATAATACAGTCTAAGACTCCCAAAGGCCAAAGTATATAACAGGCCTTGATAGTCACAGGTGACTACTCCGAGACCGTAGGAGTGAACCACACCAATTATTGCTTTCCCTTTCCCACAATCTACAAAACAAAAAATAAAAAACATTAAAATAATAATAATAACCACATTAACAATAATGTTAATAATAAAATAATAATAACATCCAATATCAAAACATATCACCTAACCATTTGGATCTGATTGAAGGTGGCCACAGCAGCGGTTTAGGAAGCCGCCCTGCTGCTGGTCGGTCCAAGCCCTTGGAGTAGCCCTGGAGTCCGGGCAAAGAGGTGCAGTATGCGGCCAGGGCAGCCAACCTACCGATGGAAGGAGAAGGATGAACTTGCAAGCCACAGTGGAATTAAGTGGCAGCGCGGCTGGAGAATCGACCCTGCTCGAGGGGAAGACGAGCGGCGCAAGCCGGAGAGAGAACTGACGGTGGTATTAGGAACCCAGGCTAGCCAATGAAAGAACCAGAAGTGGCGGATGAGGCAGTGAACTGCCCTCGCTGTACCGGCGGAAGAAAGCCTATGTCTCATCCTGCCACCTTAGCCTTTCCACAAAGGGCAATACACAATGTACAAAACTGTGAGAAAAGCAATAAAACAGAAAAACATTTCCCCCGGTCCCCCCTACAGGTTCACCAGGCAAAAACCTGCGGCTGATCCACATACAGCATAGCTGAGGTATTGGGTCCATCCTGATCAGTGGGATATAAGGGTCAAGAAGACAGTTGGGGTTAAATTTCCCCGTTTCCCAAGAAAAATCCTAAAAACAAAAAATAAAATGCATGAGAGAGGTTCAAGGTACACCTTCACAGTCCAGCTCCAACTGCAAGAATGAAGCTGGATTGTGGAAATGCAGCTGGAAGTATATAAGCTGGGAGGAGCCACACCTTTGTTCTTGCAGTCCGCGCACTTCAGCCAAGAATTTAACCCATGTGTATATGAATCATCTGACGGCCTGAGGTAAAATGGAAGAGAAACAAGCATGTTAAGTGCCCTCTCCATTCATTGCAATGGAGGTAGTGAGCGAGGCCTTACACACCCCCTCTCCAACGTAGTTAATGCAGGGTGGTTGGCCATACCCCCCCCCCCCCCCCCGATGGCAGGGGCGTGGTCTGGCACGGAAGTGCCAGAGAATAGAGTTTAAGACCCAGAAAGGCTCAGGAAGCGGCAGCTGCGGCTCCGATTAAAGCGATCAGGTGAGTTCTAGCGCCGGCCCTGCATTGACCAGCGGAACAGGACAAAAGGTAAGTACCCTTTTGTTTTGTTTTTTTATTTCCCTGCTGTATCCTTTTAAACTGGACCAAAACCCAGGATTTTGACTATCCTGGCTTTTGGTCCTTTCACCTGGGGCACACCGATCGGGGGTGCCCCGCTGTGTGAAACCCACCAGATCTTAAAGCGCAACTCGCCTCTTCACGATCCTATGGTGCATGGACAGCATGGAAGCCCCAACGCAGGACAGGCATTGGCACTGGGCTTACCTGGGGCCCCTGCCACTCGGGAGGGCCCACCTCATTCCCTCTATCTTGGGTAGCCCCTATGCAGGACCGTGCAGTAACAGGACTAAGCACCGTCAGCCAGGGGCAGATTGGCCATCAGGAGAGCCATTCTGTTAGTCCTATTTGTCTCTTTCCTTCTACAATTTTCTATTTATGGTTTGTTTCATCTGTTCATTCTGCTATTCCTTTTTTTCTTCTTTCCTTCTATTACTTCTGTCAGTCCTTCTATTCTGTCTCTTACTTTTTTTCTATATATTCTCTTTCATTTGTTCATCCTGCCATTTTTTCTTTCTTCTTCACTTTATTTTATTCTTTCTTTCCCTCTTTTTTCTTCCATGCCATCTCTATATATGCTTTCCTTTTTTTTTCTCTCATTCCTTCTATATACTATATTCTATATACTATATACTTCTATATACTTTGTTTCTGTAATTCTTTTTGCCATTGATTGTATGTTTTTGTTCTCTTTCTCTTTCCGTTTGTTTCCTTCTTTATTAGTCTTATTGCCATTTACTTTCCTTATATGCTTTTGTTTTTGTCATTCCTTTTCACGCTTTCTTTTTCTCTGTCAATCTTTGTATCCTCTCTTTAATTCTATTACTTCACTCTTTATGCCTCGTTGATTTTTTCTTTCCTTCTATTACTTCTTCTTTCTTACTTTCTTTTTTTGGCAATATTCACCATACATGCAATGTTACCACCGTGTATGGAGTGTCATACTACACCACAGGAGGCCCACTGAGACACTAGCACCCAAGGGCTTGTATAAACCTGGAGACAGCCCTGGCCTAGCCTTGTCCGCCACCGCTCAAAATTACCTTTAGGGAAAAATGGCCATGTGCTCACCATGACCTATGAATGCAAATGACACCAATACCAGTGCAAGGTATATGGCATACATATACAAAAGATGCATATATTAATCTATATATCTCAAATAAACAGCCCCACCCATAAGGGGAGCCTACCCAGTCCTTCTATGTGAAGATCCTGATGTACATGAATGCCGGGCAAACGTGGGCTAAGCAGCAGCCACAAAGATAAGATTTTAAACTGGACCTTTAGCATCATTTAATGAAAACCCCAAACCCTTAAATAATGATTTCCCAGCATTACAAATTAATTTATTTCATGTTTTTAATAACTTTTTATACTTTTCCCCACTGGCCTGCAAATCTGTTCAGCACTCTAGGATACGGGTGCCGCCATCTTAGCTAAGTGGCATCACATACTGAGGAGAGGACAGGGGTCAAAAGTGCAGGTGGGGTTATAGCTGTGCTTTGCACAGACAGAACAGAGCTGAGGTCAGGAAAAGGTCAGCAATCCCAGAATGCAGAACGGCACAGTCAGAAGACACTTCCTGTTAAAGGCTCAGAAAATGCAGTAGATGAAATCTGTATGTACAGCATGGGGGAAACATACAAGATAGGTTCTAATTCATGGTGAAGGTCCAGGTTAATTGGACCCCTGGAGGAAAGGCACCCACAAGAGTGGCCGTAGTCCACCCCCTCTCCAGACATTATCCCCACCAAGTTAAAGTAAAAAAGCACACACAGTACATACATTAATAAAAAAAAAAAAAAAAGAAAACCCACACCAATGCAGTCTTACTAAGGAGGGCGGATGGGGGAGTGCTCCTTTTTCCTGTCCCCCAGCAGTTTGTCCCCGGGGTAGCTCTGTCCCTCGCCACTGCTGATCACCTGGCGCAATACTCAGCACAATACTATTCAAAACATTATGGTCCAAAGATATTGGCTTGGTGGCTGACTTCAGGCATCAGGTCTCTCCTGACCGGTGTACTGTACTGTACGGACCAGAACATAAAAGAATTGGGCCCTCCTCAACTTTCCTGGAAATGTTGTTACAAAATACAAAATAAAGTAAATGTGAGGAAAGAAATAAAATAAAGCAGCAGTGTTTTGTATAGGTCTCACTTCTTTCTTTGTGGACATTGCCAATGGCAACAGATTGCAGCTAGTGAAAACTTCTTCCCCACACGCTATCAGTCACAGGGGCACTGCCAAGCCCTTTCCATTCATTACAATGGAGGGGGTGTGCCGAGGCCTGACCAACCCTCTTAGTTGTAATAAAGGAAGAGTCAGACTGATTGGCTGCTGGGGACAAAAGGCGAGTATTCCTTTGAAGCCTGAGGTGTGTCTTAAACCTTTTCAGAAAATGGATGTTCCCTGTGCAGGAGGACATTCCGACTGTTGGTGGCCTAGGACAAAACCAAGGCCTGCAATTGGCCGGCAGTGATCACATGTTCGGCAGACCCCTCCCAGGTATCCGGCCACCGGTGACATGACCACCAACGGCCAGTCGTGGGACTCAATTAAATCAGCCAGAGATGTAAGGATATAGGTAAGAATTCTCATTTTGCAGGGGGGTAAAGTGCAGGGAAGCGAGCAATCGGAATAACCCCCCTGTGCAGGGAACAACACCTATTTAGTGAAAAATGGGTCGTTGCGGTTTAAGGTGGAGCAAAACCGGACCTAGCGTCTATAAGGTGATTGGTCTGGTTAAATACCCACCCCTAGGGAATCCTGATTTCTGATGCCAAACTGAGTGAAACCCCACCAGTCACCCAACATGCTAACCTAACCTACAAGTTCACGCCCATAAAGGGATGCAGGGGGTGCCGTGCATCGATTGCAAGTGCAGGGAAACTCCCATTTAGCTTTTTCAAAGGCACAAAGAGGCTAATTGGAAGAGAGCCAAGCCTGAGATGTGGAACACTGGCAAGGTATGTATATTAGGCAACTGGCGGGATTTCACACGAGAAATCCAAAATTGCGATTTCCCAAGGGTACGGACCAAAACCTGGGATAGTGAAAATCACTGGGAAAAATACCCGTTACTTACCGGTAATGGTCCTTCAAGACGGCCAAGAGGAAACACAAACTGGGACAGGTCTGAAAGCACCATCCTTTAACCTATGCATATGCTCCCGCAAACATACAGGGTCTTTAAGATTATAATCAATCAGAAGGTTCCCCTGCTTTTAGTGGGGACTGCACTCCTTTGAATAACTGGTGCTGGCAAGACTTGGCTTTCTGAGTGGGTGGATTACAAACTGGGCTTTGTCTTATACAGTCACTGCGTATTTGGTTATCCCTGAGGATCTAGAGTGTGTGGCCTCTAATTCAAAACCAAACAGAGTTTCATTTAGAAAATGAAACCATCTACATTTTTATACATTAAGAAGCCCTGTCAGGATTATGAAGAGAAAGGCTCTTCTGGCATAATTTAGCAAGGACTTTGATATAGTGGTGGTTAATCACCTTGTGGATGCATCCTCTATAAAAGGAGATGGACTGAAACATGTATGGTAGCATGCCTCACAGGGAAGGAAGAGACGTTACCATGTGCTGTAGTAGCAAACTGGTCTTATCAGAGTAGAGCCCCTAATGGTTATAATCTGATGAAACGAGGACTAAACAAACAGGAGTAGGCCAGGTTCTGCACAAGTACAAGACCTGGCATCCCCCCTGAAAAGTATGCTGCTACGAAGGTGACATTGTCCTGGTGTACATGGAGATATCTGTCCCAAAAGGGGCTGTCTAGGGGTGTATACTTGAAGTAACCCTTAAGATTAGGATAAACTAAGCTTCTAGGTGCTTAGGGATAGCTGAAACTAGAGAGGGTTTAAATAAGGGTGATATATTGCATGCCCTCTAGTTACCGATACCTGGAATTTGGGGCAATAACTCACTAGGTCTGGACATGAGTCCCAAGTGACCTCTGGTGGCCAAAGGTTTTATTGGCTGGTTGAGAGACAACCTGCTCAGCCTGAGCACACTGTAGTCAAAGAGGATGTGCAAACTGTGGCTGCCATAGCCCAGGAACATGGAAGTGAGTAAAAAAAAGTCTAGGACATCAGGGCTAGCCAAACTGTCTGGTCAGCCACCATTTATACGTTCATAATAGATTGCCGAGACTAACTAGGCACCAAAATCTATTCAGATTGCCTGGAAAGGTATGAAGAAGGGTAAACAATCTACCAATCCTCTGTGTATCAGGCATGCAAAAATTGCCTCTGGATTGCACCCCAGCCACCAACCTTTTGTGGAGCTAAGCAAAGATATTTTTTCTTCTACAAGGGTGGACCAGGGTAAGTCAAGTACCACAGGTGTTGGCTAATCACCAGCACCTCTGCAGCAGAGGGCCACCTACTGGTGGAACAGCATATAGCAGGGGAAAAACCAGGAAATGGAGCCAGCCAAGGCCAAATCCGGGCAGAAGCAGGCTCCCAAATTGTGGAGGAACCCTAGACCTCACATTACCTCCTCCCTCACGAAACGGATACTGGACGCTTTTAAACTGCTCTGCTGGAGACGCCTCGACCACATAATGGGGAACACCAAAGCTGGACTGGAAGTCCCATATGAGGCGGTCTGGGCAGGAACAAAGGGGGGCAAGATCCTGGCAGGGGCAATGCAGGCAGAGATCCTGGCAGGGGCAATGCAGGCAGAGATCCTGGCAGGGGCAATGCAGGCAGAGATCCTGGCAGGGGAAATGCAGGCAGAGATCCTGGCAGGGGCAATGCAGGCAGAGATCCTGGCAGGGGCAATGCAGGCAGAAGTCCCATATGAGGCGGTCTGGACAGGAACAAAGGGGGGCGAGATCCTGGCAGGGGCAATGCAGGCAGAGATCCTGGCAGGGGCAATGCAGGCAGAGATCCTGGCAGGGGCAATGCAGGCAGAGATCCTGGCAGGGGCAATGTAGGCAGAGATCCTGGCAGGAGCAATGCAGGCAGCTCAAACCGGGGGAGCTGGCAGACAGAAGTGGGCCCCGAAGCAGGCAGCCACTCAACAGATGCGGGCTGAAGCGGGCAGCCACTCAACAGATGCGGGCCCTGAAGCAGACAGACGCTCGACATATGCAGGCTCCGAAACAGGCAGACACTTGACAAATGTGAGCCCCGAAACAGGCAGACACTTTGTAGATGCAAGCCCTGAAGCAGGCAGACACTCGGCAGATGCGGGCCCTGAAGCAGGCAGAGTGGATCAGCTCCAAAAGAATTTGTCCAGCAAAAACCTTCTGGACTGCCTCTGGATCCTTTGGAGCCAGCTAAGGCCCAAACAGGGCAGAAGCAGGCTCACCAATTGCGGAGGAACCCCAGACCTCACAAACCCCTTCTGCATTAATTCAACTCTGCATATAAGAGGATTGCAATCTTGTGTACCAGAAGCTAAGGGGTTACTGCAGCAATCTCATCTGGAGAGGTAATGTCTGTGTGATTTTGCAAAGCTACTGTTGAGTTCACCTGTTACAGTGGAAAGCCAGAAAAGCAACGCCCACCACAGGATCACAGACACACAGGAATATAAAAAACTTGGACACAGCATGCTGATAAGTAAATCACAGGTATGGGGGTAATCCTAAAAGTTTTTTGTTTAAATCCCAGAAGAGGAAAATAAAGCACAACATCAAATGTCCCAATACCCTGGCAGTTCCCCCCTTCAAAATTCTCTACTTCAGTGGAGCGGGGGGGGGGGAGGAGGGCCCTGGGATGCTCTGAAAATGTCCAGTGAAGAGACCATATCCGCATAGCGATGCAGCATCATTTTAAACTGGCAGCTTCACTAGTGGAATAGTGCACGTGGAATCTAACCCTTTCAGTCTCCTGTGGCATGGCCCTAGGAGGTCCCCATCACATTATATTTAGCAACCAGGTATAAGGGCTGGAAGTATAAAGGGACAGGGCAGACTCTAAAGTGACATGTAGGGAAAACCAAATACATGTGAACCCCCAAATAACAGCAGATGTATATGTCTCACCAACTTCTCTGAAGAGGCATCCTCATGGCTTGGCTCCTCTGCTGTAGATGCCCCAGGATCCCCACTGCCGCAGCCCGGGTTCATTTGTTGCAGACAGATGCCAGCCGGCCACACATGTTCCAGTCTGCTGCAACACACTATGCGCCGGAAGCAATCCATGGACCCGGCCGGAGGCACGTTAACATGTGACCACGTCCAGGCCAGTCTTGTCTTTCGACTCCCGGCCGCAAGCGCCGCTCGAGCTTGTGCACCTGACCACCCGCCTGAAAAAAAAATCAGAGGGGAGACTTGGGAACTCAAACCAAGTGCCATCCATGCTGCCAGCTGGAGGACCACGCCAACTGGACAGCAAAGCCCGCTAGCGTCCGAGCCCCAGGATTACCACGTGCCCAGCCAGATTTGTCCCTCCGTCCCCCGACTGCAAGCACCTGAGGCGCACCCAAGCCTGTGCACCCGTCTACACCTGGAGAACCAGATAGAACTGGGCATCTGCTGTCAAAAATGAGGCTCTTGACCATATCGCAAGCCTGCTAGCTACTGCAGATCAGGAGCCAGCCAGGTTAGGTGATGTGGTGCGCCAGCAGATTTGGTTGGCGCGCACCTCCACAGGCGGATCCTGGGGTTAAAAAAACTGGTTGATGGTTCCTGGAGAGGGAACACAATACTGAGGACTGGGGGGTGGAAGGGTGGGCTGTTAAAGCGGTCCTTCATTCTGAATAAGAGTCTCTTATGCGTTTCCCCCACACTGTACATACAGATTGCTCAAATTAAAAATCATCCTACCTGCATCGACTGCATGTTATGAGCCTTTAAACATCCAAGATGGCGGCTCATAGAACATCAGGCAGCCTGCAAACATGAAGTGCCTTCTAACTGTGCTGCTCTGCATTCTGGGATTGCTGACCTTTTCCTGACCCCAGCTCTGCTCTGTCTGAGCAAAGCACAGCTATAACCCGCCCCCTGTACTTTATCCCGCTCTTCTCTCCTCAGTAAGTGTGATGCTTCTAAGTCAAGATGGTGGAGCCCGTATCCTAAAGTCCTGAACAGAATTGCAGCCCAGTGGGGGGAAAGAATAAATAAGTGACTAAAAACTTAAAATATATTAATTTTAGATGCTGGGGAATCGTCTTATAAGGGTTTGGGCTTTTCAATAAATCATGATGAAGGTCCAGTTTAAACCTATCCCAGTTTGTGTTTCCTCTAGAGGGGGAGGAGCCTCTCTCTCCATGGCAGTCCTGAAGGAAAAATGATGGCATTACCTGTGCCTGCTACCCTATTGTCTTCTACTGAGATGTACGAGACAAAGCAGTCCCTCCTCCCTTCTCACAGCAGAAGCAAATGAGGGTGGCCTGCCACAGTAATCCTCGCCACCCACATGAACAACAAGTTATTTAGACTATCAATAACAAAAAAAAAAAAAAACACAGAGCTTGTTAATGGTGAATCAAAGTTCTGTTAGGTTCATCCCACCGCACATGCTCCTCCACCGTGTAGGCCACCACCTATAATGCTAGACTCTTACCGGATAGGCAACAGGAAAAGCGTGGTAAATCCCCCACGGGGTCAAGAATCCAATCCGATGATTCACACTCTCAGTATCCAATTTGTATAAACCAGGGCTATTAAGCTCAGGCAGGTGGTGATAAGGTGGCCAAGTGCAGGACGCCCATGTAATATAAAATCACATTTAATAAAAGGTATTATACTCACAAACAACAGTTCAAATGACGCATTGATACATACAAAAGTCATCACCGCCGGGGGTCCACACATAAAAAGGGTCAATCACACCCTTTCTGTGTCATAGAACCAGGACTGTTCCTATGATTTCCCAGCAGAGGGCGCCAAGGTTCCCCGTGCACTTGCGTTTTCGCAATAGAAATAGTAGGACCAGTAAGCGTGCGAACATGCGCACGCATCTGTGCGCCATTTGAGCCAATGGATTTGTGCGCATGTGCGATAATGTGCGTGCATGCGCATTGCAGATGCGCGAAAATGCGCTCACTTTTGCGCATGCGCAGGGGCCTTTAAATACTGGCGAGCCCTGAGCTTCATTGCCAGTTGGTCATTTCTCCTGCTTGTTCCTGAGTTCCAGTCGTCCATTCCTGTGTACCGACCCGGCTTGATCCTGACTACGCGCCTGTTCTCCTGATGACCTCGGCTTGTTTACGACTCCGATCCTGATCTGCCTGCCCAAGACCTCGGCTTGTTCTACGTTCCCGTCCAGCTCTGGTCCGTCTACCCAGAACTTGGTGAAACTCACTCTTAGGTTGCCTGACCTGGGGCCTTCCTGTAGCCCAGTCAATCCTCATCATTAGAGGCTCTAGTGAAAACCAGGTTGGTCCTTAGATTCCAGGTTTCCTGGTCAAGAGGTGAGCCGGTTCTTAGTCTCCGCAATCAGGGTTCACACCCGGTAGCCTGACAGAACCAACTGGCCAGTAATGAGCTTTGGCGGAGATCACCCGGCTTTCGATGCCTTGGTCCAGCAGATGACCGCTTTGAGCAATTTACACGGGGGATTTTTACAGCTCAAGTCCCGCTTGGTTACGCTACAAGCCAGCCGTCCTGCCGATACTAACTACGTCCTGCCATCAGCAAAAATAGTTGCCAGCTGCTGTTTGATCTCCAACCCAAGACATACCCCACTGAGGTCATCAGGGTCAAAACTGTCATCTCTTTGCTGCTGGGAAACCCTCAGATTTGGGCTCATCGGTTGCTCAATCAGACCCTATCATATCCTCTTTAGAAACCTTCTTTGATGCCATGGCGACTATGTATGATGACCCTGGGCGTATAACTTCAGCTGAGGCGGTTCTTCGGACCCTTCACCAAGGACACCGACCTGTCGAGGAATATGTGGCTGAATTCCGTTGCTGGAGTAGCGAGACTCTTTGGAACCGTCACGCTCTCTGCCATCAGTTCCGTTTAGGTCTGGCGGATTCCGTTAAAGATGAACTGGCTAGTGCTGATCTTCCTGCATCCCTGGAAGAGTTGATCAAACTCTCTATCAAGAGCAATAGGAGACTAAGGGAATTTCGTCTTGAGAAGAATAATCCTCAGTCGTTTCATTGGGGTCCTCATCGTGCAGATGCTTCTCTTTCCAGTCCATCCTCTTCTGCTGTTAACAGTGGTTCTGAGTTGATGCAACTCGGGGCTTCTCGCCCCTCATTGACATCTGAGGAACGCCTTCGCAGACGCCAGCACAATCTGTGCCTTTGCGGGAAAGCTGGTCACTTCCTTTACAAATGCCCAGTCCGTCCCCCGGGTAAGAAGTTACCTACTAAACATTATTCGGGCTTCCTCCTGCTCTCCGGTGCTAATCATATCTCTGTTCCGCTCTGTCTACAGTTGACCAGGAGAAGAATTGAGGTGGCAGCCATTATCGACTCTGGAGCATGCAGTTGTTTTATGGACTTGGAATTTGCTAGGATCCATGAAATTCCCTCCCGGCAACGTCCCTTTCCACTCAATATCTCTCTGGCTGATGGTTTTGCGCTCAAGACCGGTCCAATTACATCACAAACCTTGTCATTAGCAGCATGTGTTGATCCAAATGATTTTGAATGGCTCAGTTTTTATCTCATACCATCCCCTGCTTTTCCTGTTATCTTGGGACTACCCTGGCTATTGGCACATAACCCTTCAATAAATTGGTCCACAGGTACTGTTCTGTTTGAGTCTCCTTACTGTCTTCAGGCCTGTTTTTCTAATGCTACAGCCAAGCATCAACTGGCTTTGATTGAGTCTGCCAAGAGGGAGAATCTTCAAGATGTACCTGAGGCTTATAGGGACTTTAGAGACGTTTTCACAAGAAAGGAGATGACACTCTACCTCCTCATCAGCTGTATAATTGCCCTGCTGAACTTCTGCCTGGGGCATCCATTCTTTTTGGCAGGATTTACCCATTATCAGATCCAGAGTTGATAACTCTTCGTCAGTACCTGGATGAGAATCTAAAGAAAGGCCTTCCACATCGCCTGCAGGCGCAGGTATTTTCTTTGTGGGCAAGAAGGATGGTACTCTACGACCCTGTATTGACTACAGGGAACGAAACAAAAATACAACTCTGTGAAGTACTCACCTGTAGAGTTGATATTATACGCATACAGCACGTCCTGCTCCAGATATAGTAATAACATGTGGGTAATCCTCCGCCTCGGGCGCCGTGCACTACAGACATGTAGAAAACAAGCTCCTCCCGGCCCTACATATACCGAAGGACCGGACCTCCCACAAATCCCCACATTGAAAAGCAGTGAGAAGAGAAGCCGGGAGAAACAAACCACCCAGAAAACTGGCAATAATATCAATTGATAACAATCACCATACAGGGGATCCAGAACAAGTGAAACCAGGGTGGGGTGGAGCAGGACGTGCTGTATGCATATAATATCAACTCTACAGGTGAGTACTTCACAGAGTTGTATTATTCTAAGCATACAGCACGTCCTGCTCCAGATATAGTAATAACATGTGGGACACCCAATAGCAGTGTCCATAAAATAGGGCACAGCCAACAGTAAAGCGCTGTCACCCGCAACCATGCTACCAAGAGCAACGACAGCAATGCTCTAACCTCAACCTTTGAACCTTGTAAAGGGAGAACTGAACCCAAGCAGCGGACTAGCCAGCTAGCTCGCTAGAACTTAGTGCTAAGAGGCCCAAGCCAAGCACAAGTAGTAAAAGAACAACAAACAATAGAGAAGCAGAATCTTCTCGTGACAGAATAGGCCAGAAGAAACAGCCTAACCATGCTACTGCAAGAGAGCAGCCATGGCCACTCCGAACTCTCCCCAACAGGGAATACTGACAACAATACTCAGCAGAAGCCGAACGAATACTCTAGGCTCAGAAGGTCAAAACCAACCGAGTAGAACCAATCCAAAGGACACCTCACCCGTGGAGGTAATCAGATACGGTACTTCAAGAAGGGGACACCAAAAGGCCCCAAGGCAAAATCCCTACAGGGACCAAAGACCGTTCAGGAAGATCTCCAACACCTGTAGAGAGATACAGATCCCTCTATCTCATAGCAAACAAGCCAATAGTCCAGAGACCGGAGAATCTGGGATAAGGAGAATAAAAACATCACCTGAAGCCCAGAACGGCGTAAGGCGGCACTCTCACCTCATGGTGTACACATATATAACGATGTATATATATATATATATATAATGACTAGAACCGCCCACAGAGCCATCCTTTATGGCACACTTCTGACTGGAAAAACCGCCCAGAAGAGCGATAAGATGGAAGGAACGGGTCAGACAAGAACCTGAATAAGACCCAAGGGAACCCTTAGCAGGGCGTCAGTATAAGTAATCCCCCCAAGGGGAACCAGGAATTTCCCAAGGAATGCACCTGAGCAACCCCTGATGAATGCTCAATGTGACAGACTCTCTGCCCCTTTGGACTTTACACAGGTTCATTACTTTCCTTTTCTTAAGCATGTTACAGACTGCCATTGTGTTGATTGATTACATTACAGACAATAGCATTGTTCTGATTGATTGTGTTACAGACTGCCATTGTTCTGATTGATTGTGTTACAGACGTCTATTGTGTTGCTGATTGCGTCACCGGCAGAGTTGAGGGATTGTGTGCCCTGCTCCCATTGGTCCGTGTGGTTGTCATGCAGTTCTCCATCAGGTCCATGGGGGAGGTCCCCTTGCATGGAGGCTTGCATATAAGGCCCAGTGTGGCACTAATAAAGTTGAGTTCATCTTCACCCTCAATACTGAGTTCTGTCTCTTATTGGGGGAAACGCTATATTACAATTCACTAGCCCTTGTAAGGGCTGTTCCTGGTTCCTCACGGATGACTCTGAAATTCCTGCAGCACCTCTCACCATTGGGAAAAGGACGTCTCTGGCGGGGAAGCCCTCCGGCGATAAGGGTTATTGCTACACTCAACACAGAAGATTGGATCATACTTTTGCAATAGACGAACAGGGCAAGCCCTGAAACCTTCACAGAACTAAGTTGGGGAGCCAACACCAACAATGCTGTTAGAACCCTAGACCCCGGGAACGTCCAACAAGGGAGAGAGCTTAGGCCCAGCAAGGCAATATGGGTACCACATACCCTGACACAGAGTGGCAGAAGGAGGAAGACGAAGAGGAGGAGCTAGGTCCTAGCTCTCCAAGAGAACAAGACACCCAGAGATGAGTCATCTCCAACGGGGTAAGGAATAAACCCGGCCTAATGCCAAGTAAAGCCTGAAGATAGGGGCGAATAGAGGGAGCCTGATTATGCAAAATAAACCTCATGAGAGAGCATACAGGCCCACAGTCCTCAGCAGAAGCCTCTGCGGACCACACCCCGCTGGGCCACCCAGGCCCCCAGCATAGCAGTTTTCCTCGCCGCCAGCGATCTTGCGCAAACCTTCGCCAAGCAGGGTGAAGAAATAAGACAGTACAGGTACAATCCCCTCGATTCAAAGAGCAAAAGTTAATTGATTTCGGATCGAGAATCGTAAGTTTGGGTGGGTGTTAGTCATTTTTTCCTGTTTTTTTGGCCATTTCCGACTCGCACGAGCCTACGTTCGAATGCGTATATGCTCTTACGATCATCGCAAGTTCGTTCCTAAATTTTAGGATCAAAACGTAAAACTTAGGATCAAATCCTAAAACTTAGGATCAAAACGTAAAACTTAGGATAATCGGATGTGTTTAGGTGTGATTCAGCGAACAGTTTTCAAACCTCTAAATACGTTTTAAAAGAAAGCCACTGCCGACACCTTTTAGCAGTCGTATTGCTGTTCTTGAACAGGTTTTTTGGCTATGTGGAGGAGTCTGCGCGTCTTGAGCTCCAACGAACTGCATGTATCAGCATGGCCGAGGCCATAAATTGTATGGCAATGCATACCTGATTCATGTATGCCTTATAAAAGCATTTTAATGTGGACCTTAATTAGTCCTTTGCATGTAAACCTTTATTTGGCAATATATTTGCGTTAATTAAAGAAACTTATGTCCTTTGGTATTTATTTTTAAATTGATGTACTAGAATAATATTTTTAGATTGCATTTATTGGTGTAGTTGTTTACCTTTGCTTTGTTTAATTATTTAAGCACATCTTTGGTCAGATGCATCACACTTACTGAGGAGAGGAGAGCGGGATAAAGTGCAGGATGTGGGTTACTGCTGTATTTTGCACAGACACAGCAGAGCTGGGGGCACGGAAAGGTCAGAAATCAAAGAATGCAGAGCAACACAGTCACAAGGCCCTTTCTGTTTGCAGGCTGGCCGATAATACCTGAGCCGCCATCTTGGCTGTTTCTAGGCTCATAACATGCAGAAGTTGCTGGGTGTTTTTTAATATTTGAGAGCAAATCTGTATGTAGAGGGTGTGGGTAACCACACCCAAAATTTTAAGTTGTACCATTTGAAGCCAAAATATTAAAATTAAATCCACAAGTAAAAAATGCAAGTTAACTAAAAATTAAACAAAGTAAGATTTACTTATGCAAATGCATTCATTAATGGTTGGTTACTACAAAATGAATGAAATAAAGAAAAATAAGACCAAATATTTAGAATGCACTTTAATGAGGTAAGTTTGTAGTGCGCAGCCGCAAGATCAGAAGGATTTACGTCCAGACAAAAAAGGAAAAAGGGCAAAACCAATGTTGCAACCTGAGAAATGAAACGGAAAATTCAGGATGGAAACTGACATAGGTCTGATTCCCGAACTGCCATACGAACGGACGTATATTTTAGGATAGAAACGTATTTGCTTATAGAATCACTCGCAAGTTCATACGAACGCACGAGCGGACGTGAAAAATAGGATGATCGGCACCAAAATCCAAGCTGTTACATGTTTCTTTGAATCGACCCTAATGTCTAGCCAGAACTACTAACCTAAACGTAAAGGTTAGATCAATCTGGGCCGATAAGAAGGGTAGAACCCTGTGATAGTAACGCAGTCCAACAGGTCCATACCAGTATGAACTCAATGGAACAATAGAGAACCTCCTGCCATAGGAGGGCATTCATCGGGGCTAATATCTATAAAAACGCAAGGAATGATGATTGCCACATAGATCAGGATCGGAGCTTCCCTGGAATAGAGTTAGTCCAGGACTGTCACAGGGAACAAGGGACAGGCCACCGTCCTACCAGACCAAGAGTCCCCAATTGGGCAGTTCCCAAAGGGAGTAGCCCAGCAAGATAAAACTCACCGAGAGCTCGTTGAGACAACAAAAAACAATAGGTAATTGGACCCTTTAAGGTCCCCACTTTAAGAAGGAACAAGCCCCCCCTGTCATCCTGCAAGATTTGGCACCATGGTGACCACCAACAGGGAGAAACAAGAAGGTAGGGGATGATCCCTGACGGATCCCTTGAAGAAACCCGCGGAAGAGTAACCGCCTCCACTCGAAGGAAGATACACAGACCTAGATCCAGGGTGCTGAACCCCTATCCAGGACTAATACCTAAAGTGCCTCAGAGCCCCAGGGCAAAGAGAATAAGGGATAACAGCCTAGCAGCCACCAACGTCCACGCCTGGTGCAATTCTGCCTGGGGATAACAACTTGACAGGAAGGAAGGTCAGACCTTGACCCAGAAAATCCCTTATAGTCAAGAAGAGGACACTAGCTGGAACCGAATCCATATGCAATCCTGGGAAACTGGAGGATGGAACGGAGTAGGACCTGAGTCCACTAAGGTCCATCCAAACGACTCCCTCTTGTGAGTAAGAAGGAGGACCTGAGAGGTCCCTTGGTAGCTACTGCCTAGTTTCATGCGAGACATCACACCCCTCCTGAGCCTAGCAGGCACATGAAACTCAACAAGGGAACCAGCCACCGCCACAAACGGCGGCTATAACCGCCAATACCCAGCTGTAGTGGGCTCGGTGTCCAGAAGACACCTTGTAGTCATAATAAACATCTCAGCCCTCCACTGGCGGCCAGAGGACCCCTGGTATATAGGGCGCCAACGGACCATTCAGAGGCGCCAAGCCTAAATGCCTATGGATACAGATGCCAAACCCCCGAAGGGTTAGAATGATAGACTCCCTTATCCTCAAGGGAAATGAGGAGCCACTGGCATAGAGGCCCCAGTCTCTATATGTTAAGGGCGTTCTGGCAAGGAAGCCAGACCTAACAGGCCAAGGAAAGCCTGCACCCATACCTGAAGAAAAACAGGGGACCGGAGTCCTCCTGACCAACTGAGGGAAGGACCACCCAGCAAACACTGTCCCGTATCCGGAGGAGCTACCTCCTAAGGCCACCAGAACGAGGCAGGATGCCTCCTGATAGGAGTAAGGTGACGTGGCCATCCCCTCACCCAGGCGGGTGAGGGCGTCCCATCATGCTTGAGGGGTTTCGATGAATGATACGGGCTTGGCCCGGCCAGAAGGCCCCGGGCGTTGAATGTCACTCCTGGAACCGGACACCGAACCAGACCCTGTCCCAAGGGGCATCCCCGGTTCCTGCTTAACACTATGATATGGAGGTGGAGGGGAATCCCTGCTCCGAGGGGGCCGAGATGGCCGCCCTTGATTGGGTGAACTGTCCTGTTTTCCAAATAGGTCCAGACGGGCCCCATACAGGCGATGCCCTCTAAAGGGGAGCCCCGTCAGAGTCCTTTTAGCGTCATCGTCTTCCCCCCCACTGTCGCAGCCAGAGCAGGCGACGTATAGCTATCACTTGGGCAGAGGTCCTCGCACACATTTTGATGGTGTCATCCAGAGCTAAAAGGATACATTTAACAAAAATATCACAGCTGGAGAGTGCTTTAAACACCTCCCAAGGTAAATTTTCAGGTTGATGCTCAAGCATCTTTCTTATGAGGGCCCTAGCGGCCACTGCAGTGATGGCCGCGGCACAGACAGGACGTAGCGCCGTTCCTGCAGAAGCAAAGGCATGGGCAATCAATCAATGCGCCGGTCCTCGGCGTCCCGCAGGGTGCTGTAAGCCAGAGCTGTAAGGAAGGGGGGGGTTAGGCACCCCAATAACTGGTGCGTCTACCACTGGAGACGAAGACCAAATATCAACCATCTCGGGGGGAAAAGGGTATTTCCAAACCCAATCCTCTGGGGCCCCTTGAAGCTTAGCGGGGCATTCCCATTCCTTAAGTACAAGAGCATGGAAGTGAGCCTGCTCGAGAAATTCCAAGCGCGCAAGCGCTGTATGGAAGCGCTCCCCTCTCGGCCTGGGGACCACACCGGGGGGCGAAATGGACAGGGCCTCAAAAATCCTGAGCAACATACCACCAATGTCAAGCTGGTGCCAGTCCTGACCAGCATCATCCTGACACCTCGGCCTCTCATTAGAGGAATCCAGGTCAGAGAACAGGTCTCCATCTTCAGATGGAGCACTAGCACACGGAGAAGAGGACTCCTCCAAGCCCATAGCACAGGCCGAAGCCGGGGGAGTCCAGGGCCGTTGTCTGCCAGGACCCACACGGCCGGACAACCCTTCGACGATCTGGTCAAACGTGGGCCGTCTAGGAGAGATGTCTATTTGTAACTCCCCGCTTGTACATGACTCAACAGGAGTGAAATGTAGGCAAGAGGAAAGGGGGGAGAGAGAGCGAGGCACGGCCACAGACGGCGCTCGCAGGTCCAGCGTCTGCTCGGCACATGACGCGCAGACCCGTGCCCCGTCAGCCTCAGCATGGGGGAGACCACACGCTACACACAACCGGTCTTGTCCCAGAGGGACCCCGGTAACACAATCCTGAGATGCCTCCATATGGTGATTGTCTAAACAAAATATGTCGGTACGGATGCAATAAGCAACCCTGGATGCCCCAACAACGGGCCATGCGCAGCTGGACAGAACATGCAGAGAGGGAGTCGCCCGCGAGGGCACTTACAGATCAAGTGGAGGAGGAGGAGACCGCCACCACGCACGCGCGCGAAGCTCATCAAAATGGCGCCAGCGAACCTCGAAGGGCAGGCTCAATGCTCTGCCGTGACGCGGAACGCGCCGAACCAAGACCCCGCCCCCTCCAAAGAGCGCGAAGCTCTGAGGTAATAGCGGAGGCAAAGAAAACAACCACACGCTAAAAGATTAGTAGAGAACCGTTACATCCAATAAGTAAAGGTCACCACGGCATCTAGACAATGCAGCAAACTATGTATAAGGCATACGGCGGCAGCCGAGAAACAGAATAAGGAGCAAGCAGCACGGCTCTGACATCTGGGAGTTAATAAGGACAGAATAAGGCCACAAGCGTGACATACCGGTACACTGGGACCGCCACACACATACCCCCCCCCTTTTCTTTTCCCCCTAACTAGTTGGGGAAATGAGGGAGGATGGCGACCCTACACAGGGTCCAGCGCTACCCGGGGTACGGGGGCAATAATGCGGGAGGGGCATCGACTAGAGGCTCACCATCAGCCTAAACCGCCTACCCTATGGTGGGGGATTGCGGTGGAGCAAGGCTCCGTTAAGCACTCAAGGTGCTGCCTACCTTCACCCGACCAACGCAGCCCAGACTGGGAGGCATATTCTGTTCACAAGAAGGACGGGTGGAAATAGTCCTGCAAGGCCTCGGGCTGTAAAGCCCCGCTCGCCTGCGAGAGCGTGATACTTCACGTCTTCGCAGTTCCAGCACTGCAGAGAAATCTGGGGATTTGTGGGAGGTCCTTCGGTATATGTAGGGCCGGAAGGAGCTTGTTTTCTACACGTCTGCAGTGCACGGCGCCCGAGGCGGAGGATTACCCACATGTTATTACTATATCTGGAGCAGGACGTGCTGTATGCTTAGAATATAACGGTCAAGAATCGCTACCCCCTACCCCTAATTTCAGATCTCTTTCAGCGCCTCAAGTCAGGACAGATTTTCACCAAACTCGATCTAAGAGGGGCCTACAATCTTGTCCGCATAAGAGAAGGGGATGAGTGGAAGATGGCTTTTCGTACTCGCTATGGACATTTTGAATATCTAGTCATGCCATTTGGTTTGTGCAATGTCCCGGCAACCTTTCAACACCTGGTTAATGACATTTTCAGAGACTTTCTTGATATGTTCATCATCGCATACTTGGACGACATTCTTGTTTTTTCATCAAACCTGACCAAACATTGGGAACATGTGCGGGCAGTCCTCTCTCGCTTTCGAACACATCAACTTTACGCTAAATTAGAAAAGTGCGAATTTGAAAAAACTTCCATCTCGTTTCTGGGGGTCCTCATCTCGGATCAGGGGTTTTCCATGGACCCTAGTATAGTTTCAGCAGTGCTTGAGTGGCCATCACCTACTTCTCGTAAAGAGGTCCAAAGATTCATTGGATTCTCCAATTTCTACAGTTGGTTTATCCATAACTTTTCTGCCATAGTCCGGCCTATTACGGAATTAACCAAGAAGGACAAGACCTTTGAATGGACTGAATGGGCACAGCAAGCCTTCCAGACCATAAAGGAGTGCTTTACTTCAGCCCCTATTCTCACACATCCTGATTCCACTTTACCGTTCGTCTTGGAGGTTGATGCGTCATCCATTGCTGTGGGGGCAGTTCTGTCACAGCGATCAGGAGAAAAGGCGGTTCTGCATCCTATCGCCTTTTTCTCCCGCAAATTGTCAGCAGCAGAACTATTGTACGATGTAGGGGACCAAGAACTTTTGTCTATTAAACTAGCCCTCGAGGAGTGGCCCATGTCAGAATCTGCGACACCTCCTGGAGGGCCCCCCCTGCTCCGGGTCCCTCCCTGATGGTTGATGTATGCAACCGCCGTCCTGTTGTCTGAGCGCACCTGCACAGACAGACCCCGCAGGTGGTCAGTCAACTGATCCAGAACCAATCTGATCGCCCGTAGTTCCAGAATGTTGATAGGTAAGTAGGCCTCCTGAGGCCCCCACCTCCCCTGGAACCGCAGGGACTTCCAGAATCCCCCCATCCTGACAGACTGGCATCCGTGGTGACCGTCTCCCAGGAGGGGGCCAGAAAGGACCTGCCCCCCAGCAAGTTCCTGGGACCAAGGGGGGGAGCACACAGACCCCGTCCAAGGACGTTGGGTCCTTGTCCCAAACTGACAGAAGGTGAAGTTGTAGAGGCCTCAAATGGAACTGAGCAAAAGGCACCGCCTCGAAGCTTGCCACCATCAGGCCCACCAACTGCATTCCCTGCCTGAGGGAGGGATGGAGACACGACAGCAGGAACCTCACCTGCGCAGTTAGAGCTTCCACCTTCTGTTGAGGAAGGAATATCCTTGACTGAACCGTATCCAGAATCATTCCCAGGAACGGGATCACCGAGGAAGGGGACAGAGAAGACTTGGGGTGATGGATCACCCAGCCGAAGGACTCCAGGGTGGACACTACCAGCTGAGTGTCCAACTCTGCCTGCTGTAGAGACCAAGAGGTGATGAGTATGTCGTCCAGGTAGGGCAGCACACGGATACCCCTTGACCTCATCAGAGACATCACCCCCGCCAGCACCTTGGTGACCACTCTGGGAGCTGAAGTGAGGCCAAATGGCAAGGCCACAAACTGGTAATGTGGATCTTCCAACGCGAATCTGAGGAACCTTTGGTGTCCTGAAAACACAGGGATGTGAAGGTAAGAGTCTTTGATGTGCACATGAAATCCCCTGGGCGCAGGGAGCTGATGGCCGAGCGCAGAGTTTCCATGCGAAAACGCCTGTTCTTTTGTTGAGGATCTTTAAATCCAGAATAGGCCAGACTGACCCATCTTTTGGGAACTGTGAAGAGGTTGGAGTAGAACCCCTTGCCTCTTTCTCTTAAGGGGACCCTGCAAATGACCCCCAGACCCAGAACGCCTTTCACGGCCTGGGACCTGATGAATCTTGGGGGAGGCCGCACAGCAAACTATCTTGTAACCGGAGGACACTACCTCCTGAATCCACCGGTCTGAGACGTGATGCCTCCAGACGTGAGCAAAGTGCTGCAGCCGTCCCCCCACCCTGACGGGCGAGGGCACCCCATCATGCCTGAGGGGGCTTGGGAGAGGATTTGGGCTTAGCCCCCCAGGAGGAGCCAGGATGTCCTCCTCTGCTCCTGTGCCAGGAATCTGCACGAGCCCCCGCGAAGGACACCCCTTTTCCTTGTTTAGCACCACGTTAGGGGAGTGAAAGGGAGCCCTGGCCCCAAAAGAGCAGAGACTGCCATCTGCGCTGGGGTAACTTACCTCCCTTAGCAAAAAGGTCTAGGCGGTCCCCAAACAGGCGTAGCCCCTTAAATGGAAGCCCAGTGAGGGCCTTCTTTGCAGCATTGTCAGTAGCCCACTGGTGCAGCCAAACCGCGCGGCGTATAGCTACCACCAAGGCAGAAGTTCTCGCACACATCCTAATGGCATCATCCAAGGCAGATAAGAAAGTTTACAAACACATCACAGTTAGTGCATTAAACACATCAGGTAGCAATCATCAGGAGCACCATCAAGTACACTTCTGATTAGGGACCTGAGCGCCACAGATGTAATGGCCGAGGCGCAAACCGGTCAAAGCGCCGTCCCCACAAATGCAAAGGCATGGCATGCCAATTGGTCAATGCACCGGTCCTCGGCATCCCGCGGAGTAGTAGAGTCAGGGGAGTGCCTAACAGAGGTGTTAGACAGCCCTAGAATAGGAGCATCCACCTCGGGAGGGGATGACCAGCACTTGACCATATCAGCAGGAAAGGGGTACTTTCTGTCCCCACTCTTAGGTATACCGGGAAGTCTACTGGGACGTTCCCACTCCTTAAGCACGAGATTATTGAAACGGTTTGCTCAGGAATTCCAAATGAGCCTTAGCAGTATGAAAAAGCTCACCCCTTTGCCTCGGAGCCGCAACAGGGGGAGAGATGGACAGAACCTCAAAAATCTGAACCAGCAGTCTGTCAGTATCATCCAGGGCCCAGGAGTCAGAGCCAGAATCGTCATGACCCCTGGGTCTCTCAACAGATGATCCTGAATCAGAAAACAGCTCCCCTTCGTCCGAGGGGGTATAGCCACATAGATGCAACAACTCATCAGACTCCATAGGGAAAAGAGTGGCATCAGGGGTTAAGTGAGGCTTTTTAGCAGTGGCCTTACGCGCTAAAGTATTAGCAATTTTTCAACACTGGCCAGTCTAGCAGACGAATCAGGCTGAGAATCCCCGCTTGTATGCAATTCAATGGGGGTGAGACTCAAGCTTGGGGGAGTAGGTGAAGTGAGACGAGGTGCAGGCCCAGCCACAGGATGGGCGGATTGCAACGTTAGCACCTGCTATGCGCAAGGAACACAGACCCGTGCATTGTCACCGCTAATAGGTGAGACCCCACAAGCTACACACAGCCGGGCTTGTCCCGAAGGAACCCCGGTCACATTATCCTGAGATGCCTCCATATGGTGATTATTATGCACAATATGCCAGTAGGGATTGACGCTATAAAGCAACCCTGGATGCCCCAATGACCCGCTAGGGAAGTGGGAGTAATTATACAAGGCCCAACTATCAATTACACCGGGCTGGGAGGAGCCAATGGATTCACTCGTCTGAAAGACACAATGGGAAGAAGGGGTGTCAGAACCAAACACACTAAAATGAGTATGAAGTCGCCCGCGAGGGCACTTACGGACCGCGGTAAGTAGAACCGTCACGTGCGCGACCTGACAAAATGGCGCCAAGAGTACCTTGAAGGGCGGGCCAGAGCGAGCCGTGACGCAGAGCGCGCCAAGCCAGGCCCAGCCCCCCCTCGAAGAGCGCGAAGCCCACAGACAAGCAACCAATGAGAACGCAGAAGCGACTGAGGTAACGCCGCCGCGGCGCGGAACATCCAAATTAAAAAAAAGACAAGTCAGCGCGGCGGCTGACACCACATATACTGGTCAAAAAACATGACAAAAAGCCTTATGCACGAATCACGATACATGCTCACCCCCCCCCCCGAAGGCTACAGGGAGAATGAGGGAGGATGGCGGCCCTCTGTACAGGACCACCGCTATACGGGGCATGGGACAATAATGCGGGAGGGGCATCCCATAAAGGCTCACCATCAGCCTATACCGCCTACCCTTTGGTGGGGGATTGCGGTGGAGCAGCGCTCCTTAAGCACACATGGTGCTGCCTACCTTCACCTGACCAGTGCAGCCCAGGCTGGGAGGCACATCACACGAGGAACGGGTGGGAATAGTCCAACAGGGCCGCAGGCAAATAGCCCAGCTCACCTGCGAGAGAGTGATAATTTCATGTCTTCGCAGTAAGCACTGCAGAGAAATCTCTGCAGTGCAGCGCCATCTGGTAGAGGATAACCCAAGTGTAAGTAATCTGGAGCAGGACGTACTGTATACTAAGAATATAGTGCACAAGCAACCTAGCGCATCTGACGCACTTTTTGTCGCCGTAGCAACTTAAACCTGGAACCAGGTGATCGACCCTTTTTGTGTGTGGACCCCCAGCGGTGAGTACTGTGGGATGACTTTTGTATATATCAATGCGCCATTTCAACTGTAGATTGTGAGTATATACCTTTATTAAATGTGATTTTATATTACATGGGCGCCCTGCACTATATATAATTTCTTGCTTTTGCATGGTTACTCGCCCTATTGGCCACCTTATCACCACCTGTCTAAGCTTAAATAGCCCTGGTTTATACAAATTGGATACCGAGAGTGTGAATCATCGGATTGGATTCTTGACCCCGTGGGGGATTTACCACGCTTTTCATGTTGCCTATCCGGTAAGAGTCTAGCATTATAGGTGGTGGCTTACACGTGGAGGAGCATGTGGGGTGGGATGAACCTAACAGAACTTTGATTCACCATTAACAAGCTCTGTTTTTTTGTTGTTGACTTTTACTGAGACTAAGGACTCTATACATGTTGAGCTAATTTACTGTTGTGCAGCCCTGTATTTTCTTCCCATTTTAGAAGTTAGACTGTACACTTCCCCCAATAATATCCCCAATACCTGCAACACAAGGGGGAATTTGAGATGCCCCCTGCACTCATCTTCCCCGAAAGCCTGTTATTGGATGCTCACCTCTAATATGTTCCAGACAAGTGATAACCTGCAATGCATTAGGTTCACTAGGGGTGGTTGGTCATTGGTTTGTCTGCCCCCTCTAGCATACAGAAAGTATCTGCAAACCCCAAGATAGGGCTTGCCAGGCCACACTGGACAGTGAGGCTTACCAGGTCAAGATACTCCAATGCTGCCCTATGCTCTAATCTTTTAAGACTTTACCTCCTCTAACTCTTGATAAAGAGATTGTGTTGCACCTCAGAAACATAAGAATAGAATAAGGAAAGGAAAATATGTTGTTATAAAACACATTGTTTATTTTCCAAGGAAATCGCTGATTCTTTGGCAGTTTTGGGTTGACACAGTCAATCCTCCATTAAATCATCTTTCATTATTGTGTTTCTTCACATCCAGTAAAAATACCATTTTGTGAAATACTCACCTGTAAAATGGGTATTATACGTATGTCACACACCCCGCTTCAAGATATCCATAACATGTGGGTAATACCGACCTGAAGAGGCATTCCTGCAGAGATGATAGCAAAAAAGAAAGCCCCTCCCTGATCCATAAATACCTGGGACCTCCCACTCATCACCCAGTATATAGAAGCAGTAAGGTAAGGGACCAGAAGAGGCAACTATAAGTCATAACAACGCAAAGTTCACAATATAAAGGATCCAGAATACAAAAAAGGGCGGGTGAAGCGGGGTGTGTGACATACTTATAATACCCATTTTACAGGTGAGTATTTCACAAAATGGTATTATTCTAAGTATGTCACACACCCCGCTTCAAGATATCCATAACATGTGGGACATCCAATAGCAGTGTCCATAAAAAGGGCGGGGATCCAAAACAAGGCAACAATGCACAACTTAAACCACAACAGCTTGCAGAACTTTGCGGCCAAAAACAGCATCCGCTGAGGCCCGAACATCAACCTTGTAAAACTTGGAAAAAGTGTGAACAGAGGACCAAGTAGCAGCCTTGCAAACTTGCTCAACTGAGGCCTGGTGCTGAAAAGCCCAGGACGCTCCAACCGCACGAGTAGAATGAGCAGTAACACGAAAAGGGGGACTCCTCCCCTTGGCAGAATAGGCCCCAATGATGGCCTGACGAATCCATTTACTAATGGAAGATTTGGCAGGAGCCAAACCTTTCCTAGGCCCAAAAGGCACCACAAAAAAAGCATCAGTCTTACGAAAAAAAGACGTAACCACCAGATAATATTTCACAACACGAACTACATCCAAGGAATGCAGCGCCCTTTCCTTGTCGTTGCTGGGATTAGGACATAGAGAAGGCAGAACAATGTCCTGATTCAGATGAAAAGCAGAGACCACCTTGGGAAGAAAATCCGGCTTGAAACGAAAGACAACCTTGTCCTGATGCCTTTCGAAGTACGGAGCTTTAATGGATAAAGCTGTCAACTCAGAAACACGCCTAACCGAAGTGATAGCCACCAAAAAGGCCACCTTTTGAGTAAGTGAAGACAAGGCAACCTCATTCAAGGGCTCAAACGGAGGACCCTGAAGAGCAGAAAGAACCAGGTTCAAATCCCAAACAGGAACAAAAGGCTTCCTCGGAGGCCGAACATGCGTAACTCCTTGGAAAAAAGTCTTGACCAAGGGATGAAGTGCAAAGGACCTTTGGAAGAACACCGCCAGGGCAGAAACCTGCCCTTTCAAGGTACTAAGTTGAAGCTCCTGATCCAGACCATGTTGAAGAAACTCCAAGATTCTGGAAATGGAGAACTCCCGACAAGAAAAAGACCTACTTTCACACCAGTCAATATAGGACCTCCAAGTCCCGTAGTAAATAGTAGAGGAAGAGCGCTTCCTGGCGCTAATAAGAGTGTGAACCACCGCGTCAGAAAGACCTTCCTCCTTCAAGATGGCGGTTTCAGCAGCCACGCCGTCAAAGCCAGCGAAGGTAAATTAAGATAGCGCAGTCGACCCTGGGTGAGCAGGTCCGGCAGTAGAGGCAGAACGAACTGATCCCCTGCCAGTCTTACCAGGTCTGCGAACCAAACCTGCCTTGGCCACCTTGGTGCCACCAGAATCGCCGACGCGCCCTCCAGGGCCAGCTTGCGCACCACTCTGGCTACCATTGGAAACGGAGGGAACAGGTAAAGAAACCCCAGATCCCTCCAGTTCAGAGACATGGCATCCACCGCCAGAGCCAGAGGATCCTGCGAGAGAGACACAAAGACCGGAAGCTTGTGATTGTGACGACAGGCAAAGAGGTCCACCGCTGGGAACCCCCACCTGAGACAGATCGAACGAAACACCTTGGGACTGAGAGACCACTCCCCCTGACGAGAGGAGGCCCTGCTCAGAGAGTCTGCCTCCGTGTTCTCCACTCCCGGAATGTAGACTGCTGAGATACACGGGACGTGGCTCTCCGCCCAGTCCAGAATCAAAGACACTTCCCTGAGGGCACTCCTGCTGCGAGTCCCCCCCTGGTGATTGATGTAAGCCACCGCCGTCCGTTTGTCCGACCGGGCCTGAACTGGCAGGCCCCGCAACTGATGAGTCAAGCGAAACAGAACCAACCGGATGGCTCTCAACTCCAGAACATTGATGGGCTCGTGAGCCTCCTGTGGGCCCCACAGACCCTGAAACTGGAGGTCCTTCCAAACACCCCCCCAACCTGACAGACTGGCATCCGTGGTGACTGTTTCCCAACACGGTGCCAGAAAAGATCTGCCCTTCAACAGATTGACAGACCCCAGCCACCATAGCAGGGATCGACGAACTCGGGGAGTCATCAGGAAGGACTGATCCAACGACAGAGGAGACTTGTCCCAAACCTTCAACAGATGAAGCTGAAGCGTCCTTGTATGAAACTGCGCAAAGGGAACTGCCTCGAATGAGGCCACCATTAACCCCACCAGCCTCATCCCTAGCCGGATGGCCGGACGAGGGACCGACAGGAGAAGCCGAACTAACTCCTGAATCAAAAGAATCTTGGCCTGGGGCAGAAACACCCTGGCCTGCGAAGTGTACAGAGACATTCCCAGAAAAGTCACTACTCTGGACGGAGAAAGAGAAGACTTGGGGTGGTTGATCACCCAACCGAACCTCTCCAGAGTGGACACCACCACTCTGGTGTCCAACTCCGCTTGGTTGAAAGAGGAGGCCATGATCAGAAGATCGTCCAAATAGGGCACAATGCGGATACCCTGAACCCTTAGCAGAGCCATCACCCCCGCTAGCACCTTGGTAAATACCCGAGGAGCCGAGGTGAGACCGAAAGGGAGTGCCACAAACTGAAAATGCCGATCCTCCACCACGAACCTGAGAAACCTCTGGTGAGCTGGAAAAATTGGAACGTGTAGATAAGCATCCTTGATGTCTATGGACGTCAGAAAATCTCCCTGACGAAGAGAGTGAATGGCCGAGCGCAGCGTTTCCATGCGGAATTTCCGTGGCCGGATGAACCTGTTGAGAAACTTCAGATCCAAGATGGGACGGACCGATCCGTCCTTCTTGGGTACCGTGAACAGATTGGAATAAAAACCCCTGCCCTGGTCCGAAGGGGGCACCGGGCAAATGACAGCCATGTCCAGAAGATTCTCTACTGCCAACAGGAGCCCCTGCGCCGCCAGAGGTTCCGAAGGCATCCGAGACCTGAAAAATCTGGAAGGGGGGCGGAGCTCGAACTCCAGCTTGTAACCGGAAGACACCACTTCCCGGATCCATCTGTCCGAGACCTCTTGATCCCAGATCTGGGAGAAGTGTCGCAGCCGTCCCCCCACCCGCATGGGTGAGGGCGCCCCCTCATTGCTGAGCCGGCTTAGTGGCCGGCTTGGGCTTAGAG
Organism: Gastrophryne carolinensis; assembly: GCA_027917425.1. Taxonomy (NCBI): domain Eukaryota; kingdom Metazoa; phylum Chordata; class Amphibia; order Anura; family Microhylidae; genus Gastrophryne; species Gastrophryne carolinensis. The sequence continues at coordinate 139,641,277 of CM051244.1, forward strand.
CCCCAACTGTATCCTGGACGGGCGCGACCTCTGCCCCTGCTCCCAGAATCTCCTCTGGAAGAGGGGAATGCAAACCCCCTGCCAGATCTGGCCCCACGAAAGGAGGGGGTAAAAGAAGGCGCCCCCCGAAAGGGACGGCGTTGTTTCTTGCGTTGAGGTAACCTACCACCCTTGGTGACAGAGTCCAATGTCTCTCCAAAGAGCTGTAATCCAACAAAAGGTAGAGCCGTCAGTGACTTCTTGGACATAAAATCGGCCGCCCACTGGCGCAGCCACACCGACCGCCGAATAGTCACCAGCAGCGCCGAAGTCCTACCACACATCATCAAAGTGTCATCCAAGGCTGTTAACACAAAGGATAAAAACAACTCACACCGTTTAAGACTAAGGAACTCGGCACTACCAGGACGAAGCCCGGAAGAAGTCAGCAGGTCCCTGACCACGGACCTGGCAGCCAACACCATTAGCGCCGAAGCGCAAACAGGCCGCATGGCTGACCCAACGCTAGCAAAACCATGACAAGCCATCTGGTCAATACGTTTATCCTCTCCATCCTTGAGGGTGGAACAATCGGGTCTATTCAGAACCGAGGAGTTGGACAACCCCAAAACCGGTGCATCCACCTCGGGGGGGAGATGCCCATCGCTTAACCGCCTCCGAAGGGAAGGGATATTTCTTATCCCACCCCTGAGGGATGCCAGGAAGCCGAGCCGGCCTGTCCCATTCCTTAGCAATAATTTTGTCAAAATGCCTTTGTGTAGGAATTCCAAGCGCGGCCTGGATTCCTCAAACAATTCACCCTTCTGCTGAGACACCTCCTCGGGAGGGGAAATATTCAGAACCTCCAACATCAGAGCCAGAGCGTGCGGAGTATCCGAGGATCTCCCCAAGTCCCCAAGCTCGGCATCAGCGCCAAAGGACTGCTCATCGTCCGAAATATCAGAATCCTCATAAACCTCCCCTTCCTCTAGCGGGGAATAATCAGACCAATCCAGATTATTAACATCCTCATGGTCCTCCACCAGCGGAGCCGGCGACAAATGCTTCCTCTTAGTCGGAGCCTTACGGGCGACCGAGCTGGAGATAATTTTTTCAAGGTTAGCTAATCTGGCACACATCTCAGATTGCAGCTCCCTGCCCATGAAAACGTCACACGGGGTGCGTGTCAAGGTGGGAGGGGGAGATGAAGCGACCGGCGGTGCTGACCCAGACGCCTGGGGTTCGGACTGCCGCGTAATAGTTTGCTGTGCACATGGTATACACAGAAGTACATCGTCCCCAGTAATGGATACCCCACACAACATGCACTTCCGGGGATGCCCCGAAGGAGCCCCGAGCCCAGTATCCGGGGATGCCTCCATAAGGTGAACTTTTAAAATAGTCGCTATGACCCAGGGAATTACGCCACTTAGACAACCCGGGATGCCCCTTTAATGTCCCGAGTGGGAGGATTTATGTGCAATAATTGAACCCAGAGATCAAGGATCGGGAGAGACCCCCTAATGCTACTGGAGAACCTCCTGAAAACCTCCGCCTGAAAGACACAGAAAACGGGATATAAGGAGATGTGAAACAAAAGGACACAAGTACTACAGAGGAAGTGGAAAAGGAGGGGGCCACAGGTCACTCACGGAACCGCGGGAGCTTGAAATGGCGACCGTGATGAAGAGACTTGCTGACAGGAAGAGAAGAAGGGGGCGTGGTCAGCGCGGGACGCGCGGGACGTCAAGCACCGCCCCCCCTCCTATGCCAGGCAAGAGCTCCTCAGCGGCGCCAGGGATAGATGGGGGCGGGCAGCGGTGACGCGCCGCAACACCGGCCCCGCCCCCAGGACAATCGTGAGGAGAAGTCTCCTCAGGAAAAAAGCGCCAAAAACCGGCCGGCGCCGCAGCAATATGTGCGGCCGCGGCACCCGGCCGGTGGAACAAGTATGCACCAAGCACCGCAGCAGACATACACAGAAGGGACGGACCCCGGCCCCGCGCCGACGGTCCGGCCCCGCCCCCCCCCCAACTAAATGGTCATCTACACAGTGCGTGAGGTAACTACCTCCGCCATTTTATGAGGCAACGGAGACAGGCCAGGCACCACACAGAGGTCTCCTCAATAACGGCCACGGCGGTGAAATAAAGACAGTTAAAGTGAAACACACACACTAAAAACAGTAAAGGACAGAAAGGGTTAAAAACGTGCATGAGAATAGAAAAGAAGGGACCCACACCCCCCATCCCCACAGCTGAAAAGAGATCCTGGGAGGGCCGTTAAACTAAGGGACAGGGCATCCCAAACCGGGGTCACCAACCCGGTGTAACCGCCTACCCTCTTTTATAGGGTCTCACGGTGGAGCGTTGCTCCTGAGCACCTAAGGTGCTGAAATACCCTCGCCTGGACCCACAGCCAAAGCTGGGAGGCATATGGATTCTAGGAAAAAAAGAGTCCAAACGGAAATAAATAAGTAACGGGCCGGGAATCATCCCGGCTACCTTAAATCCCCCTGTGCAAGGAGGAGCCATCATCTTCTGACTTGCTCGCCGTCTGCAGAGATGGAAAACTGGGTGATGAGTGGGAGGTCCCAGGTATTTATGGATCAGGGAGGGGCTTTCTTTTTTGCTATCATCTCTGCAGGAACGCCTCTTCAGGTCGGTATTACCCACATGTTATGGATATCTTGAAGCGGGGTGTGTGACATACTTAGAATAAAGCCCTGTTTGTTATCAGAGAATTTAGCAGCCTGTAGTACCTCAACTGAAAAATCTGAGCCTGTGTGCAATATATTTACCCAATAAGGTTCCCGCTTCCTTTTTTTTTTTTTTTTTTTTACTACTGGAGAAAGTCCCTCTTTACTTTATGTCCAATTGCTATAAATCACTTAAAATTTATTTTTCAGTCTATTTAATAAAAAGCTAGAGGCTGCATACCTCAGGTTGCTACCTATCCAGCATGTCACAGCTGCCTGAGGCCAGGACAGAAGGAGAAACGTGATGTCATTCCCCTACCATCTTTCCTCACATCGAGCTAGGAAATTCTGAGGCTGCTCTGTGTCAGTGTAGCCCACCACCTCCCCTCACCCCAGAAACATGACGGGCAGCAGCGAGATTACTGGAAAAGGTGGCAGCTTTGGGAGTGCGCACACATGCACTTTGGGAGTGTGTGCATGACCGTTTGAGATTGCGGCCATGCGCGTCTTGGAGTGCTGGTCTAGGCTACAATATCGCCTAGCAACAGGGGGAGAGAGGAGGAGCACAGCCAGGGTGTCTGAAGCAAGTTCGGGGAATCGTACAGACCCGCCCATTAAGCAGATTATTGTGAATTCAGCACCTACAGCCACACCCACATGCTTCAGAAGAGAAATCATAAGGTGAACCTGTAAATCTCGGTGTCTCAGCCATTTGTTCTTCAATTTAAAAATGGAAAATACTTTAAGATAATAACAATAATAGACAGTGCCAATAGTAGCACGACACAATGGTGTAACAATTGCCTTTGCCCAAAGTATGTGGAAGCCCCAGGAATCCCCGCCTCTCTCACTATATTTGAGGTGTGCAGCCTCCGCGCTGTGCACCTTCCTTGAAGACCACTTACTGTATCTACAGGGAAAGAGGTGATCTTGAGCTGTGGGCGTCCCTGGAAACAGAGTCTGGGGTCCTGAAGGTGTTACTCAGCAGCAAAGGGCAGTATGGGTTTGTGGTCTGCTTTAGCCAAACTGTGAGCTCCCTTTCTCACTGTGTGAGCACAACTTGGACAAAACTGTTTGGAGGGTGAATGTGCCTGGAGGTTCTTTTAAAGCTATACTGCCAAAAGGGAAGTCTGTCCCTATAGGAGAAATCAAACACTTCTCCCTGAGTGGGACCAACAAGGCATCAAGCACTTTTTCTGAGGGTACAGCCGCTATTGCTGCAGTTGTTTGTATAGCGGGCGATGGTAGCGCCACATGAATGCCAACAGTTGCTTGCAGCTTTTTGGCCCCTGTTTCATGATGATAGTCAGAGTCTCTCTGGTTTGATCCTGCAGAGAGGGTTTTGCTTTTATAAAGGCCACCGATTCTTCCATAATAAGCTCCCGCGAATAGTGCTCATCCAAAAACGCACTCAGGTCCGCCTTTCCATTCACAATAACATCAAAATTCTTTCTTAGAAACTCTGTTTAATGAAATAAGAAATAATAATCCGTCAATACATGAACTCTATTTCAAAACAACATAAAGCCAATTTTTCCCCAAAGCCCTCTCCAGCTGCCTCGTCTAGATTCCCATTCAGATTACTCATCTTCACCAACAGGCGGAACCACTCAGGTTCCCAACAAATAAGAATAGGATTGCCATTCATATTAAAGTGGACCAAAACTCAGGATTCTGTTTATCCCCGGTTTTGTTCCCTGCCCCTGGGGCATCCTGATTTGATTTCCCCCCCTGTGTGAACAACCCCCCCAGATCACCCAGTAAAACTCACCCTTCCCCAGTCCTACGGCACATGCGCTCTCGTACAATCAATGCGTCCCATCAGCGTGCCAGTGTGTACATCCCTGCTACCCTCTAAGAGGGAGCACAGCCGGTTAAAAGGTATAGCTTACGCTGTTCGCGGCTCTCACATGTGTCGTTGGACCAGGGAGAGGGTAGGTTTTTCTCTGGACTCAGGGGTTTCATACAGTAAGGGTGGGTGGAGGGAAACGGTCCTGTCCACTTTAATATATATATATATATATATATATATATATATATATATATATATAGCCGGGGCACCTCCCACTGGCAGCTCCCTCCGGATGTGTGCACCCACCAAGGAACAAGGTAAGAATTCCGGTGATCCCAGGGGGTCTCACGAATCCCAAATCAGGATGCCTCGGTTATAGACTTCAGGCCCGGGGGCCGGATGCAGCCCTCCAAGCCCTTTTATGTGGCCCTCTGACAGGTGCCAGACGGAAATAGCTGGGTGGTGCCCCAACTAGCTGGCCCAGTTACTCCTAGGTTTCGGGCAACAACACATCTGTGTGTGCGGTGATGGGCAGGTATGCGTGTTCCACTCCAATCCTGTCCCTAAGCACAGTGCCAGAAAATGGGCCTTTTAACCGTTCTGGGGGAAAAAGAGTAGTGCCTGCAACTGCCCTGTGTATATGTGCAACCACAAGATTAGTTAAACAACAAATTCAAAAGGAGCACACTATAAATGTATATTACAGATAAGGTGCGTCGGGTGCTGTCACCAAATCCCTATACCCTATGGGACTTCAAAGTAAGCAATATTCTATTTCTCTCTCCAGTCCTGAAACGTCCGTTTTTGAGCGAATAAACCGAGGGTAATCCCTTATCGAACACTTTTGCTTTTGTCTGTATGATGTGTGTTCGGGGCCACTATTTATCTCGCTGCACTATTCATATGGCACTTCACTGCTCTAGTACAAGTGTTCATATTTCGTACTGCATTGTGTTGTATCTCCAGGAGTCACTGTTTCGTACAGCAGAAAGATTAACCCTTTTTGGTACTGTTCTGTTTTTGATGTTGGTTACATTAATCAAGATATCCAGACACTGAGCACTGTCAATATGAGCTCAAATATTGTAACTTTTCACTGTACATACTTTTCCTTTGCAATTTGATCAATATAAATATTTTTTGCATTTCATCATTGTGGTGTGGTGTGCATTACTAAGAAATGGAATATCATATGTGCAACCATCTCACCACATAAGGAGGGCCCTGCTGCAGGGGATATTGCCAGGTAGGGAGGGAAAACTTATTGCAGGGGTGGCCTGGGCAAAAAAAATCAGCGTATGCATCCTGGGCAATATAAACACTCTGCATCTTCCCTGGGCAATATAAACACTCTGCATCTTCCCTGGGCAATTGGACTCTGCATCTTCCCTGGGCAATTGGACTCTGCATCTTCCCTGGGCAATTGGACTCTGCATCTTCCCTGGGCAATTGGACTCTGCATCTTCCCTGGGCAATTGGACTCTGCATCTTCCCTGGGCAATTGGACTCTGCATCTTCCCTGGGCAATAGGACTCTGCATCTTCCCTGGGCAATAGGACTCTGCATCTTCCCTGGGCAATAGGACTCTGCATCTTCCCTGGGCAATAGGACTCTGCATCTTCCCTGGGCAATTGGACTCTGCATCTTCCCTGGGCAATTGGACTCTGCATCTTCCCTGGGCAATAGGACTCTGCATCTTCCCTGGGCAATAGGACTCTGCATCTTCCCTGGGCAATAGGACTCTGCATCTTCCCTGGGCAATAGGACTCTGCATCTTCCCTGGGCAATAGGACTCTGCATCTTCCCTGTGCAATAGGACTCTGCATCTTCCCTGGGCAACTGCATCTTCCCTGGGCAATAGGACTCTGCATCTTCCCTGGGCAATAGGACTCTGCATCTTCCCTGGGCAATAGGACTCTGCATCTTCCCTGGGCAATAGGACTCTGCATCTTCCCTGGGCAATAGGACTCTGCATCTTCCCTGGGCAATAAGACTCTGCATCTACATCTGTACTGAGCAAAAGTATTCCGTGTCTGTAACCACACATTTGAATAGTCGCGTTTGTTATTAACCGTCCCTAGAATGTGGACGTGGTCCTCTGCGAAAGTTAGTTTGACACCCAGTTTGACAAAGCACAAAGCTGCATCCATGCACGCAGGACTGCGCACATTGCTCGGGATGTCTGTTTGCATCTTTCTTTGTATGCATGGTGGTGTTGGAATGGTGTTGGAACCTGGGTGAGGCAAGGTTTTATTCACACAGGGTGGGGAGGGATTACCCCATGAATGGACTTCACCCTTTAAAAAGTAAGTTCACATTTACAGATTTTCCAACAGGCCTCAGATCATGAGACTTCCCTCATTTATCTGCCACCTGCAGTGCCTGTTTAAAAAGCCAGGTGAGCAGAAGACAGCCAATTGCAGTGCTGGATTCCCGGGAGGGGACCGAGAGGAAGTAATAAGTATGGGAGCCTGGGGGGGGTGGGAAGGCGAGGGGGTCTCCAGGTGAGAGACTTACTCCCCCACACCCGTGAGAAATGGATCAGGCTGGGCAAAGAGTACCACCACAGGCAAAGGGGCAAAACAGGATGGTGTTTTGGGCCATAATTAAAGGGACATAGAGCCGGGGTTTTCCAAAGTTCTTGCTGCTATTCAATGTGAGCCAATCACCAGCATCTCACTAATACACCAGTATGGGATGCCCCTCCCATGGTGCATCTATGTACTACTTGGATCACAGCAGATCTGGGCAGAATAGATAATTGGTGGAGGCAGAATGTTGGTATGATTGATGGGGATAAACTGTGGCATTGGGGGCAATAAATGGGTTGAGGTTTCTAGGGAGGCAGGATTTAAAAAAGCAGCAGCCCAACCAGCCCACAAAGCTGTGTGGCCCACCGGGAACTCTCCAGAGTCTCTCTATGGCCATTTCACCCCTGCCTGGTGTTATACTGCCCATCTAAAATGGATCTCCGGGCAGACGAATTTAGAATGCTCCTGTGCAGTTAAAGCCCAAACTGGGCCAGTGGTACCATCCTGTATTACTGGGCTGTTGCAAGTGCAAACGTTGATAACCAATGAATAGATCTGCTATTAAATCTCCTGAATAAAGCTGATGGATAGATCAGCCTTAATTGATTCAGAAATGTGCAGCCAGTGAGCTGTAGTTATATATGTAATGACGACTTACTCTTGGGGTCCTTAATATCAGGCTCCTTTTCATCAACAGCCTGCAGAGAGTGAGAAGACTTGTTAGAACAAGCCAACAAAAATAGACAAGAAAACCACATGGAATGCATCCACCCCGCTCGACTTGGCAGATATTTCTGAGAGTAAGGCTAGAGTACTGTTAAAGGGCGAAGGAAGTATAATTATAGGCATATTTATTGTGCTTTGTATGATTATAGATATGCCATGTCTATAGTAATCAGACCATGATAATAGACACCTATATTCAAACCTAGCTGCCAAAAAGCTACCTCAATAGCTGGGGTGTTTTCACATTTCCCCTTAAAAAGTAATCCTTGAATTCCTAATTAGGTTGGCCTCCAACTCAGACACTCAAATACACATTAGACACGGCCACTGGATATTATTTGTGGAAGAGCAGTGTAACTATTAAGTTATGTCAGTTATGACTATATTGATGAGAGAGTTATTCAGGACTATAAGACCTTTCATTGATATGATAGCAAACATGGCATACATATATTGGCCAAGGACTGATAATCCACATAGTATACTCTGTATGATATGTATTTGATGTTTAGGTTCATTTAACTAAGAAATTAATGGGGATCATTAATTTCTTGGTTTCCATATGACAACATATTGTGGGAGTTATACCCTTTATAGAATTTGTATCTAACCTCACAGAGGCTGGTTGTGGGCAGATCACTGAAGACACACCCACGAGGCTGGGAATGCTGGCCACAACCCCTAGAATTACATAGATCAGGAAGCTGAGTGGAGGACTAGTTAGCATCTGTCTCCATTCTCTCTCTCTCTCTCTCTCTCCATTATAACATTCATTGTACTGTAACTAATGTATAACTTACTATAACTTAACATTTAACAACTGTCTGTAATATCTAAGGTTATCTGGGGAAACTTCATGAACATATTGGGTTAGTGAAGGTTATTTACTGTGCTGGTAATTAAACCCGTTTTAATTTATACATCTTACTGTGTGTGGTGGATAATTTCTCACACCATAGATTGTATGTGCAAAGTATTTAAGGTGTTAAAGGTTTCTTCTTAGGACATTTCACTGGATTTATGGGGACGGCCTAAGAGACCATTGGTTTGTATCAAATTAGTGGCCGTTGGGATGATATGATTATTAGTATTTGTGATATTTATAATATTAATCTCTAGTAAAAAAAAAATGGAGATTGATGTGCAGCAATTAATTCAAATCATAGTTCCCCTCCTTCAGGTACATTATCTCCGGCTTGCTGACCAGTTTGTTGTATTTGCCCTGTTAGGCACCCATGTGCCCGTGGTAAGATTACCCTTGTGAAGTGGATGAATGGCCACGGGTGCTGCATACACCATTACGGCTGGTGATACTTTTTTTCTATTAACTTGCACAGTGCACTTTTTATGCCCATTTTTTTATGTCACTCTTTATGATTTGGTCCTGAGAAGTTTGTATAGGCACCAAACGCACTTGTTTATTAAAGTCATTCAGTAGGCAAATAACACCAGTTGGTGCTATACCGGGATCAGTAACTCACCTGTTTGCTGCATCCGAGCCCCCATGGCATCCTGAGCCATCTGGGGGCCCAAATATGGGGGTGGGATCGGACCAGCCATCAGTCAGAGCACTGCCATGCCCCCTCTATTAATTGCGATGGAGGGAGTGTGACGAAGCCTGACCCATGCCCAAAAGCACAGGTGATTGGAGTTCAGGCCCTGGAGAGTTGAGGGAAGCAGCAGTGGTGACGCAAGCTCAGATCCCGCAATCGGGTGAGTAAGTGATCGCCAGACTGGCACCAATCAGCTGCGTAGTAAAAAAGGCGAGTACCGCTTTGTTTTTTTTATTTGGCTGCTGAACCACCTTAATAGTGGGTACTCTTTTTATTATTTTCTATTACATTATACTTATTTTTATAATATTTATAATTTTTTCTGGTCTTGGATATTTTGTTGACCTGCTAAAGTGTTGGCAAGTTGAAGTGATCTCTAAAAAGGAACAATGAGGACACATTCTCTTTTTATACAAAAGTTTGGGATGCCCTGGAGGAGGAGGGGGGGTCTCAGACTGCAGGGACGGTTTTGGTCCCTTTTCAGGATAAAGCTAGACGAGTCTGGGTATTTATAAAACGTTGACACTTGCATCACCTGGCTTCTCCTAACGATAATTGTGAAAAAGCCTTCACTCTAACAGGCTAATTACTGTCTCACAGATTTCTTTGGGTACTTTTGCAAGCTTCTCTGTCAGGCAATTCTGGCGAGCAGTCTTCTAGATTTCAGGGCTGCCTGAGATTGGTTTTGTTCTACTTTGAACGGTCCAGCCTGTTTTTTAAACCCCCCCTCCCCTGCCACCCTCCTGAGGGCCACACAGAGCGGTGCTTGACCACGGCTGAGGTTGCTTTTTTCTCTACATCCAGTCCAGGCCGTCCCAATTCATGACACGTGCGTAGTCCGCCACCAGGTGGCGCAGTTACTGCAAGATCCAGAGCGGCAACTTCTCCCGGCCCCCTACAAAACGAGCTGTCTCAGTAGACTTCCCAGAGTTCTCTTGCAGTAAGCTGCTGCTAGGATCGTCTGGAATACTCTCTCTGGATATTGCAGCTGAGCGGGGCATTTTAAGCCTGTCGGACGCTGCTCCCCTATTACCACCGTCTCCGTGGACCCACTTCTGCCTCCCAGGCGTTGTCAGAGCTAGGCGCTGGGCCACAGACCCTCTCCTAAAGGGTAGTCGGCCGTAGGCGATGGTGAGCCTATGGGGGGGGGGGGGGGGAAACCACCAAAATTGCACGGGGTTATGCCCTTATCTGTGCCCACATGCTTTATTGTCATATGTTGTGCTTTTTACTTCACTTTTACCTCAAGACTTTGTTGTTGCTGGCAGCTGTGTGGATAATCACCTTCCCTCACCTCTTCCTATTCCCCTCCATCTTGAGGCTGTGAGGGGGGGGGGGCAGAGAGCGGCGTTTGAGGCTAGGCCTCGGCATGTGGTGCGGGGCTACGCGTCCGGGGAGGGGGGGGGGGGGGAGGCTCCTCTGTGGGCCGACCCCCCCCCCCCTTCCTGCGCTCTCGGCGCCATTTTAGGCGCTGCGTGGCTCCCCTGTTTGCGCCTGCAGCGGGGGGGGGGGGGGCGGAGACGCGTTTTGCCTCAGTGCTGCGTGGCCCACCCCTCGAGTTTCGTCTTTGCTGCGCTCAGGCGCCTTTTTTTTTGTGCTGCTCTTTTTGTCAATTGCGGACCCTGCCGAGGGTTCCCACGGGCTGACGGCCATCAGTTTCACCACTCACTGCCTGCGTTTTTTTGGTGCCTGCCTTCTGGACTCCACGCTACCTCGCTGGTCCGCTCCGTGAGTCCCTCTTTCATTTGTGTAATTTTTTATGTGCATGTGCTGTGGGATGCTCATGAATCCTTCCGCTTGTGTCTTCTAGGTGGGGCCCCCCCTCCCATTGCCAGCTGAGGGTTGTGGTTCCTCCCAGTCTCCTACACCCTCCCTCTCTCCGCACCCTCTCCCCTTAAAGAGGGATTACTAAAAAGAGGGACAAAATTGGGGGTCACTTAGGTTTGGGCCATTAGGGCCTTGTAACCTGTATTTTTATCACCATAATGGAGGCTTCTGGGGATAATGACCTAGGGGCCCCATCTGGGCGGGTTAAGCTCTGCCCCATGTGCAGTACCAGCCCTCTGGGCAGACTCAGCACGGTTTGTTTCACTTGCGCTGGGAGCGTACTTTTGGAACAAGTTAGGGCGGGCGTCCCTGCCCCTAACCCTTTTTTTACCTGCGGCCTCGCCAACACCCCCGCTGCTGCATTCGGCCCTTAGCGAGGGGGAAACTAGCAAGGGGTCCCAAGCTGATTTGACACACCGGGTGGCCAGCCTGGAGAGACAGTTATCTTGCACGGCTACTGGGAAGGCCACGAGTAAGAAGCGGCACATCGAGCTGGGTTACTCGGATTTTGCTGACGATGATGATCCTTTTGGAGGTCGGGACTCCATGGAGGAGGGAGAGTTGAAGGACTCTGCTTCCTCAGGAAATCTGTCGGTCGGCTATGACAGCGAGCCTGGTTCCTCCTCGAACGAGGATATATGGCTCCCTGACGACACGGAAAAGTCCTTCTGTGTTTGAGACTTTGCATATTGTCCCTCCTACAGCGGCTAAGAGGAAGCAGGGTGATTTATTTCAGCCTGAAAGACAGAGGCTTGTCTTCCAGAGCAGGCCCACTTTTCCAATATGGTGTTTAAGGAATGGAAAGACCTAACAAATTGCCATCGGTGCCTAAGGGCCTGGACAGGCGGTATCCCTTCCCTGAGGAGCTGGTCCGCCTCTGGTCCCGTCCCCCTGCTGTGGATGCCCCTGTGTCGGGGTTATCCAACACTACGGTTATGCCGTCACCCGATACTGCTTCCTTGCGCGACCTGCTGACTGGCGCATGGATCAGCTGGCTTTTCATGCGTTCACTTTTGTGGGTGCTGGGCTTCGCCCTGTCTGTGCCGCGGCCATTGTCTCTTTGACCATCAGGAAGAAGGTGAGACGCCTTGTTGATTTTGCCAAGTCTTGCAAGCGGGCGGAGGAGTATAAAGACCTCAAAGCCTGTGTGGATTTTACTGCTTTTGTAGTCTCAGCCATAGACGATTGTGTCCGGCTTGGCGCCAGGGCTTCGGCCCTGCTTGTTGCGCTTTGTCGCTCACTAGTATCCCCTTCCTGGGGCTCAGGTTATTCGGGGTGCGGCTGGACCTTCTGGCCAAGAATGGCAGATTCCCTCAGCGACGGAAGCCTGCGCGGGTTCATCTGCCTATCCCTCCTTTCGAGGAGGTAGAGGCTCTTCCTTTTCTGGTTGCCGCAGACATTCCTGGGGACGAGGTAGGTCTCGCGGCCGACCCAATCCCTCCTGGGGAGCTAAATCCATACCCCCTGCCAAGCCCTCTCAGGCATGAGGGGACGCCCTCACCCACCTGGGTGGGGGGACGGCTTCTGCTTTTTGCACACATCTGGAGACAGCACGTCTCGGATCGTTGGATTCAGGAGGTGGTTTCCTCCTGGTACAAAATAGAGCTGGCAGTTTGGCCGCCCTCAATATTTCTTCGGTCGCTGATTTCCCAGAACACATTGACGGCGCAGGGCCTAAGAATGACCATTCAACACCTTCTGCTATCAGGTGTGATTTGTCCCGTGCCTCGCCAGGAACGGGGGTCGAGGGTTCAACTCCAATCTGTTCATGGTGCCCAAGAAGGATGGACGCTGAGACCTATCCTGGATCTGAAGGGTCTCAACAAGTTTGTCAGAGTCAGACATTTCCGCATGGAGACCTTACGGTCCGCGGTGAGCTCGCTTCGGCCCGGCGACTTCATGTGTGACAGTGGACATCAAGGATGCTTATCTGCACATCCCGATTTTTCAGGGACATCAGAAGTTCCTGTGGTTTGCGTTGAAGGATCAGCATTACCAGTTTGTGGCACTGCCGTTCAGAATATCCTCAGCCCCCCCGTGTGTTCACCAAGGTGCTGGCGGGCATCATGGCTATCCTGAGGAACCAGGGCATTAGTGTTCTTCCTTATCTGGACGATTTGCTGATTGCAGCTCAGTCCCTTCAGCAGGCCGAGAGCGTCACCCGGACGGTGTTATCCACTCTCAAGGATTTCGGATGGGTAATAATTTACCCCAAGTCTTCTATCACTCCCTCAATGGTGAGGTCCTTTCTGGGCATGACGTTGGACACCTCTCAGGTCAAGGTATTCCTGCCCCAGCAGAAGGTGGCGCAAGTGCAGACCTTACTGTCTTGTCAGAGGCCATCGATCAGTCTGGGGATGAAACTGGTGGGCCTAATGGTGTCTTGCTTCGAGGCAGCTCCCTTCACTCAGTTCCTCATGAGACCTCTTCAATTGAATCGGTTGACCAGTTGGGACCAGACGCTGGAGTCCCTGGAACAGGAATTTTCACTGTCCCACCTGGCCAGACAGTCCCTCTTGAGGTGATTGGACCCCAGAAATCTGTGGTGGGCAAGTCCTTTCTGACTCCCCGTTGGGAGATTGTCACCACAGACGCCAGTCTGACCGGCTGGGGAGGTTTTTGGCAAACGCTGGAGTTCCAGGGCCAGTGGGGGCCGCAGGAGGCCCACTTGCCCATCAATCTCCTGGAGCTGAGAGCGATCCGGTTGGTGCTTCTTAACTTGACTCCCCATATCAGAGGTTGTGCGATCCAGATCCACTCGGACAATCAGACGGCAGTTGCCTACGTCAATCACCAGGGTGGGACTCTGAGCAAGCGAGCCCTCCAGGAGGTGACCCAGATTCTGACTTGGGAAGAGGAGAATGTTCCCTGCATCTCGGCGATTTACATCCCTGGGGTATAGAACCAGGAGGCAGACTCACTGAGCAGGGGGGCCTCTCGTCTGGGGGAATGGTCTCTCAGCAACAAGAGCTTTCACGCTCTGTGTCTCCACTGGGGTCTACCGGATGTGGACCTGTTTGCGTCCAGACACAATCACAAGCTCCTAGGGCTTCTCACACAGGGGGTTGCTGCGGCACCCCAATTTACAAACGCTGGCTTTGACGGCCTGGCTATTGAAAAAATCCTACGGAGAAGGGGTTGTCTGCTAAGGTTGTTCAGACCATGATTCAGGCGCGGAAGAAGTTTTCTTCCATGATTAACTACAGAGTTTGGCATGCCTACATTGCTTGGTGTGAATCCAAGAGTTTCCCTTGTCGCACATTCTCTTTTTTAGGATTTTGGAATTTTCACAACACGGCTTAGCCTTGGGTCTACAGCTGAGCACACTCAAGGGCCAGGTCTCGGCCTTGACCGTCTTTGTCCAAAGATCCTTTGCCAATCATAGACTGCTTTGGTCTTTTTTCCAAGGCGTTACCCATGTACGTCCACCGCGTAAGCCTGTATTACCTGTGTGGGATTTGAATTTGGTGCTTTCTGCTCTCCAAGGTCCCCCCTTTGAGCTTTTGTGCTATGCTTCATTGTCTATTTTGACCCTAAAGGTGGTCTTTTTGGTAGCTATCGCCTCGGTGCGTCGCGTGTCAGAACTGGCCGCGCTTTGTATGAAGCCTCCTTACTTGGAGTGGCATAAGGCTAAGGTGGTGTTTCGCTTTAAACCTGAGAGTTTGGCATGCCTACATTGCTTGGTGTGAATCCAAGAGTTTCCCTTGTCGCAAATTCTCTTTTTTAGGATTTTGGAATTTTCACAACACGGCTTAGCCTTGGGTCTACAGCTGAGCACACTCAAGGGCCAGGTCTCGGCCTTGACCGTCTTTGTCCAAAGATCCTTTGCCAATCATAGACTGCTTTGGTCTTTTTTCCAAGGCGTTACCCATGTACGTCCACCGCGTAAGCCTGTATTACCTGTGTGGGATTTGAATTTGGTGCTTTCTGCTCTCCAAGGTCCCCCCTTTGAGCTTTTGTGCTATGCTTCATTGTCTATTTTGACCCTAAAGGTGGTCTTTTTGGTAGCTATCGCCTCGGTGCGTCGCGTGTCAGAACTGGCCGCGCTTTGTATGAAGCCTCCTTACTTGGAGTGGCATAAGGCTAAGGTGGTGTTTCGCTTTAAACCTGATTTTTTGTCTATGGTCGTTTCTCCCTTTCATCTTTATGAGGAAGTGGTCTGCCCTCTTTGTGTCCAGCACCAACTATTTCTAAGGAAAGGACACTCCATGCCTTGGATGTGGTCAGAGCCATTAAGTATTACCAGGTTGCGACTGAATCCTTCAGGAAGTCGGATTTGTTTTTTGTCCTAACAGAAGGTTCTAGGAAGGGCTTGCCACCAGCCAAGTCCACTCTTAGTAAGTAGATCTGAAAGGCGGTGGTGCAAGCATTTTCTGTCAAGGGGAGGAACCCCCTTTTTTTTCGTGTTGCAGCTCATTCTTCTAGAGCTATTGGTGCTTCCTGGGCTTTTCAGCATCAGGCATCTGTTGAACAAGTTGCAAGGCCGCCACTTGGTCTTCTGTTCATACGTTACTAAGTTTTACAAGGTTGATGTTAGGGCCTCAGCTGATGCTGTCTTTGGCCGAAAGGTGCTTCAGGCAGTAGTGAAATGAACTACATGCTGTTTCGCACTGGGGATCCCGCCCTATTTTGGACACTGCTTTTGGATGTCCCACATGTCATGAATTGGGACGGCCTGGACTGGATGTAGAGAAAAATACAATTCTGTGAAACTCACCTGTAGAATTGTTTTTGTATACATCCAGTCCAGGCCGTCCCACCCCGCCCTTGTTTTTTTATTATCTCTAGTTGCCTTTACGGTGATTACCATTGTATCTTGGACTGTTGTCCTTACAGTTTTGTTGAGAGAGTACATGTTGAAGCTATGTGATGTAACATGGTTTCTTGGCCTCCCGGCCTGTCTCCTTTATTACTGCTTTTTGACCACTAGGAATTCTACTGAGACAGCTCATTTTATAGGGGGCCAGGAGGAGTTGCAGCTCTGGATCTTGCAGTAACTGCGCCACCTGGTGGCGGACTACCCACAAGTCATGAATTGGGACGGCCTGGACTGGATGTATACAAAAACAATTCTACAGGTGAGTTTCACAGAATTCTATTTTTCTTTGTAAACCCCTTTTGTCTAGAATTCCACTTTAATAATTCGGCTAATAACACAGTATTTAGAACCTTCTTCTGCATTGCTCCTATTGTCTTGGGAAGGGATACAGAAGTTCTGTCCATTGGATGAATTATTTCTGGGGTGGAACGGTCACCCCCCCGTTACAACATAACCCTCATTGTTCTACCTTGCTGATCCGAAAACAGCATACTAGACTTACTGTTGAAGGTTCTGCTGCCTTGGGGGCCCAGCGGTTGACCATAGCCGTAAAGTCTAGAAAAATATAAAGAAGGGAACAGTTATTGACTAATACTTCTCAATGACACAGACACTATTATTCCAGATGTATCCAGCCAAATGGAAGAAACGATCCCCCCTCCTTTTGAATTAGATGGATTTTCATATATATAATGTACAGACAAACCATCTACTTTACCTTTACAAGGGATAACTGCTGAACTCTTACTGTCCCCTCCAACAACAGTTTTTGGAGAATATAGTCACATCTCTAGACTGCAATTAAAGTGGACCAACACCCAGGATTTTGACTATCCTGGGTCTTGGTCCACTTCGGTGGGGCACCCCCGATCGGGGTGCCCCGCTGTGTGAAACCCCCCCGAACTCACCTCTCCCCGCGCCGACGGACAAGCCGCGGACAAGCGGCTCCTCCGCCGCCGCCTCCCGCGCGTCCCTCTTGACGCGCGCGTGCCCGCGCCGGCCATTCACAGACGGCCGGCGCGCGCACGTCTAGAGGGGCGCGAGGGAGGCGGCGGCGGCCGGCCGCCGCCGAAACTAAGGTGAGGAGTTTGGGGTGTTTGGGGGGGTTTCACCCCGCGGGACATCCCGATCTCGGATGTCCCGCGGGGAGGGAGGTGATCGGCCCGGGAATCTTATAGATTCCCGGGCCGATCAGCGGTGGGTGTTGGTCCACTTTAAGGTTATTTGGTCACAGAAAGGCCCTCCTGCGGCAGCCACAGCCATAGGCCTTGATTCAATACGAGTTGAAAATTCTTGCCTGAAAATGTCAACGTTACTGAATCACCAGATAAAAAGGCAATGAAAGTCAATAGCAGCTTTTACTACAGTGTAGAAACTGTTCTTTTCTTAGGAGTAAAAAAGTGCCATTGACTTTCATCGTTTTTTCAGCTGGTGATTCAGCAACCGTAAAAATTCTCAGGATTTTTTCTCATGAATTGAATTTTTTACTACCATGAGAATTTTTTTCTACTCTTATTGAATCGAGGCCTTAGGCTTTAACTGAAATGTCAAGTCTCCTGCTGTGCTGAGTAATTTCTTCCCTATCCCATTGTGACTTATTCCAAAGATCTTAAAGCGGCCCTTCACCCTGAATAAGAGTCTATCTTATATGTTTCCCACACCCTGTACATACAAATTGCTCACATTAAATATCAACCTACCTGCATCTACTGCATGTTATGAGCCTTTAAACATCCAAGATGGCGGCTCATGGAACATCAGGCAGCCTGCAAATAGGAAGTGTCTTCTGACTGTGCCGCTCTGCATTCTGGGATTGATGACCTTTCCTTGACCCCAGCTTTGTTCTGTCTGTGCAAAGCACAGCTATAACCCCACCTCCTGTACTTTATCCCACTTTCCTCAGTAAGTGTGATGTTTCTGAGTCAAAATGGCAGCGCCCGTATCCTAGAGTCCTGAACAGAGTTGCAGCCCAGTGGGGGAAAGAATAAGTGACAAAAAAAACTTAAAAATATATTAATTTTAGATGCTGAGGAATCGTTAAAGGGTTTAGGCTTTTCATGAAATCATGCTGAAGGTCCGGTTTAAGGCTGGTTTGTTTATCTGGGAGCGGGCGCTTCTGGTTTCTGGCTGACGAGTGGGTGTGGCCCGTGTATGGCTGGTTCCTGTTAAAAACAATGCACACTAGGAAATTCTGTGTACGAAGTGTTTTCAATGGGAGCCAGCTGTACACAGGCCACTCGCCAGGACATGGGAGGGTGCCACAGAGTACAAAGAGGCCAAGGATGGTCACTCCAGCTCCCTATGCTAGCACAGTGTGCCCTGCATTAAAGTGGACCAACACCCAGGGGGGATCGGCCCGGGAATCTATAAGATTCCCGGGCCGATCAGATCCCTCCCCGCGGGGCATCCGAAATCAGGATGTCCCGCGGGGTGAAACCCCCCAGGAAGCCCACAATCCTACCTTCTACCTGTTCCAGCGGCGCATGTGCGTCCGCCGCCGCCGCCTCCAGCGCATCCCTCTAGCAGGGCGCGCTCCCGCGCTGGCCATTTGTGAATGGCCGGCGCGGGTGCGCTCCCTGTAAGAGGTACGCGCGGGAGGCGGCGGCGGACGCGCTCTGCTTGTCCGTCGCTGCCTCCCGCTTGTACGTCGGCGGGGACTGGATGCAGCTGTCACGTGGGAGCGGGGTGAGGTGAGTTTTCGGGGCTTTCTGGGGGTTTCATACAGCGGGGCACCCTCGATCGGGGTGCCCCACCGAAGTGGACCAAAACCCAGGATAGTCAAGCGGACCTTCAGCATCATTTAATGAAAATCCCAAAACCTTAAAAAACTATTACTCGGCATCTAAACTTAATATATCTAACGATTTAGTCACTTATTATTCTTTCCCCCACTGGGCTGCAACCCTGTTCAGGACTCTAGGATACGGGAACCGCCATCTTGGCTCAGAAGCATCACATACCGAGGGGGGAAGGGGCTATAACACTGACAAAGTAGAGCTGGGGTCAGGAAAAGCACAGCAATCCCAGAATGCAGAACAGCACAATCAGAAGACACTTCCTGTTTGCAGGCTGCCTGATGCTCCATGGACCACCAAATGCAGGTAGGATGATTTTTAATGTGAGCAATCTGTATGTACTGGGGGGGGGGGGGGGGGGGGGGGGGACATATAAGATTTACTTTTATGCAGGGTGAAGGTCCAGTTTAATATGCAGGCAAGGAGTGCATAAATCATAGGTGTATGTGGGAAGGTACGTTTTAGAGTAGGGTATCCCAAACTGGGATGTCCCAGGGACAAGTACCAAGACCGGGGATAGTGAAAATCTTGGGTTTTGCTTCACTGTAATTGTTTCAGCGCTTGGGGAGGGGAAAGGGGAATAATTGACACCCCAGCATGTTGTTGGTGAATGCTGGAACCTCCCAATTTCAATAGAAGTGAATGACACCGGCAGAGCACATTCCACATTAGTTACAGATATAAATACTGAGAACTTTCAACAGTCAATTTTCTAATTTAAAGCATCTTAAAACTTGGAATTTCGCCCTCCCCGAGATTAAGTCCAATGCCCCGATTTATGATGCCTTGCTGTGTGAACCCCCCCCCCCCCCCCCCCCCCCCCCCACTGCATGCGTAACCCTTGTCCAGCATCTCTGCTGTGCTCGTTCACTGGGTTTGCAGACTTTCAAGTGCAAAGTGTAGGTAGCTGGTGACTCAGGAGACATGTTCATAAGTGGACCTTAATACTGCTTTAGAACGCTGTGCCTGGCTCACAGGGACACTGTGGCTACTATTAGCTGCACTGTTAGCGGCTACTATTAGCTGCACTGTTAGCGGCTACTATTAGCTGCACTGTTAGCGGCTACTATTAGCTGCACTGTTAGCGGCTACTATTAGCTGCACTGTTAGCGGCTACTATTAGCTGCACTGTTAGCGGCTACTATTAGCTGCACTGTTAGCGGCTACTATTAGCTGCACTGTTAGCGGCTACTATTAGCTGCACTGTTAGCGGCTACTATTAGCTGCACTGTTAGCGGCTACTATTAGCTGCACTGTTAGCGGCTACTATTAGCTGCACTGTTAGCGGCTACTATTAGCTGCACTGTTAGCGGCTACTATTAGCTGCACTGTTAGCGGCTACTATTAGCTGCACTGTTAGCGGCTACTATTAGCTGCACTGTTAGCGGCTACTATTAGCTGCACTGTTAGCGGCTACTATTAGCTGCACTGTTAGCGGCTACTATTAGCTGCACTGTTAGCGGCTACTATTAGCTGCACTGTTAGCGGCTACTATTAGCTGCACTGTTAGCGGCTACTATTAGCTGCACTGTTAGCGGCTACTATTAGCTGCACTGTTAGCGGCTACTATTAGCTGCACTGTTAGCGGCTACTATTAGCTGCACTGTTAGCGGCTACTATTAGCTGCACTGTTAGCGGCTACTATTAGCTGCACTGTTAGCGGCTACTATTAGCTGCACTGTTAGCGGCTACTATTAGCTGCACTGTTAG
Source organism: Gastrophryne carolinensis (assembly GCA_027917425.1). Lineage (NCBI taxonomy): Eukaryota > Metazoa > Chordata > Amphibia > Anura > Microhylidae > Gastrophryne > Gastrophryne carolinensis. Next base: position 139,661,707 of record CM051244.1, read on the forward strand.
CGGCTACTAT
>CM051244.1:139663557-139821057 GCA_027917425.1 Gastrophryne carolinensis
TAGGGCATCCCAAATCAGGATGCCCTGGTGGCAAGCAGTAACATGACCCTGTAGTCTTTTTAAATTCTAGGCCGGTTGTAAGACTCTGTAAGACTCCGGGACCAGCCAATTCCCTGTCTGGTCTGGGCCGGGCCACTGTGTAAAACCCCCCTGGTTTGCCGGGAATTATATGTCAATCCTATGGCGCATGCATGGGCTGCCACTGGCCCCTCCTCTAGTTGCTGCGTGCACAGCTCAAGATAACGCAGCAAAGGAGTGCCCATGCACGCACTATGGGATTGCAAAAGGGGTGAGAAAGCCAGCAATTGAGCGGGGTTTTCACACAGCGGGGCATCCTAGGTCAAAATGCCTTAGGAACAGAGAATAAAACCCAGTAAGAGGTAAAATCCAGGGTTTTGATCCGTTTTAAGTCAGATAACACAGCCTTCCTTTTTATTTGGTGACAAAATCAGCTGGACTTTAGGCTGAATTAATGTATTTTACATGTCAACAAACCACAGAGGTGAACCAAGAAATCCTGCTCTATCGCTAGTTCCAGTTTGGATTTTGATATATACCATGCTATAGGCGATTATTAGCAGGGCAGTTGCAGCACTCGGCACTTATGCTTACCTCTAACAACCTATGATCACCTCTGCTTACCTCTACCCACAGCTTCACCTCCCATCATCTAACCTCTTCCTGCCTCACCATTTTCCACCTCACCACAACCCAATTCAAATATTACCTCTGATGCAACCCAACTCTACACATCTGTCTTCCTCACCCACCTGTGCTCACTTTTTTACCACACTCACCTCTGATCTCCTCAGCGAACTTCTCCTCAACGTCCCTCTACCCGCTTCTGCTCACCTCAATGCCTCAAGCCCAACAACCAACTGCATCAACATAACCAAAAGGACTGGCACTGACACCTCAAGCATAGACCCTCAAAGAGGGGTTCACCGCTGTCTGCAACACTTATGCTTTAGAGCCAGCATCAGCAGATGCCCTGACATCAAGTCTGTAAAACTTGTGAAGGTAGTAGAGACAGACCTGGTTCCGCCGACGCCTGGTGTTGGAAAGCCCAAAAAGCGGCAATCACCCTGGTGGAGTGAGCGTGACTTGGAAGGGCCTCCTGCCTGATCCATCTGCTGAGAGTGGACCTGGCAGCCGCTAGGCCCCTCCTTGCCCTTCTGGAATCACGAACATGACATCCGTGTTACGTCTCTCTCGAGTATAGGACAAGTAATACTTCCAATGCCCTGACCACATCTAGGGATTGCAGGTAGAAAGGTAGGATAGGGACCAGATTGACTTCCCAGGGCGGGACTATCAACCGCCGCAGAGGCCGAACATGCGTAGCACCCTGCATGAAAGTGCGGACTAACCTATGCTCAGCGATCGTCGCTGGAAAAAGATGGACAAGGCCGAGACCCGGTCCTTAAGGGTGCTGTGACTGTAGGTCAGCGTCCATATCTTGTTGGAGAAAATTTGGGGTACCGAGAACCTCCTACAGGATTGGCCCTTAGATTTGCACCAAGACGACTGGTTTCCGTGCTAGAATCAAGGTCCAAATTACCATAAAAACACCAAGTTGCCAAGCAGCTAAAGCCAGTGCTGAAGAACTGGGGTGCCGCAGAGGACCCTGTTGCAGAAGATCTGGGTGGTTGGGGATTTGCCACGGGGGCTCCACTGCCTGGCTGACCAGATCCGCAAACTACACCCTTCTGGGCTAGTTGACCTCCTAAAACACAGCGACTCAGCAGTGGCGGGAATGCGTTAGAGCAGACTGTACACTGACCAGGCATGTGGCCAGCGTGTTGAACACCACGGCCAGGGTTTGCCCCCTTTTACGAACCTCTGGAACTTCAGATTATGCCTAGATGCGAATAGGTCCACCTACAGCACTCCCCACCAGTCACAGAGGGTTTGAAACACGTCCTGCTGAAAGGGACCATTCCCCCTGGTCCGCCATCTCCCTGCTCAAATAATCGGCCTGCAGATTCTCTACCCCCAGAATGTGAACCACGGAGATGCACAGAACACGAAGTTCCACCCACCTCATCACGCGATTCGCTCCTGGAATGCCTGCCAGCTCCTGGTAGCCCACTGATTGTTTATGTTGGCCACAGCTGTGGAATTATCTGACTGCCCCCTTGACCGGAAGGCCCTGGAGCTGGGCAGAACAATGCCCGAGAACCAGTAGAATCGGCCGTAGTGTCAATACATTGATTGGAAGACTGCGCTCCTGCTGGTCCCAGAGACCCTGAACCATCTGGTTGTTCAGAACACCACCCCAACCTATCAGACTGGCGTCTGTGGGTCAGGATGACCACACGGACTGTCAGAAAAGACAGAACCTACTGCCAGGGACTGCTGGTCCAGCCACCAATTCCGGGATCACCGGGTCGAAAATTCGGTGACCTGCGAAAAGAGGTCATTCGTTTTCGATTCTGTGGAAGCCTAGTCGACTACCCACCCTGGGCCTTCCGGATCAGGGTCATCCAGAGGCTCGACCGAAAAGGGGAGGCCAGTACGCTTCTTCTTAGATCAGTGTCGGCCGACCACTGTTTCAGCCAGACAGTGTGTCGTAAGGTGCCCAGCAAGGCCAGACCCCCAGACGCACCAATTAGTCCATAGCCAGCACCATGTATCTGAAGACCTCCATAGCGAAGGCGTTCAAACTAAGTGCCGAGGATCGCGAACCTCCATGGCACAAACGCTCCCTCTGCTGCTTTCATCCAGACCTTGCCTGCCATAGCCGCCATGGAGCAAGCTGGGCGCATGGCCGACCCCACCATGGAGAATGCATACCAGGCCAGCTACTATACGCCGGTCTCTCAAGGCCGTACTCTACTATAAGTAGAGATAATGATGTGCCGTGCCAGACCAGACACGCATTTGTCTACCTCAGGTGGTGAAGATAAAAACCTGACCGCCTCATCCGGAAAAGGGGACTTGGTGTACAGGACTTTGCAATAGGTCCTCGGCATAGGAGCTAGAATCCTCTGAATATGCCGACACTTGGCAGTCTGCCCTTACCCATTTAGGCGAGTCCGAGTCGGAAGCCGCAGGGAAAACTAGGGAAAACTAGAAGATCTGACTGAGGCATGGAACCTGCCAGCTGCGTAAGGAGGCACAGGACAGTAGTGCACCCAGAGTACAGGGGTCCCACACCAGAGGTCAGCCGCGCTTGCACATGGGACACGCAGCACCATTCACCATTAAAGTACAAAACCCCGGTACCTCTGATGCGCACAGACACGGTAAAATGGCTGCTCTGACTGGCTAAGCAATACAGCTGGAGCGCTGGTCCCCACACCCTCCTGCCAGTTGACTACTGGTCAGACTTGCCTGCACTACCGGAAAAGCAACCTCCCTGTAGCCGAGATCAACCCACCAGCCAAAAGAGCAGCAGCTCAGGAGAACCAGAAAGCAGTGCAGAAGCGGCCAGGCGATGATCTAGAGATGTAGCAGAGACCTCTGGGGCACCATACAATATGACTCGTGCCACTAGTGAGAAGGGGAGAGGAGCCGCAGACCACGCAAATGCGGTCGCCCCACCCCTCCTCCTCTGTAAGGCCTAACGATGGCACACCTTCTTCTGAATTAGCCTGTGACCACACCCTCTCGTGATGAGGGTGCCTCGCCCCCAAAGGCTGGCAGCTGAGCTCTGACCCAGCATGGCTGCCCAGTAGCACACACTCTGATAGCAGGGAGCCCGGCCACTAGCTCAGCTCCACCCCCACCCCCCTAAAGCAGCATGGGGAAGCAGACTGTGTTTCACAGCCCGGCCACCTCCATCCCTTTACAGCCAATGCCACCATCCCTCTTCAGCACCAGGCACAGGTTGGGGGCAACACAGCTGCCTCCGTCCTTCTGTGACTGAGGCCTTATTTTTGAGAGTAGGGCCTATATTTCGAAGCATTTGTAAAAAATGAAAAATGACACTAGGGCTTTTTTTTTCAGGGAAACACAATATAAGTAGCCCAGATCAAACAGAGATTGAGCTCAGAGAAGGGATCAGCATGTCTGTCATGTTACACTCAATCACCAGCTGTAATGTAACTAAAGGGCTGTTTAAACACAGTGAGCATTTTTCTTCTTACGCCCACTTTGTGAGTAAAACATTTTATAATGCCAAGTTTTGTTTAGCTGCGAAAAATACGGTAATTAAAACATTGCACAGCTCAATATTTTTGGGGGAAAAAAAAATCATTATAAAAATGTTTTTGCTCACAAATAAGTAAGAAAAAAAATGTTCACAAGTCAACGATTGCCTGTGCTGCTGCACAAATCATTGCAGCAGTTGTTTAAAATGTTGATACAATGTTTTAAGAGCTTTCTGAGCAAGTGGCGAGTGATTACAGCTGATAGATTTAATACTTCCCGATAGAAATACAGCATTGTTTCAATGAGATTCAGGGTCAGTGAATGTGGGACTGAGTTTTTTTCACAAGCAGGCCTGTCAAATAGCATAGACCTAGCTGCTATTCCACAACATCTGCATGAATATAAGGCCTCTCAAATGGCTTCCATCACTGATTGCAAGGGGTTGGGAGCAATTAACTAGACTTTTTTGTCCGCTTTTAAGCATATTAAAACACGTGCAGCCCCAATGGATGGAGAAGCTGCACACCAGACCCGCACAGAGGAACTGCTTTTTATTATTTTAGGCCTGGACAATCCATTTGAACATAGAATTGTGGCCTACAGTTGCTAGAGTGTCTAGGGCAACACATCCCTGTGTTCCTTTTCATCGCTGTACAGCGCTCATTGTGAACATGATTCTTTTTCTGCCTCGGCTCTGAATGTCCATATTATGACCACATCTCCCGAATCCTCACCTTGGTTTTAATCTTCTCCTTTGTGTAGGCTTTTATTAATCATAAATCGGCAATAAAACACCATTTCTACTGAGGGGACTCATGCTTAAATCAGTTACCTTTTTGAGTTTTCTTCAACACTTCATGACAAGCATCGTCAACTTCTCCAGCATAGCGTCACGCATGGGCATTGTCCGTTCTATACACACTGTAACAGACATAGGAGATCACATACATATTAGGTATTAATAGCTGGATGAGGGTTTTACTATTACAGCCCAAGATTGTCGTCCTTGCCCCCGGGGCACCCTGGTCGCTGATACAAACTCACCTTTTCCCAGTCCTTCGGCGCATGCATGGAAGCTTGTCCAATTAGCGCGCTCGGATCTGCTGATGTCCCACGCGCATGCTCCATTGGACCGGAAAAGAAGGTAAGTGTATGGGCGATCTGGTGGGTTTCAAACAGTGGGGCATCCTGATTTTGGATGCCCTTGGGGAGGGAATCTTATAGATTCCTGGGGCCGATCGCCGTGGGTTTTGGTCCACTTTAATATTCGAAGGAGCATGACCATAAAGTATTGACAATGATTATGCTGGATGGCCACATCATTATAAAGCACATTACATAATTGCTCAAAACAGTCATCAATGTGAAACATAAAATGTAAATAACCATCAATATACTAAACCAATCCTAATATTATGTGCGAATATATCTTACCAATATCTTGCCTAATAAAAGACTAAATACTACTAACCAATCATGGCCAGCCGTCCCAACAGTGAACTAGCACTAAAAGGCTCCAGGGCTGGTCGATTTTCTAAACCTGAGTGAATCCCACTAGGATCACAGTATACTCACCTGACAGTCATTCCCGCGGCGCATGTGCAGGCTGCATTCCTCCTGGGTTCTCTTGGGTAATGAGCGCTCTTTAGTCAAGGGCCTGAAGGGCCTCTGCCTTGCTATCTTCACCACTAGCCCTGCTGCTGTTATCCCGGTCTGACAGTTGTCACATGCGGCAATCGCTGGCGAGAGAGGTGGAGGGGCATGGGATCCTCTGATCCACCCGTCCAGTGTCATTTTCTCTATGTGTGGTGCCTTTTTTTTTTTACCGTTAACCCTTTGGGAACTGGTAAGGGATCCATGATACCCCTATACCAGTTTACAAGGCGCTGGGTCTGTCAAGTCACCTGGGGCCATTTAGGCCGTAGGGGCTTGTAGCCATACCAGGTCAGGGGCGATTGAAGCTGCCCCCTGTGCCCTGTTCTACAAGCCCAGCATATTTTTTTTTTTTTTTTTTTTTAAACCCTTTGTTACCCAGCAGGTATAAAAAGCTTCTTCAAGGTAATACTTCCAGAAAGATGAGCCCACTACAACAAGCTGCGTGAGCCTAAAAAGCTTAATATTTGTACTTTCAGGGAATATATGGCTTGTGGGGGGGGGGGGGGGCAAATGTAAAGGGTTGTATCACAGCAAGGCTCTGTAGTTACTGTCAACAGGAGATCGTAGTAAGTAAGGAAAAATGCAGTTTCCTTGGAGTCTGGTAAAGATCCATTCTTTTGCCTAAAGGGAGTCTTGCCTATAGATTTTTGGGGTTTGACTGAAAATCTTTTGGTTCTTTCTGGAGGACCTAGAGAGCATAGTCTCTAATTCAGGGCCAAATATTATTCCACGCAGCTTTGCCTTGGACGTGAGGTCACACTGCCAGGTTATCAGCCAAACAGCTCCTTTGGCTGAATCAACAAGTTGGGGCCCTGACTGCCTCAGCTGAGGCATCCTCTAAGAAAGAACGAAACATACTTGGGAGGGTCTCCAATAAAGCTTGTTTAGGGGTTGCAGGAAGACTAACCTGCGGAAGTGAGCACCCCCCCCCCCCCCCAGAACTTGGGGTAAATAAAATAACCAAGAAAAATGTAAAAATGTGACAAAGTCTGTGTCCTAGCAGTTTCCTGGAGGGGAAACAATACTGAGGACTGGGAGGAAGGGTGGGGCTTGTAAATTTTGTCCTAGTTTGTGTTTCCTCTCCAGGGAAAGGGGCCATCTCTCAAGGTGCCGTCCTGAAGGACGAAAGTAAGTGGGAACAACAGAATTTCTCACAGAACCCCAGCAATAGATGGGCCTATGCTTTTTACACATCTTAATTCCGCTGTACCATCTAATATGGGACTTCCCCTAACCAGGCTTATGTGAGCAAAGTTCTCTGAGATTGGTCTTAATCTTTTCATCTTCTTGAATGTAAAATAAATGTGTGATAGGATTGTGCCATTTCCAAGTTTTATTCCTGTGGCTCTGTGTTGCTCAAGTGGGAGTTGTTTTCCTGGCCTGGAGTAAAGCTCTTGGAATCTATACTATCTTCAAATCCCAGAAGCCTTCTGCTGAATATGGTAAGCCCCCCACATAGCAGAGTTTGGGCAGCGGTAACATCTCTCCCCAGCCAGTAACCAGCCAACAACCCTTTAGCTACTGGAACACAAGTTTCGTTTAGAGCAGGAGAGGTTAAACATGTGAGCTTAGGAATGTAAAGCATCATCTCCGCCTCAAATAATTTGCAAGCTTTTTTTTTTTTTTTTTTTTTTTTTTTTAACAGTTTTTTGAAAATGTCACTGAAGGGGGACGTGGCCTTGCGCGCGAATGAGGTGGATGTGAGAAGCCGAGCTCTGGAGCCTAACGGGCGAATTATAACCAATTTTTCAGGCAACTGGCAGAGAGAAAAAGAACGAGGAGGATGGCGGGCAGGAAGCAGAAAAGGAAGCAGAAGAGAAGAAGGGAGTTCCATATTTGGCATGGAGTGGAGGGGTAAGCCACACGTGCGCAGAAATGGCGGACAGAGCGTCCTCATCGATATCGGACGCCTCCGACAGTGGCGAGGATGCCTCAATATCTCCACAAGAGGGGCTGAGGAGAGAAGCAAAGCTGGCGGACGGAGAGGAGCAGATCCAAGCACAGGCACAGAGCGGCAGAGAAAAAGAGGGCGGCTGGACCACAGGAAGAGCAGGTGCTGTCCCCGCCCGACCGGCCACAACAGCTGATTTGGGCTGGCGGGACAGCGAGACCGCATCCACAGGTGCGAGACGAGGGGGAGAGAAAAGAGATGGATGCAAGCAAGAGCATGGTGGAGGAGACTGCACCTCGGAGGGGATGGGCTGCTGACATGGCAGTGGCGTGCAGAGGAGGCGGTCCCCAGGCGGCTGACTGCAAGCACGGCGTGCCAGCAGTGGAGGCAAGTGCAGGAGACCCTGATGCAGAGACAGCCGCAGGAGGGTGAAAGCTGAGCTGTTCAGAACAGAGCGGCTGCGGGAGGAGCGCTGCCTGCATTCCGGGGAGCCCGCTGACACAGCTCACAAGAGATTTAGCCAGTTTGCCTACTCGCCCGGAAACAGTGAGCCAGGTCGGCATGACTTGCCCAACAGAGGGCACACAGCAGCCCACAAACTGACCCCGACTGGAGGCCTGCCGTAGAGACTTCCCCACCTATGGGGGCAGCCCTGGGGCAAAGGAGGAAGCCATCCCCAGAGAAAGAATATTTCGGGGGGGGGGGGGGGGGAATCCCTCAATATCCAGGAGTCGACTCCCTGGACTCCTCCCAAGAGGCACAGGAGGAAGAGGCAGCAGTGCCGGCCAACCCGACAAGCCACCTTGCAGCTGTATACATACCCTCAGATGTTGTTCTCCCAAGCGAGCTCAATAGCTCTTCCGCCACCTTTTCTACCCCGGCACCAGCCCACAGCATGGGCGCAAACGATAGATCTGAGCTGGAAGAAGGCAACATCCACAGAGAAACATTGGATGAAATGGCTCTCAGGAATGACAGAGCAAACTTTGAGGCGCTGATAGTATGCTGCGAAGCAGCATACAAGAAAGACCTGGCAGAAGTACAGAGCCAAATCCAGTTGCTCGACTCCAGAGTTTCAGCTAATTAATCACCCATTGATGACATAGAAGGAACAACCTACACCTGAGGAGCATCCCGGAAGCGCCCGTAGGGGAAGATGTGAAGCAGATCATCACTACCATCTTCAACACTATGCTGAGAAGAAGCATCGATACCCCTATTGAGAGTGATAGAGCGCACAGAGCCCTTGGCCCTCGCAATAATGATCCAGCATACAAGAGGGATGTAATTTGCAGGATACACTTCTACAGGGTGAAGAAATAATCCGCAGAGCTTGGAGACACAGGCCGGTGCACTTTGATGGGGCAAGAACCAGCATACTCACCGACTTATCCAGACGCGAGCTCAGAGGAGGAAGCTGTTGAAAACGGTGCTGGACGCAGTGAGAAACGCGGGGGCCTCATACCGATGGGGCTATCCCTTCCACCTGATTGTCTTGAAGAAAAGGGACACTTACATTCTCAGGACGTACCAAGATCTGGAAGGTCTCTTTGGCTTTCTAGGGTGTGATCGGGAACCCCCGTCCCCACAGAGAGCCTTTAGAAGGACCGTACAACACTCCAGATCCGGTTGGCCCAGAGTCAGGAGTAAGAGAATACCAAGGCAGACAGACAATGAACTATGATGCCTAAAATTTTACAATGTGTTACTTTCACAAATGTGACCTTCTCTCTCTTTTAAGTTTAGGTGGAAGTTTGTGGAGATGGCCCCGGGCGGGTTGTGCCGGACTCGCCTGGGTGCTCTCGTGCTCCACTGTGGGCCAGGTCCGTGCGTTTCCCGAGCGGGGTCCGCTGGGGAGCCAACAGGATGAGACACCATTGGCCCTTCGATGAGTAGTGTCATGTGGTTCCCGATAATGCCTGTTTGTACCACTAGCAGGGGCTCCCTATCGTTAACTTTTCTTCTTAATGTTATGACAGTTGTTCAGCAGATATTTGTTGCCCTTAGGGCTGCGGAGATGACTTCACTGAGGTTAGAGTCAGTCACTGTTCCCCAATTAGGTCGGTGTTGGTCTCCTTCCCTGCGGAAGTACCCGAGAATAAGCGTGGACGTAATTCCTTTTTTACCCGGGTGAAATTACTCCAGCGGGGTTCAGCTCAATGTGGGCGGATACCGGGTTTAACCTTGGATCCTGGTGATCCCCTGTGTTCTTGTGATTAGAGTTTTGGAAACATTGGTAGTTAACTGTCGGAAGGCATTTTGCATAACCTACTGGACAGGACCTTACTTCAAAAGCCCATACTCCTTTAACCTTTCGCTTATCTCTGTTTTCTGTCTCTTTGTCTTCTGCCAACTGCCATTATGTGTAAGACTAACTTGGTTTCTTTCAATGTAAAGGGTCCGAACGCTCCTGAAAAAGGTCCATGATCCTGGACAACCTTAGAGCGTTGAAAGCCCAGGTGGCCTTTCTCCAGGAGACACACTTCAAATCAGCCAAGCTGCCTTCTCTCAGAAACTAGGTATTTCTGGTCTCATACCACAGCTACTTGCTGGACTCACGCTCAAGGGAGTGAGTATACTGATCTCCAGATCCATGCCGTGGGAGGAGGTGGGCTCTCTGTGTGGTGGGGAGGGAAGGTGGCGCTTTGTCAAGGGGAAGATTCACTCAGAGCTCTATACTTTTGTGAACCTCTACCTGCCAAATGTGGGACAGGTCTCCCTCCTGGAAGGAGGTGCTAGAGGGGGTAGCAAATTTCGGAGGGCAGGCTGGTCATAGGGAAGACTTCAATTTAACTTTGGAAGTCTCTGATAGACATTCAAAGGGCACTCATACATCTCCTACGCAATGCTTAGAAGGATTAGGAAACTACTGCATGCCCACCAGATGGTTGATCCCTGGTGCATTTTAAACCCAGACGCCAGGGATTACACATAATTCTCCCCACCGCATAGCATGTGCTCAAGGATAGATCTGTTCTTGATCCAACACTAGTCATTGCCTTTGGTTTCCTCTGCCTCAATAGGCAACATTATGGTCTCTGACCACGTCCCTCTAAGTATCTGGCTCATCTCCAACGATCACGTGCCCCGCTCATGGTCCTGGACGTTGAACTATTCCCTGATACAGGACCCAGTGATTAGGGAGGAAATTAAGCAAACCCTACAGACCTACATTGCCCAAAACACCTGGACATAAGTGCGCCGGTAGTGTGGGAGGCTCATAAGTGCTTTATCCAAGGCACATTAATACAGCATGGGACTAGAGTTAAAAGAGACAGAAACAAACAAATCACTGAACTGGTAGGCAAAATTAAACAGCTAGAAAGTACACATGAACAGTCACTTGCAGGGGCACGTCTAGCATCCCTGACTGCCCTTCAGGACCAACTATGGAGAATATATAGAGAAAGGGTTAAAGCCCAACTCATTAAGAATTGGAAGGCCTTCTACGAGTTAGGAGAAAAGTGTGGGCGACTCCTAGCGTGGGCTCTGAGGGGGGAGAGGGCAAAATCGTACATCCCTAAGAACCTGGACCGGAAGGGGAAAATGGTACATGGGGATAGAGAAATAGCCAAGGTGGTTAGGAGTAAAGTTATACAACATTCCGCCCCGCTCCGAGGACTATATAACCCAGTCAGGCCTCCCTAGGCTTCCACAAGACCTGGTAGAGACTCTGAAAGTCTCAGCAGCAGAATAAGGCTATAAAAGGAGTCAGCTAGTGGCAAATCACCGGGCCCAGATGGGCTACATCTGCTTTACTATAAAATCTTTGCAGAGGTCCTCTCACAGAGGCTGCTGAAAGTCTTTAACTCCCTTATGACAGATAGTACACTTCCAAGGGACAGTCTGCAAGCCCATATCTCGGTAATCTCGTAGGAGGGTAAATACCCCATACTTAGGTAGGACAATGGAATTGGACCAATATGGCCTCTGAGCAAGAGTTATCTGTAAACACTGGAATTATACACAATTGCATATTAAACGCTGATGTTAATTCTATTTTCCTAGTCTGTGTGGTTCTTGGGGCGTTAAGTGGGGCAAAGGGGGGGGGGGGGGAAGGTTGGGCGTGCGGGTCTACGGGCATCACCCAGCAAGGCCCTGCATTCCGCGGACTCCCGAGAATTTCAGCCAGTTAAACCATGTCAGTGTGAAACTTTCAAATGTGTTCTCTCTAGAGAACATCCCATTTTCGAATCGCATGAGCTCATTTACCTTGAGGATCCACACCCTTTTCCATTTTAGGGGGATGCAAATTTTAGCTGCGTTTAGTAGGTGACAGAGGAAAGATTTTTTTGTAGTGCTTTAGAGGGGTCTTGGACATATGGAGCAAGAGGCTGGGTCGTCAGGCACCGCCTCTTCCGTTACTTTACAAGCTATCTCTCTTAACTAGTGACCAGCTGGTTGTTTTGCCAGTTTGTCCACACCATTAGACCCTTAATTCGGGCCAGTGCCCCTAAATCTGACCAGTCCTCTCCCTCCCAGAGGTGACCCGCCCTATACACACCCGCTCCGCTCTATTCTCTTGCTGTGGAGCCTTCGTTGCCTGGGGGAAAGCAAGGGTTACCTAGGATTGGGAGCATAGGGGAGGGATTGGGGGAGAAATCTGGGTGCTCAAAGTGCCGCTGACAGGTTCATATGGTGGTTCCGACTGTGGGGTGTTTCATGGCCTGAGGGATCTCAGTATCGCTTATCCAAGTGATTCCGGCAATCGAGGTCTCTAAGAACCCCTGCTCCAAACCCACCCACTGCTTGTGCATCCCATGTAGGCACCAGTAAACGGTTCTACGGAGATGAACCGCTGCGTGGTACAAGGTCGGCTCCGGGAAGCCGAGTCCTCCACTTTTTTTAGTCCAAGTCAGCAATGTTTTGTTTAACCTCGGTTTCTTTCCCCCCCATACGAACTTCGTGAAAAACATCCTGACCTTTTGTAAAAAACTCTGCAGCAGGTACAGAAGACGAGGGAGCAGATTCATTTTGGTTGCATTGACGCGGCCAAGATAACCTTCCTTGCGCCCACCTAGCAGTTTCCTCCTCAAACTTTCTCAGTAATGGTGGGAAGTTTAAGTGAAATATTTTAGCAAGGTTATTACCAATCTTAGTCCCCAAGTATGTGACACTTTCCCTTGCCCATTTGAACGGGAAGGCATTCCGAATGTTGCCGAATCTCTTGGTGGGGATATTTATGTTGAGGGCCTCAGATTTTTGGTAGTTAATCTTATATCTGGATAGCTCTGGATATTGTTTTAGTTCTGCCATTAGATTTGGGAGGAAGACTTCGGGGCAGGACAGACTGAATATTAGATCATCTGCATAAGCAGCTACTTTGTATTGGTTTGACATGTTGGTTAGGCCTTTGATATCTGGATTGTGGTGGATTCGGCATAGGAATGGCTCTAGGGTAAGTATGAAGATGAGGGGCGAAAGAGGGCAACCCTGCCTTGTCCCATTTGTTATCCCAAAGGAGCCCGATAGAACACCATTCAATCGGACCATTCACTCGGACCGCGGCAGACGGGGACCCATACAGGCTTCCAATCCAATTCAAAACATTTGGGCCAAGCCCTATGTGTCCGAGCATAAAGTCCCAATTGACCCGATCAAAAGCTTTTTCTGCGTTTGTCACAAGTAGGAGGGAAGGGGTCTCACTTTTCTGGGACAGATGGATCAGGTTCAACACCTTAGTGGTGTTGTCCCTCGCCTCTCTGTGCGGCAGAAACCCCACTTGGTCTAGGCCAATGACGTGGTGTAGGTGAGGAGCTAGTCTGGAGGCCAGGATCTTAGCAAATAGTTTCAGGTCAGAGTTTAGGAGTGAAATTGGCCTGTAAATCACACATTGGGCCGGGTCTTTGCCTTCCTTGGGATTACAGAGATATGTGCTCTCAGTGTATCCCCCGGAAGGGCACTTTAATTGAGTTAAGGACATTGAGGAGTTCGGGGCCAGGAGAGGGAAGAATTTCTTATAATTTAGGAGGCTAAGGCCGTCAGGGCCCGGGGCCTTCTCCCCCGCCGCCCCTGCCATTGATTTGTGTAGCTCAGACAATGTTATGGGTTCTTCGCTTTCCTCCAGAACGTTTGAGTAGGCTAGCCAGTCCGGCCATGTATCGCTCCATGAGACCTCCACCCCCTCCTCCCTGTTCTTCTGGGAGATTGTATAAACGCTCAAAACTTCTGAAATAGGTGCGTTACCCGTCCCTCCGTGTTGGATATTTTAGGGATGTACGTTTTGTAACCGTTCTTCCCTCAGGGCTTTTGCTAAGAGTCTGCCACACTTGTGTGTGGCTTGATTCGTAAAATAGTCTGTGACAGTTATTTATTTGAGCTTTTATCTTGTCGCAGCATAGCGTTTTTAGCTTCTCCCTCAGGGAGGTTAAGATGGGGAGAAGTTCACTGATCAAGGACTTTTTATGCTTCCTCTATATTCTATTTTGATAAAGGTGCCTCTAATGAAACATTTGTGTGTTTCCCACAAGGTCCCAGGGCCAATTTCTGGAGATGAGTTGAGCTGGAAGAAATTTTTAATATCAGTCTGCACCTCTTCTAAGATGCTCTGGTCTTCGAGTAGGGATGTATTGAGCCTCCAGGACCAGCTCCTCTGCATTTGGGTGGGGCAGATGACCGTTAAGGTGATTGGGGCATGGTCTGAGACCGTAATGTTACCAATTTTGGTGTCTGATATCCGGCACAGAGAGGCGTGGGGTACCAAACACCAATTAATTCTTGAGTATGAACCGTGGGGGCCAGAACAGAACGTGTAGTCACGTTCAATGGGATGAAGGATTCTCCAGGGGTCAACCAGCTTATGGAGAGCCAGCATTCTTTTCAGTTTTTTGAGCCGTGTATATGATTCATGTGGGCTATCCCTAGAGGTATAGATGAGGTGGTCCAGGGCGAGGTTAAAATCCCCTCCCATGATTAGTTCCTTCTCTGAAGGTTGACAATGCCTCTAAAATCGATTCCAAGAAGGGCACCTGACCTGTGTTCAGCAAGTACACATTCGCAAATGTATAGCTACAGGAGGCAATCTTTCCTTTAAGGAAGACCCATCTCCTTTCTTCGTCCGTCTTATAGTCCACTAGTTCCCACGGGATCTACTATCTACTATCTACCCACGGGATCTACTATCTGAACCTTCGCCATGGTCCGGGCCACACAGGGCGGTCCCCACAGCGTATTTCGCTATAGGCAGCACCCGGAGACCTGCACTTGGTGGGGTGAGTGAGGAGGCAGCAAGAACCTGACTCGGGTGTGGGGGGGGGGGGGGGGAGGAGGGGGAGTAGGGGACGGAAAGCTAAAATAGGGGAGAAAAGAAAAATCAATACAATACTCAGATTTCCCAACTAGCAGGATAGATTCAGTCTATAAAGACACAGGTGTCTAACAGACCAGCCTATTGGGGGGTACTGCATCCGACCAGAACGAGGAGGCGCTTCAAAGCTCTCGGCCAGCTCCCTCCCAGCCCATGATGACACATCACCCTCAGCCACGGGCGGTCTGGGGATCCATGCATGCTCCCCCTGCATGGACCCCTCCGTTAAATTACAATTAGCATACTTCAACAATAAACATAACGATCTCTCTTGTATAGCCAAGGCAAAACATGTGCGTTAGAGGACTTACTGCGGAGGGTCACTGACGCGTATAACTTACGGGACCTCATCCTGAGAAACAACAGTCATCAGTTGGTCATTGTCCCCTCCCCCACCTCAGACGGATGGACCGAGAGAGAGTGGGAACTATACGGTCTGTAGTCTCCGGGGTCATTGGATTTGTCGGCCGAGGTTCTTCCCTGTCTGAAGGTCTCCCGGAGTCTCCCCTTGAACATCCATGGTGGATCTCTAACACATTAAAGGTCACAGAAGTTTTTTGGGCCCCGATTTCTCCTGTTAGGCGGCCGCGCTAGTGTTAAGGGCCCATCTGGGTCCAACCAATCTGAAATCTTGACTGGGTCACACTGCAGAAACTCGAACAAATCTTCCAATTCTTGATGTGTTTTCAGTAGAAAGATCCCCTTAGCACTTTTGATGATCAAGTGGAAAGGAAAGCCCCATTTGTAGGTTGCTCCTTTACTGGTGATGGTCTCTAGTAGGGGTCTCATCATTCTGCACATTTGAAGAGTCAGATTGGACAAATCCTGCAGAATCTTGATCGTTGCCCCTTTGAAACAGACGGATCCTTTGTTCCACGCCTTCATCAGGATTTCTTCTTTTAGGGAGAAGAGGTGTACCCTGCAGACGATATCTCTGGGGTAGGCTGGGTCTCCGCTTTTAGGACCAAGCGCTCTGTGCACCCTATCCAGTTCAATGGTTGAAGAGGGGGCTCTTTCAAGCACCTCATTAAATATGGTGGTGACGATTGTTTTGACATGTTCTGCGCCTTGTGATTCCAGGTTGTTAAGTTGTTACTTCTACTGCGATTTTCTAGGTCATCAAGGTGCACATAGCAGGTTTTGATTATGGCTTCTTGGGAGTCTCACCTGGCCTCTAGTGCCCGTAGCCAACTGTCATATGAAGGGCCAGCTGCTTCCAGGGCGTGTACTCTAGATGCTACTTCAGCGATTTCTTGGCGCACTGCAGCCATCTCGGGCTTGTGCGCTGCTTCGTATTTTGATATTAGGTTTTCAATCTCTGACTTGGATGTCATGCCCCTCAACAGAGAGATAGTTTCTATGTGGATCTGTCACTCGCAAAGTTTCTCTTCATCTGGAATCTCCAGCGTGACATCCATTCCCCAGTCGTTGGGCGCTTTGGGTGTATGGGTTGGGGTGATTGGGGTTGTTGGCGACAACATTATGGGGCTTCTTCCCTGGTTAGCTGGTATTCTTTCAGGGGAAGGTTGAAGTGGGGACGCAGGCGAGTCCAAATGCGTCCCTATTCTTTCAGTTATATGGAGCGTTTCTCCCGTCTCTGCTCGACTTTTCGCCTGCCTCTGCGGGAGGGCAATGCCATGGGTGCCAGGGATATGCTCCATCTGTCTGGAGGGGGAGCGTGCCATTTCTTCTCTATCCCTTGGTTTAAAGGCAAATCTGCCAAGGCCTGCGGTGTAACTACTGGGGGCGTTTCCACTTTTCAGGCTCTCCTGAATTCTTGCCTGCATCTCTCTCTTCCCCCATTTGCAGACAGTTATTATAGGGCCTCGTGTTCCCTCTTCCAGGGGTTTAGTGGCCTGGGTGTGCCGCCCCTTTAAAAACTGTATAAAGCCTGCTGGGGTTCCTGCGGGTTAATGTGCCCTGTAGTGTGCGGGCGCTCAGGGCCGTATTTGCTCTGCCCTTTCTCCTCTACCCTCTGTGTCTTCCCTCTCTCACCGTGCTCTGCAGTGGTATGTCTCTGCGCAGCTGCGCTTGTACTGCTTTCCTTCTCGTTTGCAGCGTGGGGGATGGTGGCCACCATCTTGCTACACCAGGCCTCTCTCCCCTCATCAGTGCAGTCAACTATTCCTGCCCCCAGCACACTCTTCACAGCAGCCTATGGCCCCAGGGACGTTTGTGGCACTCACTCCTGGATCGCAGCTCGCAGCTGAGATTGGGCGACAGGCGCCATCTTGGTCCACCCAGCAGTCTCCAGCTCTGGATCGGCACCTCGCTCTTCTCGCTCCGCGGTCTCCGACGGCGCCACCTCTTCGCCTTCCTCAGTGAGCTTCTGCTTCTCATCGCTGTTGTCTTCGCAGGATGAAGAAGCAGCTGGATCTTCCCTCGCTTCTAGGTGCCAGCGGGACGCCTCCTCCGCCGCCATATTGATGGTCTCAACTTCCTCCCTTCTCCTCAATTTCTCCAGTTAGCGCGTACCGTCGGCGTTCCTCCTCCTTCTCTTCGCCCTCTGTGCTTCTTCTGCCTCTTCGCCATGTCTTTTAGGGAATGCAGACCGCCCGGTAAATGGGGATTTTAAGGGCCTGGAAAGCAGAACTATCACACGCTTCTTCCCTGTCTCATGCCGGGACAGGCCCCCAAAATGATCCCGATCTCCCTTCTTAACACGGATATAAAAACTATTCGCCAAAATCCTGGCCTCTCGTCTGTCCCCGCATTTGCACCATATTATTCACCTGGACCAGGTGGGATTCATGCCATTCAGGGACATAAAAAGTTTTAAATCTCCACGTAGTCTTCCTAGCTACCAATGCCGAGAAGGCGTTTGACAGGGTGCAGTGGAACTTCAGGTTCAGAGTCCTGCAACATATAGGACTGGGTCAAAATATGATGTCCTGGATTGCTAGCCTTTATTAGCAGCTTTCCACAGAGATCAGAGTGAATGGCTTACTGTCGGCGCATTTCAGCATCGGAACGGGACAAGGCAGGGATGCCCTTTCTCACCCTTCATTTTCATCATGACCCCAGAGCCCTTGTGTAGGATTAGAGCAAATCCCAAGGTCCAGGGGATCTCTCTCCCCTCTGGCCACTACAAAGTTGCAGCGTACGCAGAAGACCTGATCTTTTTTGTGACTGGGCAGGAGGTTAAACTCCCAAATTTGATACAAGAGCTGGATGCTTATAGGGGTTTCTCCAATTACAAAATAAACTTGCAAAAGTCAGAGGCCTTAAACATTAATCTTTCTAGGGGAAGAAAAATCAACCTACAAAACTTGTTCTCATTTAGGTGGGCTTCGGTCCACATCACATATTTAGGCAGGTCCCTAGGCAGGACTTTCCCACTGAACTCTTCCTCCCCCTGCTAAAAACCTTCAAAGACACAGAGACGTGGTCTCTCAAGAAACTATCTTGGTTCGGGAGATGTAACGCTCTAAAAATAAACCTATTGCCACATTGACTTCGGTATTTGATGCAAGCACTTCCACTGGACATCCCCAAAGCTTTGTTGCAGAGGGTAGGGACCCTGTTGGCGAGATTCATTTGGCTCGGAAAGAGACCCAGGCTCAGTAAAGGGATCCTAAGAAGGGCGAAGGAGTGTGGGGGCATAGGGCTACCTGACCCCAACTTATATTACGCGGCCTCTCACTTGAACAGTCAGACTGGTGTAGGCACTCGCAGAACAAACAATGGGTTCAGAGAGCAGGGTAGCAAGTCTCTCCCCTTATGGTCCTTCCCTTGGGTAGCACTTAGGGGGAGCGATGAAGCACCCACTGATAGGTGCCTCGCTAAAAGTCTGTCACAGATACTTGAAGCACAGGGACATGTCACCAGCCTTCTCTCCACTGTATCCGGTCCTGGGAACCCAGCATTCCCGCCGGGCACCTCCAGTGGGACAGTGGAGAGTTGGCTGAGAAGAGGGGTAAGCAGGGTTCGGCATTTCCAGCAACAAGCGGCCTGGGAACCGCTAGACAGAATTGCAGATGCAAGGGGCTTGCCTAGAAGGGATGTCTGGCAGAGGATGCAGCTGTGCCACTTTTTGTCCTCCCTCAGACGTCAAGCCTTGGATCTGAGAACTCACTCCGTTCGAGAAACTTTGTGAGGAGCGGGCCCAGCACGCGCTCTCTCATTTAATAGATCTTGATTAACCCGTAGGAAGAGGAGGGACTGCCCTTTTTCTCAAAGTGGGAAGAGGCCCTGGGCATTAACCTTACGGAGTAACAGAGGAACAAGATAGTCATCGGGTACCAACCATGCTACACAAGTGGTTTCCAGAGGCATCTCTCCTCTGTTGGAGGTGCGGGAAGGAGAGAGGTGACCTGCTCCATTGTTTCTGGTCCGTCCGGGGTTGACAATGTTTTGGGCAGTTGTTAAAGGGACCATGGAGAGGATAGCGGGGAAGGTGCTCCCCGGGGGGGCCTGCTTTTTACCTTCTCCACCACTCGGGTGACAGTTCTAGAGCGACTTGCTCTCAGGGAGTCATAGGAATGAATGATCACAGAAGCTCTGCAGGAACCCTTTTATTATGTCTGTCTTCAATATCATTCCTTGTTACACAATGCTTGTGAATAGACCGGGATTGTTGTGTGATAGCTTGTACTTTGAAAATATATAATTATTATTTTATATATTATTTTTGGTTTAGTGGAAAATTCTATCTACAAACCAAGGGTGTTGCCATGGGGGCGAAATTTGCCCCCAGCATGGCGAACTTGTATGTTGGCCTATGGGAATCCAAATTCATCTTTGGATCTGGAAGACCCCCTTTAAAGTTGTGGAGGCGCTATATTGACGATTTGTTGGTGGTTTGGGATGGCACTATAACATCACTTGGTGATTTTTTTTTAAAGAAGTCAACATGAACGAATTCAATTTAGAATTCACAGCTGAAATTAGTCAATTAGCAGTCAATTTTTTGGACTTGACGATTAAAAAGGAGGATTTAAAACTTACAACATGTACGTATTTCAAGACCACGGACCGTAATGGGTATGTGCCATCCAAAAGTTGTCATCACCCGAATTGGCTGAAAGCTATTCCGCGGGGTCAGTTTATACGAATGAGGCGTAACTGTACCCACATAGCGGACTATGATAGGCAGGCTAATTGCCTTAAGGAAAGATTCTTGGAGAAAGGGTATAACCGGGATGAGGTCGATTTTTAATATCAATCAGCAAGGAATTCGGCCCACCAGGTGAAGCCCACCTCAACGATATTAAAAAAAGTTGAGGGTAAACGACATACCGCCTTCAATACAGGCTTTAGCTCACAATATCGCCAAGTTCAACATATTCTCAATAAGCATTGGCACATTATCAAAGAGGACCCTATATTGGGCCCAACACTGCCGAACAAACCGGTGTGCGTGTTTCGACGAGCCCCAAGCCTGAGAGATAGGCTGACAAAAAGCTATGTAGATCCCCCTATGCCCATTACATTGGGGAGCACTATGAATGGGGTATTCTAAGCATACAGCACGTCCTGCTCCAGATGTAGCAATAACATGTGGGTAATCCTCCGCCTGAGGGCGCTTTTCACTGCAGACATGTAGAAAACAAGCTCCTCCCGGCCCTACATATACCGAAGGACCTCCCACAAATCCCCAGATTTCTCTGCAGTGCTGAACTGCGAAGACATAAAGTATCAAGCTCTCGCAGGCGAGCGGGGCTTTACAGCCCGTGGCCCTGTGGGACTATTTCCACCCGTCCTCTTTGTGAAGAATATGCCTCCCAGCCTGGGCTGCGTTGGTCGGGTGAAGGTAGGCAGCACCTTGTGTGCTTAACGGAGCCATGCTCCACCGCAATCCCCCAACATAGGGTAGGCGGTTAGGCTGATGGTGAGCCTCTAGTGGATGCCCCTCCCGCATTATTGCCCCGTGCCCCGAGTAGTGGTGGACCCTGTTTATAGGGTCGCCACCCTCCCTTTTCCCCAAAGAGTTAGGGGGAAAAGAAAGGGGGGGGGTGTATGTGTGTGCGGCGGTCACAGTGTACTGTTAGTCAAGCTTAAAGCCTTTAGTTCTGCTTCTATGACACCTGGGTGTCAGAGCTGCGCTGCCTGCTCTTTATTCTGTTTGGCTGCCGCAGTTTTTTCTCTCTATTACATAGTTCGCTGAGTCGTTAGATTACCTCAGAGCTTCACGCTCTTCGGGGTGGGCGGGGACTTGTCTTGGCGCACTCCGCGTCACGGCCGAGCATTGAGCCCGCCCTTCGAGGTTCGCTGGGCGCCATTTTGATGATCTTCGCACGCGCGTGGGGGTTGTTCCCCTCCTCCCTTGGTCTGTAAGTGCCCTCGCGGGTGATTTCTTATTATATGTTCTTCCAGCTGCGCATGGCCCTGACACCCTCTTTCACCTTATGTCTTTCAGACGCCAAGTCTCCGGCGGCTTCTCTCGGCCTTTATTATATATATTCATATATAGTTATTAGCGGGCCTTCCTACAAATCTCCCACATTGATCAGCGGGTCGTTGGGGCATCCAGGGTTGCCTATTGCATGAATCCCTATGGGCATACGGTGTCTAGATAATCACCATATGGAGGCATCTCAGGATTATGTGACCGGGGTCCCTCTGGGACAAGACCGGCAGTGTATAGTGTGTGGTCTCCCCCATGCTGATGCTGACAGGGCACGGGTGTGCGCGCCCTGTGCCGAGCAAGCACTGGCCCTGCGAGCGGCACCTGTGGCTGCACCTCGCTCCTATTCTCCCTCTTCCCCTTGCCTAAATCTCACTCCTGTTGAGTCATGTTCAAGAGGGGAATTACAACCTGACCCGTCTTCCAGACGGCCTACACTTGACCAGATTGTTACGGGGTTGTCCGTACGCTTGGGTCCTGGCAGGAAGCGGCCCTTGACGCCCCGGCTTCGGCCTTTGCTATGGGTTCGGAGGAGCTCTCTTCTCCGTGTGATAGTGCTCCGTCTGACGATGGAGATCTGTTCTCTGATCCGGGTTCCTCTGATGAGAGACCGAGGAGTCACGATGATTCTGGCCAGGATGACTGGGGCCAGCTTGACATTGACGGTATGTTGCTTAGGATTTTTAAGGCCCTGTCTATTTCGCTTCCTGGCGCGGCCCCCAAGCCGAGAGGGGAGCGCTTCCATACGGCGACTGCGCGTTTGGAATTTCTCGAGCAGGCTCACTTCCACGCTCTGGTTCTTAAGGAATGGGAATGCCCCACTAAATTTCCAGGGATGCCAGAGGACTGGGATTGGAAATACCCTTTTCCCCCCTGAGATGGTGGATTGTTGGTCATCATCTCCCGTGGTGGACGCACCGATCATTGGGGTTCCTAACCCCCCTTTCTTTACAGCCCCGGCTTACAGCATCCTTCGGGATGTCGAGGACCGGCACATCGATAGGCTGGCTTCGCACGCCTTTGCTTGCGCAGGAACGGCACTGCGTCCTGTCTGTGCCACGGCCATCATTGCAGTGGCCGCTAGAACCCTCATAAGACAGATGCTTGAGCATCACCCTGAGGATTTACCCTGGGAGGTGTTTAATGCACTCTCCAGTTGTGATATTTTTGTTAAATTTATCCTTTTAGCTCTGGATGACACCATCAGGATGTGTGCGAGGGCTTCTGCCCCAGTGGTGGCTATACGTCGACTGCTCTGGCTGCAACAGTGGGGGGCTGACGATGCTGCTAAAAGGACTCTGACTGGGCTTCCCTTTAGAAGGCAACGCCTGTTTGGGGCCCGTCTGGATATATTTGAAAAAGAGGGCAATTCGCCCCATCAAGGTGTTATCATAGTGTTAAGCAAGAACCAGGGGTGCCCTTTCCGGGGCCTGGTACAGACCCTTGCCCCAGGAGCGACAGACAACGTCAGGGGTCTTCTGGTCGGGCTAAGCCCGACTTATTCACCCTCAAGCATGATGGGACGCCCTCACCCGCCTGGGTGAGGGGATGGCCACAACACCTTACTCCTATCAGGAGGCACCTTGCCTCATTCTGGTGAATTCAGGAGGTAGTCCCTCTGATGCGGGACGGTGTTTGCTGGATGGTTCTTCCCCAAGTTGGTCAGGGTATCTTTGGTCCCTGTCTTTCTTCAGGTGTTGGTACAGGCCTTCCTTGGTCTGCTAGGTCTGCTAGGTCTGGGCTCCTTGACAGGATGCCCTTAACAGATAGAGGTGGGGCCTCTACACCAGTTTGTTCCACCTTCTCCTGGAGGATGAGGCGGTTGCCCATCCTAACCCTCCTTGGGTTCGGCGATTGTATCCACAGGCATTTCCGCTTGGCGTCTCTGAGTTGGGCCGTCGGCGCTCTGTAAGTCAGTGGGCCTCTGGCCGTCCGTGGAATGCTAAGATGTTTGTTTTGGCTCACATGTGTCTTCAGGACACTGAGGCTTTTGCAGGAGGGTGTTGGTGGTCAACTCCACTGATTGTGGCCGTGCTATTAGGCCCCTCTCCCGCTCCCTGTGTTCGCTACGGTTAGGATAGGCGTGCTGTCTCGAATGAGAACAAGGGGTAGCTGCACAAGGACCTACTTGGTCGTCCTTCTTACTTACATTGGGGAGTTATTTGGATGGGTGTTCAGTCACCTTAGTTCCTATTTCGTCCCATTCTCCAGCATCCCCTTTCCTAGGATTGCATTTGAATCCGGCTCTGGCTAGTTCCTTCTTCTTTGGCAATAGGTGAACTTCTGGGACAAGTTCTCTGCCCTTCTTTGCTGATATATTACCTTCACCAGGCAGGATTGCAGCTGGTGGGCTCGTTGGCGGTGTATCAGACGCTGTCCCTTATATACCGAGCCCTTGGGCTCTTCGGCAACAGTAGTTCATTGATCCTACATGGGGTTCCAGCACCCCTGGAGCTAGGTTGGTGTTCATTCCCCCTTGGCAGGGTGGTTTCTATTGAGCTGATTATATTCAATGACCCTGTTAGGGGGCACCCCCTTCCTTGCTTGCTTCTTCCTGTGAATGGTCCCCTTGGGTACCAGGTCTCGCAGGTTGGAGGGGGGGGGGGAGGGGGTGGGAATTTCTTCAGTAGCGGTTTTTCTACGAATCCTTCAAAAAAAAAAAAAAAAAAAAAAAACCCTGGGGTTCCTGGGGAGAGTCCTTTAGAGGGCCCATCTGCCTAATGGTGGTGTTAAAACAATAAGCCTCCAGTTGACTCTATACTGCTGGACTTCTCCTCTTTAGGACCTGTCTATTTGAGGATTCTTGGCCTGTTGGTAGACAAAGGCCTGTTTGATTATTGGTCTGGAGCTTGAAGCAGGATGATTCTCCTGGAAGGTTCCTGATCCTGATCTGGGCGGGGGTCTACGTCCCCTGCTCCTCAGTGGTATTCGCTCCTATGGATGTCCTTCAGCGGCAGGTTGTGCTATCCTGGTGTCCCTCTGAGAGCCAACTAGGGGGGCTCTGTGGGGTCTCGCCTATATCACAGGGGCACTGCCCTTGTTTTTACTGTCCCAGAATATTCTGACTCTGGTCATGGGGGCTTAGTGAAATTCTGTATAGACTATTTTATATATGTCTTCTCTTCATTCACCCTGCTGTGGGTTTTCTGCGCACGGTCGTGCTGATAGTGAGACCCGTGAGCTTGATGGCCTCTGGGTGGCCTAGTGAACTGTGGTTCGCAGATTCTTCTGCTAAGGTCAGTTGACCTGTACGCTCTCTCAGAAGTGCGGTTCTGCCCTTATCAGGCCCCTTCTTATGTCGTCCCAATCTACAGACTCTATTCTGGGGCTTGACAGCTGTTTCATTCACCCCTTGGAGACGGGCTTATCTTCTGGTGGACTTGGTATATGGGGGGCTAGGAGCAAGCTTCCTTGGCTTCCTCTTCCTCCGTGCGTTTTGGGTTAGGGTGTACCCATACGGATTGGCATGAGTCTTGGTCTCTCCCCTGTTGGCCGTTCTCGGTTCCTGGGGTTCTAGAGTTGTGCCAGCATAGGTTGGGGTTGGCTCCCCACCTAGGTACTTTCAAGGTTCAGGTTCTGTCCTGTCTGCCTTCCTGTAGAAGTCTGGTTCAGTCTTTCTTGTCAAGAGTTCTCTTGGGGACAGCTCAGGGCATCTCTCAAGTGGTGCTATGGTCCCTGCTGGGATCAATTTTCATTCTGTCTGCCCTGCGGATTTTTCCCTTGGGTCTGATTCTGGTTGCTGTCTAACCTGTTTTTTGTGGCTCAGTCGCCCCTCTGGGGGCTGTTGCTTCAGTCAGATGTGTGCCTGAGAAGGTGGCTCTGATTGCTTAGCCCTCATTCATTATATATATATATATATATATACATACACACACCATGATGTGGTGGTATTCCGCCTTCCGCCGGACCTTTTTGTCCATGGTGGTGTTTTTATGGTCCTTGTTAAGTCCTTTTGGTCGGCCTATGGGCCTTATTCTTAGCAATGTTGAAGTAAGGGGTCTACATTCCCTCAACAGGTGTGGCACTTTTCCTGGTCGTTTCTGGTCCCTTTGGGGGACTGATACCCTTTGGGGTCGACAGGCGCCTCCACAAGTATGCGCCTGATTTTGTTTGCTTCCAGGGCCTATGCGCCCTTTGGACTGTTCTTACTTGGATGCATTGCCTTCCTGGTCCTGGGTACAGGTTTCGGCTTCTGGCTGATCCTTGTTAGTGAAGGGGTTGGTATCCCCGCCTTTCTTGCGGGAGCCCTGTTTTTTATTCCCCGTTGGGGAGAGTTCTGAGTTTTACCCAGGCTTCTGTTGCATTGGCGTTGGTTAGGCAGTTACTCTGGCCTATTCCTTTAAGGGGGAAGAACTTCCCTTCTGTTCCACTTGTGCTTGGGTACCTTTGGCCCTTCAGCACCAGGTTTCTGTTGAACAGGTTTGCTAGACGGCTGCTTGTTTCTGTTCGTACCTTTTCAAGGTTTTGTAATGGAATTGACGTTAGAGCCTTTGCTCATGTCGTGCTTGGTAGCAAGGTTTGCAGGTGACAGCGCCTTTACTGTCTGCTGTGCCTTTTTTGTTGGGGATCCCACCCTACCTTTATGGACACTGCTATTGGATGTCCCACATGTTATTACTACATCTGGAGCAGGACGTGCTGTATGCTTAGAATACTACAGTTCTGTGAGATTCTCACCTGTAGAATTGGTATTATATGCATACAGTACGTCCTGCTCCAACCCACCCTGGTTTCATGTTGTTCTGGATCCCCTGTATGGTGATTGTTATTATTGTTATTATTGCCAGTTTTTGGGTGGTTGGCTTCTCCCGGCTTCTCCTTCTCACTGCGTTTCAATGCTGGGGATTTGTGGGAGGTCCGTCGGTATATGTAGGGCCGGGAGGAGCTTGTTTTCTACATGTCTGCAGTGAACAGCGCCCTCAGGCGGAGGATTACCCACATGTTATTACTACATCTGGAGCAGGACGTGCTGTATGCATATAATACCAATTCTACAGGCGAGAATCTCACAGAATTGTATTTTTACAACTGTGGAAAATGTTTTGGGTGTCGCATTACCATCTCGAATGGGAAATCCCATAAATCCTTTACGGATATTCATACAGGAAGAGTGATTGCTATCTCTGAATTTATTACATGTAGCTCTAAACATGTTGTATACCTTCTATGGTGCCCTTGTAACCTGCTGTATGTAGGGAGCACTTATACAACATAAGGTGGGGGTATGAGGCACATAGTGTGTCCTCACTCTTTAAGGCTTTTCACTCTTATGACCCCAAGTTACTTTCTTTTTATGCCCTTGATAGAATTAAACAGCATTGGCGGGGCTCAAATATGATAGGGAATTGTCGAAACGTGAGGGGTTTTGGATCTACCATTTAAATACTCTAGCTCCTCGTGGTCTTAATATAGACTTTGATTTAAATTGTTTTATTGACACTTCCCAGTGATCATTGTTTTTACCCTCAATCGTGTTTAAAAACTTTTTTAATCTATGTAATATTGTTGTTGTGTGGCCCATGTATCAATTAGTCCAGGTCAGCCTCTGCATTTTATCCTGATCCTTTTGGAAATTGTAGGTCACCTTATTGTACTGAGATTTTGGGGCCTCATTTTTTACAATTTTTGTATTTTTAAATTGCTCATGTTTATTTTTTCTAAAATATATGCTTTTTTGTTCAACAACTTGCGTGAAATTTACAAATCCTGCTTTTATAGCTCAGCATTTTGTTAGAATATTTAGGGTTTAGGCCAGCTTTAATTTATAGGTTAGGGTTCCACCCAAGATGAACTTATCGCTGCTGTGGTTCCAGTTGGATCAGTATGCCTGTATTCAGGTTTTTCATTTAGATACGCTTTGCTTATTTGTACCAGCTTAGCTTGTGGGCCTTCAGTGGGTTGCCTTGGCAAGGTAGTATAAGACCTGTGCAATAGCTGTATCAGCAGCACTGTTGAGGCTTCCTGTTACACTCAAGCCTCACTTTGGTTTGTACCCCTCTGATTGGCTACTGCTCCGGCCTGTCATTCAGGCTTCCTGTTACACTCAAGCCTCACTTTGGTTTGTATCCCTCTGATTGGCCACTGCTCCTGTCTGTCCTTCATGTACAGGGGATAATCCTATAGTGATTCACGCAGGCAGAAGTGCCCTCCCTTTTTTTCATCTTATTGGCCGTTATTGGCCTAATTCCAGGATAGGTCTATATGCGGGGGGGGGGGGGAATGCCCACCCTTCTATTGCCTGCATGTGATTTAAACATTGCTGTGCTGGCCATATTTACACCCGAGTTCAAGCCGCAAGTCGGTGAAACGCGTTGGAGAATCACCCCCACAATTCGGATGTTGCAAATAACGCTTATTTATTGAAACGCTGCGGAGGCTGCCCGGGATGGTTGGTGCGGTGAGAGACACTTTTATTGAAGCGCTATTGTTTATGGATTGTTTGTGAGTGCATTATTTTATCTTAACTTATTAAATTGGTTTTTATGATATTGCACTAGTGCGCTCTATTTGTGTTTTTTCATGCCTGTTGGGACACATTCCCATTACATCTCTACTGAGTGATATATTGGAGTTCTTAAAGGAACAGCGTCATTTGGGCTCTTGGCCAATACCAGCTGGAGCATATATATCCGAGATGAAGATTATCTGACTATTTTATATGCCATCGAATCTGTTTGGTCCGGTAAGAGTTTATTTCATCCGGTGACGAGTTGAAGACACCTACCTCGAGCTATACACTTTGGGATGCTATACTTATGAGTGTTAGCTGCACTTGAAAACTTTGAAGGAGCTCTGTGTTTTCTATAGATTTTCTTCATTTTGGACTATATATACACACACATATAATTATATAATAGATAAATATATTATAATATATAAATATAATATATAGTGCAGTGTGCACTCCCTATTCAAGGCTATGTAGGCAGCCTGCCAAAAGTCACAACAGGCGGCTCTCATTGGACGAGAGCCCATGCATGCGCCATTGGATCGTGGGACGGTGAGTTGTAGAGGGCAAACTGGGGGTTCCACACTGTGAGGCAACCCATTCAGCATGCCCGTGGGAAGGCGAGTTGTAATGGGCAAACTGGGGCGTTTCACACTGCAAGGAATCCCATTTCGGCAAGCCCTGTCAAATGCCTGTGTTTTGTTCGCTTTAAAGTGGACCAACACCCAGGATTTTGACTATCCTGGGTTTTGGTCCACTTCAGGGGGGCACCCCGATTAGGGGTGCCCCGCTGTGTAAAACCCCCCAGAAACCCCTAAACTCACCTCACCACGCTCCCACGGACAAGCGGCGGACAAGGCAGCGCGTCCGCCGCCGCCTCCCGCGCGCCCCTCTGACAGTGCGCGTGCCCGCGCCGGCCATTCACAAACGGCCGGCGCGCGCACGGCTAGAGGAGCGCGCGGGAGGCGGCAGCGGCCGCTGCCGCCGATCAGGTGAGTTCTTTTGGGGTTTTGGGGGGGGGGGGTCCCTCACCGCGGGACATCCCGATCTCGGATGTCCCGCGGTGAGGGGGGTGATCGGCCCGGGAATCTTATAGATTCCCGGGCCGATCACCCATGGGTGACGGTCCACTTTAAATAAATGATACGTCACATTTGCCCAGAATGGATATGGGTGGGGATTATACTGATGAAACATGGAGGTCGGACTTCCTGTTTACCTTCTTTCGGTTTACTTAAGACAGGAAGTGATACTGTCTCTTCACAAAGGGGTCAGAGCCAGCAGAAAAGATATACTGAATTGGACCATTTTGTGGAAAACACTGTGCAAATATTAATCTAGTTTTTGTAAATACTACCCTAAGACTGAACGGACTATCCCCAAGGAAGAGCGATGTAGTGTGCAATCATATGTAAGTATTTTGAGCGAGATTCTTACTTTTAAAGTTGGGTCGTCTGTCAGAATCTCCATCCCAGCACTCCTCCATCATCGTTATAGCTTGAGGAACCATGTTCTTCTCATCCCGCCAGCAATGCATCTGCTCAATATCTGGTCTGTGACCATGCATTATGAATTCCGAATGAAATGGCTTACCTAAATGTATCAAGAAGAACATGAATAGACAGGAAAATTAAAGGATTATATAAGTGAAAGCAAGGAACATACCATGATATGGTTTCTCCCCAGACAGGACTGACCAAGTTAAAATTGCAAAGCTGAAAAACAAAAAAAGTTGTTGTTAAAAGAAAATACAGTTCTAAAACAATCTTGTAAGGAAGCAGGCATATCATTTCACAGAAATACCCTCCGATTCTCTGGGTGTGAGGAACTGGTCAACATTTCAAAGATGGCCTTGCTCATTGCAGGTCGGAAAACACAGGCCTTACTGTGCCTCCACAGGGGCCTGGGACTCAAAAGAACTCTCGGGGTACGATTCTCACCTAAGGCTGTGACGGAAAGCTTGGCCAGCAGGAAACCCCCTGTTGTGAGCCTTTTCCTGGATGTATACTCAAACAAAACCCCAAAGACTGACCAGAGCCATAATTAAATAAGGGAATACAAAGCCGCCATGCATATTAGCCATAAACCAATTATATTTTTGTGTGTGGGAGATCGTAATGCTTGCGTGAGTGGGTTCCTGTCATCTCAGGACCTCCCAGGGCTGAAATATAAAGAACTTGGTTACTCGTGTGTAAAGGCGTGTCCAGAACCCTGTTGGACCCGCTGACACAAGTACCGACTTCCTATGACTTCCCGACAAGAAGTTATGTTGCATCTTAGTATTGCTAAGAGGCGAAGACAGAGGCTCATCTCAGAAAAGGGGGGGGGGGTGGGAGATTCCAGACGCCTTTGTCTTTCTAGGGGGTCATGTGTGGAGGGGGGGCCAGTACCCAGCAGGCTCTACACACCCCCTGTGGCTGCCTCCATCACTGTGTAACATCTATCTGCTATAAGGTAAACTTTGATTGTAATTTACTCACTTGTATTTGCCCCTCTGACCTGTATATGTATCTATGCAGAGGTCGCATTACCACCTAATTTAGCATATTATATGTGTATATCTTCTCTAACATGCATCCTGAAGCCCCCACTGGGTATACATGAATGACAGTAGCAGAAGTTTCTCCTGGCCGGACAAAGCTGCATTTGTTACAATAGGTTATATGCGCTGCTGAGCTAAGGTAAACAAACTCATACAATGCATCTTTTGGGTGATATCTCCCAGAGAAGGAGAAGATGAAAAGTATGGTGCGAACTTTGCCTACAGACATGGAATCTGCATCTTTTGGAGACCATTTAAACCTATATGACTATGTATTTGATTTAAATAGCCTATAAAACAAAGGTTCTGTGTCTCTGTGCTCACCGTTTGTATAGGCAGAAGAGGCGTGTAACTGTTAAGACATGATGTCTGACTATAAAGAGGTAGACTTATTCAGTATAAGACTCTCTCTTTATAGTCAGACATCATGTTAGAGCTTTCCAGCTACACGCCTCTTCTGCCTATACAAACCGTGAACACAGAGATACAAAACCTTTGTTTTAAAGGCTGTATAAGTCATATACATATCGTGTATAACATACAAAGCTTTCCAGTGACACCCCACTTCTACACATACAAAGCGTCAACGCAACATTTTGTAAACTGTGAACAACCTACAAAATAAGGACTCTCTCTGACCACTTCCATCTGTAGAGGAGATATATATATCTTTTATACCCTTTAAAAAAAAAAGGTGCTCACGGTTTGTATATGCAAAAGGAATGTTGCTGGAAAGATCTAAGAACATGATGTCTGACCATAGAGATATTTGCTGTCACAAAACAGATACATGCATTTCCAAATAAAAAAAAAAAAAAAAAACTGAAATGTTTGGCTTGCATATGTATTCTGTGCCCTGTACTTGGATGCCCCTAAATAAAATCCAGTGTGACCAACTGCCTTCACGAGTCACCTAATTAGTAAACAGAGTCCTGTATCTGTGTGTAATTTAATTTTAAGTATAACTACAGCTGTTCTATGAAGGCATCTGGATTGTTTAGAGAACATTAATGCTTGAACAGCATCATTAAATCCAAGGAACACACCAGGGGGCGCTCAGAAGTACTCTAGAACCTGGACAGCATTGGAAGCTTCTAGGGGATCGCTGGTTTTTTTTTGGGGCTTTGCTGGAGAAGAATTAAAAGACATAGAGTGAGAGGCATTGGGGATGGTCTGGGGGGGGCACTGATGGATGTGGGGCCTGGGATCTTCTTCTTAGTCTCTTCTGTTCCTTTTTTTCGTTCTCTACTCTATCTTTTTTCTTTCTCCTGCCCTCCACTTCAGTTTCACCCATTCGGGAAGCCGGGCAGGGCTGACATGGCAGTGAATGATGTACCAGTAGTCCAGTGGGATCGGCTGAGGGCTAGGAGGGGGGCCAAGGCCCCTTAGCGACCCCATGGAGAATACAAGTCGGGCGTGGATACTTTACTGTGGGGGTGGATGAGGGGATATGTCTTAGGGCCCCCAGGACGGTGTGTGGTGTAAGGTGTGTCATTGTGCTGGCATGTTAGCCCTGATGTATCCCTATGTATTTTTCTGCTTTTTTCCTTTGGTACACTGTTCCTGTTTTATGTAATAACTCAATAAAGATATATTGCAAACAAAATAGCCCAAGCTCTGAACAGGTCATGGAGGACTGTGCAATCCAACATCTGTAAATGGAAGACGTATGGCACAATTGCAGACCTACCAAGACATGGTCTTCCACATAAACAGGCAGCCAAGACAAGGAGAGCACTAACTAGAGAAGTAGCTAAGAGGCCCAGGATCACTCTAGAGGAACTGCAGAAATCTACAGGTTAAATGGGAAAATCTGTCTACAGGACAACTATTCGTTATGTACTCCAAGCAAGCCATAAAAATACAATTCTGTGATTACTCACCTGTAGAATTGATATTATGAGTATACAGTACGTCCTGCTCCAGATAAGAATCATTACACTTGGGTATTACTCTGCCAGAGGGCGCTGGACTGCAGAAACTGCAAAATTGGCTCCTCCCGGCCCCTCAAATACCCGGGACCTCCCACAAATCCCCAGCATTGAAAAGCAGTTAACGAAAAGCCGGGAGAAAGATAACAGAACCAACCAGTAACTATAACAATGATAACAATCACCATACAGGGGATCCAAGGATAATGCAAACCAAGGGTGGGGTGGAGCAGGACGTACTGTATACTCATAATATCAATTCTACAGGTGAGTAATCACAGAATTGTATTACTCTTAGTATACAGTACGTCCTGCTCCAGATAAGAATCATTACACTTGGGACATCCAATAGCAGTGTCCATAAAGTAGGGTGGGATCCCCAAAGGTAACAGACAGGTCAGACCACTGCCGCCTGCAGAACCTTGCGGCCAAAAGCAGCATCAGCTGAGGCCCTAACATCAACCTTGTAAAACTTTGAAAGGTATGAACAGAAGCCTAAGTAGCGGCCTTGCAAACTTGTTCAACAGAAGCCTGGTGCTGAAAGGCCCAAGAGGCACCAATAGCACGAGTGGAATGAGCAGTAAGGCAGAAGGGAGGATTCTTCCCCTTAGCAGAATAGGCCTGAATCACAGCCTGACGGATCAATTTGCTGATAGTAGATTTGGAGAGCCAAACCCTTCCTAGGACCAGAAGGGACCACAAAAAGAGCATCAGTTTTCCTGAAAAGGTGCAGTAGCCACCAGATAGTACTTCAGGCACCTAACCACATCCAATGAATGCAAAACCCTCTCCTTACAGTTACTAGGATTACGGCACAAGGAAGGAAGAACAATGTACTGATTCAGATGAAAGGCAGACATGACCTTAGGGAGAAAATCTGGCTTGAAGCGAAACACCACCTTGTCCTGGTGTCTCTTAAAGTATGTATGTAAGTATTAGGCTGGATGGAAAGCGGCGCCAACTCAGAAACACGCCTAACAGAAGTGATAGCCGCCAAAAAGACAACCTTGAGAGTAAGAACGGCCAGGGCAGCATCCTGCACAGGTTCAAAGGGAGCACTCTGCAAGGCAGACAAGACCAAATTCAAATCCCAAACAGGCAACATAGGCTTACGTGGGGGACGCACATGAGTAACCCCCTGGAAAAAAGTCCTGATCAGAGAATGCTGGGCAAAGGAACTCTGGAAGAAAACAGCCAGGGCAGAGACATGACCCTTCAGAGTACCGAGTTGGAGCCCCAGCTTCAATCCATGCTGCAGGATCCTGGGAATAGAAAACACACGACAGGGAAGAGACCTAGCCTCACACCAGTCAATGTAGGCACGCCAAACCCTATAGTAAATGGAGGAAGACGACTTCTTTCTAGCCTTTATCATGGTGTCAACAACAGAGGCAGACAGCCCCTTTTCCATCAAGATAGAGGTTTCAGCAGCCAGGCAGTCAAAGCCAGAGTTTGTAAATTGGGATGGCGTAAATGACCCTGAGTGAGCAGGTCTGGCACCCTGGGTAGAGCGTACTGATCTACTGCCAGCTGCACCACGTCTGCGAACCACACTCTTCTTGGCCACCTGGGAGCCACCAGGATAGCTGGCACCCTCTCCTGAGCTATCTTGCGCAGAACTCTGCCCAACAGGGGGAATGGGGGAAAGACATACAGGAGCTGAAAGTCCCGCCATGACATTGCTAGAGCATCTGTTGCCAAGGCCAGAGGGTCCTGGGGCAGGGAGACAAAGGCCGGGAGCTTGTGATTGTGATGGGGCGCAAACAGATCCACATCTGGTTGGCCCCAACGGTGACACAGAGTTTGAAACACCCTGCTGCAGAGGGACCATTCTCCCAGGCGAGAGGTCCCCCTGCTCAGAGAGTCTTCCACCCTCGGAATGTACACAGCAGAAATGCAGGGAACATTGTCCTCCGCCCAGGACAGGATCAGAGACACTTCCTTGAGGGCGCCCTTGCTCCGGGTCCCCCCCCTGATTGATGTAGGCCACCGCTGTCTGGTTGTCCGAGCGTACCTGAACAGGCCGGTCCGCAAGGTGATGGGTCAGGTGAGCCAGCACCAACCTGATCGCCCTTAGTTCCAGAATGTTGATGGGTATGTGGGCCTCCTGAGGGCCCAACCGCCCTTGGAACTGCAGGGACTTCCAGAAGCCCCCCAACCCGTCAGACTGGCATCCGTGGTGACTATCTCCCAGCAGGGGGTCAGAAAGGATCTGCCCACCAACAGGTTCCTGGAATCCAGCCACCACGAGAGGGACCGCCTGGCTAGGGGGGAGAAAACAAGGACCTGGTCCAGGGACGCGGGATCCTTGTCCCATACTGACAAGAGGTGGAGTTTCAGAGGCCTCATGTGAAACTGTGCATAAGGAACCGCCTCGAAGCACGACACCATCAGGCCCACCAGCTGCATTCCCTGCCTGATGGAGGGATGAGGGCAAGAGAGCAGGGACTGAACCTGCACCAGTAGACGGTCCACCTTCTGCTGAGGAAGAAAGATCCTTGCCTGAACTGTATCCAGATTCATTCCCAGGAAGGGTGTCACCAAGGAGGGAGACAGAGAAGACTTGGGATGGTTGATCACCCAGCCAAATGACTCCAGTGTGGACACTACTCGCTAAGTATCCAGCTCTGCCTGTTGGAGGGACTGAGAAGTGATGAGAATGTCGTCCAAATAGGGCAGAACGCGAAAGCCCTGAGACCTGAGCAGAGCCACCACTCCTGCCAGCACCTTGGTGAACACTCTGGGAGCTGAAGTGAGACCGAAGGGCAATGCCGCAAATTGGTAGTGCTGATCCTCCAGAGCGAACCTGAGGAATCTTTGATGACCTGGAAAAACAGGAATATGAAGGTAAGCATCCTTGATGTCTACAGAGGTCATGAAATCCCCTGGACGCAGGGAACTGATAGGAGAGTGCAAAGTTTCCACGCGAAAGCGCCTGCACCTGACAAATTTGTTGAGGATCGTCAAGTCCAGGATGGGCCTGACTGACCCATCTCTTTTGGGCACGGTGAAAAGGTTGGAATAGAACCCCTTGCCCCTTTCTCGTAAGGGGACCTGACAGATGACCCCCAGCTCCAGAAGGCTTTGCACCGCCAGAATTAGAGTCTGAGCTGACATGGGGTCCTGAGACATCCGGGATCTGATTAATCTTGGGGAGGGGGGCCAGGCAGCAAACTCTATCTTGTAACCGGAGGGCACTACCTCCTGAATCCACCGATCTGAGACATGAAGCCTCCAGACGTGAGCAAAATGCTGAAGCCGTCCCCCCACCCGGATGGGTGAGGGCGCCCCTTCATGCCTGAGGGGGCTTGGGAGAAGACTTAGGCTTGGAACCCCAGGATGAGCCAGGGCGTCCACGTCCTCTGCCCCTTCCCCAGAAATCTCCTCAGGCCCCGGTAAGGGAGACCCCCCTCCTCTGTCTGGCTGGCCCGAAAGGGCTGAGACTGCCGCCTGCGCTGGGGTAACCTGCCTCCCTTAGCAAACAGATCTAGGCGGTCCCCAAACAGACGTAGTCCTTTGAAGGGAAAACCAGTGAGCTTTCTTGGCAGCTTTGTCAGCTGCCCACTGTCGCAGCCAAACCGAGCGGCGTATAGCCACCACCAGGGCAGAGGCTCTGCCACACATCCTAATGGTATCATCCAAGGCAGAGAGGACATAAGTCACAAAAACCTCACAACGAGAGAGTGCATTAAACTCCTCACTAGACACATCATCAGAAGCACCCTCTAAGAGACCTCTAAGCAGGGTCCTAATAGCCACAGATGTAATGGTAGAGGCACATACCGGGCGCAAGGCGCCGCCCCCACACAGGCAAAAGCATGGGACGCCAGCTGATCAATACGCCGGTCCTCACCATCCCGCAGTGTAGTAGAGTCAGGGGAATGCATGACAGAGGTGTTAAATAACCCTAGGACTGGGGCATCCACCTCTGGAGGGGATGACCAACGCTTCACCACATCAGCAGGAAAGGGATACCTCTTATCCCAACTCTTAGGGACCCCTGGGAGCCGGCTGGGGCGCTCCCATTCCTTGAGCACGAGGTTATTAAAATGGGCTTGCTCAGGAAACTCTAAACGTGTCTTAGTCGTATGAAACAATTCCCCCTGCCGCCTGGGGGCCGCAACCGGGGGAGAGATAGACAGCACCTCAAAAATCTGAGCCAACGGCCTATCAGTGTCATCTGGGGCCCAGGGATCAGAGCCAGAATCATCATGACCCCTGGGCCTCTCATCAAATGACTCCGAGTCAGAGAATAACTCCCCTTCTTCCAAGGAGGTATAACCAGACAGCTCCAAGAACTCATCAGCCTCCATAGGGAAAAGAGTGACATCAGGCGTCAAGTGTCGCTTCTTAGCAGAGGCCTTATGCGCGTATTAGCAATCAACTTCTCAACACTAGCTAGTCTGGAAGACACATCAGGCTGAGAATCCCCACTTGTATGCAACTCACTAGGAGTCAAATTTAAGCTTGGGGGGGTAGGTGAAGCCATATGTGGCGCAGGCCCAGCTACTGGTAAACCAAGCACCTGCTGGGCACAAGGTATATAGACCCGCACATTGTCAACACTAGTAGGGGACACCCCACAAGCTGCACACAGCCGGGCTTGTCCCGAAGGAACCCCCAAGCACATTATCCTGAGACGTCTCCATATGGTGATTATAGCGGCACAATAGGCCGATAGGGATTCACGCTATAAAAAGCAACCCGGGATGCCCCAATAACCCGCTAGGGAAGTGTAATTTACACACTAGGCCTCACAAGTTAAATAACTAAATAAAGGGAGTGGGGCCGGGAGAAACCAATAGTGTTCGACCCACCTGAAAGACATAAGCAAAGAGAACCCCCATAAGTGACATGTATAATGACATAGGGAAAATAAAGCCGCCCGCGAGGCCCCCCCCCCCCCCCCCCCCCCGAGAACTACAAGGGAGAGCAGCGGCCACTTTACAGAGGGCCCACCGATAGACAGGGGCAATAGGGCGGGAGGGGCATCCCCTAGAGGCTCACCATATGCCGATACCGCTTACCCTTTGGTGGGGGATTGCGGTGGAACAGCGCTCCAAAGCACCTGACAGCGGTGTTGCCTACCATCACCCGGACCAGCGCAGCCAAGGCTGGGAGGCACATTTAAAAATGGAACGGGTGGGAATAGTCCTACAGGGCCGCAGGCTAATAGCCCCGCTCACCTGCGAGAAGAGAGAGCCATCTTCTTGTCCTTCGCAGTCCAGACTGCAGAGAAATTCTGGGGATTTGTAGGCAGTCCCGGGTATTTGAGGGGCCGGGAGGAACCAATATTGCGGTCTCTGCATCTGGATCTGGTACGTCCTGCTATCTGGAGCAGGACATACTGTATACTAAGAATAAGGCTCATTTACAGTTTCCAATTCCAAGTTACATAGAGGAAAAAAAACGCATGTGGAAGGTGCTTAGCTCAGATGAGACCAAAGTCAAATGAACACACCATCCCCACTGTGAGACAGGGCGAAGGCAGCATCATGCACAGCCAAAGCTATAATGTAATGTTTTAAATCAAAGCATATTCATGTGTTGGAATGAATTCTGTGTTCAAACATAAATCCCATTGAGAATCTTTGGCATAATTTGAAAAACGCTGTCCATCCAAACTAACTGAGCTAAAGCCATTTTGCAAAAAAGAATGGGCAAAAATGTCCACTTATAGATGTGCAAAGCTGGTAGAGTCATACCCCGCCAGTGTAATCTGTAGAATGTAGGGGTTCCGAGTTACCTCCTGACAGGCTGAGTAGTAGTGCAGGAGCCTCACCCCACCTGGGGACTGCTGTCAGGCTAGCTGCTTGGGGCCCTGAGGGGGGGGGGGGGGTTATTATTGAATAAGTCTGAATAAGTGAGTTTTAAGGGCGCCTTTGAAGGTTTTGAGTGTTGTGGAGTGGCGGATTGGGTAGGGGAGGGCATTCCAGAAGATTGGAGTTGCATGTGAGAAGTCTTGGAGGCGGGCATGAGAGGAGGTGACCAGGGTGGAGGACAGGAGAAGGTCGGCAGAAGAGTGGAGGCTGTGTCTAGGTTGATATTGTTGGATTAGAGAGATGAGATGTAGGGAGGGGCCTGGTTGGAGATAGCTTTGTAGGCGAGAGTTAGAGTTTTGAACAGGATTCGCTGTGGGATTGGCAGCCAGTGTAGGGATTGGCAGAGAGGCGCAGAACTGGCGGGGCTAGAGGAGAGATGGATGAGGCGGGCAGCGGAGTTCAGAATAGATTGGAGGGGTGCCAGTCTGTTAGTTGGTAAGCCACAAAGGAGGATGTTGCAGTAATCCAGTCGGGATATGACCAGGGCATGCACCAACATTTTAGTGGTGTTAGGTGAGAGGAAAGGATGGATGCGTGAGATGTTTTTAAGTTGGAGGCGATAGGAGGTGGCCAGGGAGTGAATATGTGGTTTGAAAGAGAGGGCAGAGTCCAGAGTGACTCCCAGGCACCGAGCTTGGGGAGTTGCAGTTATTGTAAAATTGTTGACAGAAATAGACGTGTTAGAGAGAGGAGGGGAGTTAGAGGGTGGGAAAATGACCAGTTCTGTCTTGTCCATGTTTAGCTTGAGGTAGCGACATGACATGAATGAAGAAATAGCTGAGAGGCAGTTGGGGAGGTGAGATAGGAGAGATTGGGGCCTGAGAGATATATCTGAGTGTCATCCGCATAGAAGTGGTATTGAAAGCCTAGTGAAGTTATAAGTTTGCCAAGGCCATAGGTGTAGACTGAGAAAAGTAGGGGACCTAGGACAAAACCCTCTGGCACACCAACAGAAAGGGAACGAAAGGATGAGACTGTTAGAATAGGATACACTGAATGATCTGTCAGAGGTAAGAGGTGAGCCAAGAGAGTGCAAGACCTTGAACCCCAAGAGAGGAGAGAATATCAAGAAGCAGGGAGTGGTCGACAGTGTCAAAGGCTGAGGAGAGGTCAAGAAGGATGAGGATGGAGTAGGGACCATTGCTTTTGTCAGTGAGCAGACCATTGGTGACTTTGGTGAGGGCAGTTTCAGTGGAGTGGTTACAGCGGAATCCTGATTGTAGGCGGTCAAGTAAGTTGTTAGTGGATAAGTATTGTGCCAGTTCTGAGTGGACATGTTGTTCAAGAAGTTTGGAGGAGAAAGGGAGGAGTGAGATAGGGCGGTAGCTAGAGAGGGCAGAGGGGTCGAGAGAGGGTTTCTTGATTATCGGAGTAATGACTGCATGTTTGTAGGAGGAAGGAAAGGTGCCAGTGGAGAGAGAAAGGTTGAATAAAGAGGTTAAGGCTGGAGTGAGGGATGGAGACAGTTGAGGAATAAGGTGGGATGGAATAGGATCGAGGGAGCAGGTAGTCAGGTGGGCCCTAGAAATGAGAGAGGTTAGTCCAAGCTCAGTTATTGGAGTGAAGAAAGTAAGAGAGTAAGGCAGGGGGATTGTTTGAAGTGGTGAGGGATTCTGAGGGGCAAAGCCAAGTCGAAAGGTTGTTAATTTTTTCTTTGAAGATTGTAGAAAAATACAATTCTGTGATTACTCACCTGTAGAATTGTTATTATGAGTATACATCACGTCCCCTTCCGAAAGATATCCTTACACATGGGTTATTCATCTTCAGATGTCACGAGACTGCAGAGCAGAAAAAAGTGGCCCCTCCCGGCCCATATATACCGAGGCACCTCCCACAGAACCCCAGTATTGAAAAAGCAGTTAAAGCCGGGAGAATACAAACAACCATCACCATAAAGAGGAAACAAGAACAACAAGGGTGGGGCAGGACGGGACGTGATGTATACTCATAATAACAATTCTACAGGTGAGTAATCACAGAATTGTATTATTCTTAGTATACATCACGTCCCGTTCCGAAAGATATCCTTACACATGGGACATTCAATAGCAGTGCCAGTAAGGTAGGGTGGGATCCCCAAAAGCAACGACAAGCAGCCTAAACCGCTGCCGCCTGAAGAACTTTGCAGCCAAAAGCAGCATCAGCTGAGGTCTTAACATCAACTTTGTAAAACTTAGAAAAGGTATGAACAGAAGACCAAGTTGCGGCCTTGCAAATTTGTTCAACAGAAGCCTGGTGCTGAAAAGCCCAAGAGGCACCAATAGCACGAGTAGAATGAGCAGTAAGGCGGGGAGGAGGTTTCTTTCCCTTAGCAGAATAGGCCTGAATTACGGCCTGATGGATCCACTTGCTGATAGTGGATTTAGCAGGAGCCTGGCCCTTCTTAGGACCAGGCGGAACCACAAAGAAAGCATCAGTCTTTCTAAAGTATTCAATAGCCACCAAATAAAACTTCACAACCCTAACTACATCAAGAGAATGTAACGCCCTTTCCTTGGGGTTACCAGGGTTAGGACACAGGGAACGCAACACAATGTCCTGATTGAGATGAAAAGCAGACACAACCTTAGGCAGAAAACCAGTTTTAAAGCGAAACACCACCATGTCCTGGTGTCTTTCAAAATAAGGATGCTTGATGGAAAGCGCCGCCAATTCAGAAACTCGCCTGACTGAGGTAATAGCCACCAAAAAGGCTACCTTGACAGTGAGAGAGTGGACAAAGCCGCCTCCTGCAAAGGTTCAAAAGGAGACCCTTGCATGGCAGACAAAACCAAGTTCAAATCGCAAACGGGTAACATGGGCTTGCGCGGAGGACGCAAATGAGTAACTCCTTGAAAGATGGTCTTGACCAGATGATGCTGAGCAAAAGATCTTTGGAAAAAAACAGCCAGAGCAGAAACATGGGCCTTCAGAGTACTAAGCTGAAAACCCAGATCCAAGCCATGTTGTAAAAATTCCAATATTCCTGGGAACTGAGAACACCCAACATGGAAGTGACCTAGACTCACACCAGTCAATGTAAGCATGCCAAACCCTGTAGTAAATAGTAGAAGAAGACTTCTTCCTAGCTCTGATCATGGTATTAACTACAGAGCCCGGCAACCATTTGTCCATCAAGATGGAGGTTTCAGCAGCCAGGACATCAAAGCCAGCGTTTGTAAATTGGGGTGGCGCAGCCGCCCCTGAGTGAACAGGTCTGGCACCAGGGGCAGGACGAAACGATCTACTGCCAACTGTACGATTTCTGCGAACCAAATTCTTCTTGAACATGGGGCCACCAGAATGGCTGGCACCCCCTCCTGGGCCATTTTGCGCAGCACCCTGCCCAGCAGAGGAAATGGAGGAAAAACAAAGGAACTGAAAGCTCTTCCAAGACATTGCCAGAACATCCACTGACAGGGCCAGGGGATCCTGTGACAGGGAGGCAAAGGCTGGAAGCTTGTGGTTGTGACGGGACGCAAACAGGTCCACATCCGGCTGGCCCCAACGGAGGTTACAGAGAGTGAAACACCCTGGTGCTGAGGGACCATTCTCCCATGCGAGAAGCCCCCCTGCTCAGAGAGTCTGCTTCCAGATTCTCCACCCAACGGAATGTACACAGCGGAGATGCAGGGAACATTGTCCTCTGCCCATGACAGAATCAGGGATACTTCCTTGAGAGCCCTCCTGCTCCTGGTTGCTCCCTGATGATTGATGTAGGCAACCGCCGTCTGGTTGTCTGAGCGGATCTGTACCGCCAGACCCCGAAGGCGCGTGGTCAGCTGGGAAAGCAATAACCTTATTGCCCTTAGTTCCAGAATGTTGACTGGGGCATGGGCCTCCTGAGGACCCCACTGCCCCTGGAATTTCAGGGACTTCCAAAAGTCCCCCAACCAGTCAGACTGGCATCCGTGGTGACCACCTCCCAGCAGGGAGTCAGAAAGGATCTGCCCACTAGCAGATTCCTTGGATCCAGCCACCATGACAGAGACTGCCTGGCCAGAGGGGACAGCACAACACCTGATCCAGGGACTCTGGGTCTCGATCCCATACCGACAAGAGATGAACCTGGAGAGGTCTCATGTGAAACTGAGCGTAAGGGACAGCTTTGAAGCTGGACACCATCAGACCCACCAGCTGCATCGCCTGTCTGATGGACGGATGAGGGCAAGACAGAAGGAGCTGTATTTGTGACTGAAGACTCTCTACCTTCAGCTGAGGGAGAAAGACCTTGACCTGAGATGGATCCAGAGTCATGCCCAGAAATGACTTTACCCTTGAAGGAGACAGGGAAGATTTGGGGAGATCACCCAGCCAAAATTTCCAGAGTGGATACCACTGTCTGAACGTCCATCTCTGCTTGTTGCAAAGTCTGAGAAGCTACAAGAATGTCGTCCAGGTAAGGAAGAATGCGAATGCCCTGAGATCTCAACAGAGCCATTACTCCTGCCAACACCTTGGTGAACAGCCTGGGAGCAGAGGTAAGACCAAATGGCAGAGCCACAAACTGGTAAGGCTGATCTTCCACTGCGAACCTGAAAAATTTTTGGTGGCCTGCAAAATTGGCACATGAAGGTAAGCATCCTTGATGTCTATAGAGGACAAGAAGTCCCCTGGGCGAAGAGAATTTTTGGCAGAACGCAGAGTCTCCATGCGAAAGTGCCTGAATCTGATAAATCTGTTGAGGAGCTTTAAATCCAGGATAGGCCTGACAGATCCATCCTTTTTGGGGACAGTGAAAAGATTGGAATAATAGCCCTTGCCCCTTTTCCGCAGAGGAACCAAGCAAATGACCCCCAATTCCAGTAGGTTTTGGACAGCAAGAAACAATCACTGCGCTGACAGGGGGTCTTGAGCCATCCAGGGTTTTTTGAATCTTGGGGGTGGCCAGGCTGCAAACTCTATCTTGTAACCGGGGGAGACTACCTCCTGAATCCACCGGTCTGAGACAAGGCGTCTCCAGACGTGAGCAAAAAACCGAAGCAGTCCCCCCACCCGGATGGATGAGGGCGCCCCTTCATGCCTGAGGTGGCTTGGGGGAGGATTTAGGCTTGGAACCCCAGGAAGCACCGGGCCTGCCACGTCCTCTGCCCCTGCCCCATGACTCACCACGGCCCCCAGTGGGGGGAGCCCCCCTTCCTCTCCTGGGGGAATACAAGGGGGACAGAGCTTCTTGCGCTGAGGCAGCTTGCCTTCCTTGGCAAACAGATCCAGACGTCCCCCATTGGCGCAGGGAAACAGAACGGCATATAGCAACCAGCAGGGCAGAGGTTCTGCCCCACATTCTAATGGCATCCTCCAGAGCAGCAAGAACATATGAAGTAAATTCCTCACAATACATAAGCCAGTTAAGAACATCTCTGCCCAAAGCCGCAGAACCGCCCTCTAAGGCACTTCTGATCAATCTTCTGATCGCAACAGTTGTAATAGCAGATGCACACACAGGGCGTAGTGCGGTCCCCGCACAGACAAAACCATGAGAGGCCAGTTGATCAATGCACCAGTCTTCCACATCTTTTAAAGTGGTAGTGTCAGGTGAGTGCAGCACAGAGGTATGAGATAGTCCAAGTAATGGTGCCTCAACCTCGGGTGGGGAACACCATAATTTAGCTGTTTCCAGGGGGAAAGGGATACCTCTTATCCCAGCTTTTAGGTACACCAGGAAGCCTACTAGGCTTCTCCCATTTCTGGAAAACGAGATTGTTGAAATGTGCCTGTGCAGGGAACTCCCAGTGCGGTTTAGCAGCATAAAATAACTCTCCCTGCTGCGGAGGAGGAGCAACAGGGGGAGAAATTTCAAGTACTTCAAATAAATGAAAAATTAAAAAAACACAGAGCTCATTAAATTAATGTAAACTGGTGAAAGTGTCCCAAAACACATGCGTGGTCACCACCGTCGCGTGCCCGTCACCGGTATCTCAAAACTCTTACCAGATCATAAAAACGGTAGTTGCATTTAAATAGATAGTGCAGTCAACTCCAATGTAAACGTCTAAGCACTCCAGACAATATGGATTGTCTGGGAACATATCTACAATATAAAACGGGGATATGATGCGCATAGTGTTTCGGCTCATTTTAAAGCTATACATAATTCAGATCCCAGCTGTTTATCTTTTATGGGTTTAGAACGTATTGAGAACAAATGGAGAGGTTCCCATTTGATATGAGAGCTTAGTCAATGTGAGCCGTTAGATTTTTAAGTTGAACACTCTAACCCCATTAGGTTTAAACGTGGAGTTTGATCTAAATTGTTTTATTGATATGTCATGACTTTCTATATGCTCCTAATTTTATAAAGTTTAGATAATTGCATTTAAACATATTTTGAAGTATTCTACTTTGAAATAGGTATTTATTGCTTTTATTTATTACATGGACTTATATTGTATATAATATAATTTATAGCATTTATTTTGTTAATAGTAATAACCTTTTAATTCATTACAGGTATTTTTTGTATCTCAGTATATGTTACTTCTTAATCAATATTTGTTATCTGTGAACAGCCTTCACCGCTATTCTTTTAGTCCCTTTTAGGTCCACTTTAGGGTACATATTTTTATATTTTTTAACAATTGAAATATGTCCCTTTTGATCTCATTGTTATTACATTACACACTATTATTTTTAATTCATATAATGCTTATCCTTAGTAGTGGCCTTTTAGGAGAATATGAATGCTATGGTTCTGTTTGGTGCCGTTATCAGCCGTATTGCTAGTATTTCAGCGTTTTTCTTGGCTGCTCTGAATGTAAGTGCTGCCATTTTTGTTGGGCCGCTGTCTTATTTGAGCAGATCAGTTATACTTTGATTAGCGGTGCTGTCAGTGGTGGAGGATGCGACCCCGTAGTTGGGGCGGGTTTGACTCTGCTGCACCTCCCCCCTGCTTGAATACGTAATGTGCTGAG
This sequence comes from Gastrophryne carolinensis, assembly GCA_027917425.1. Lineage (NCBI taxonomy): Eukaryota > Metazoa > Chordata > Amphibia > Anura > Microhylidae > Gastrophryne > Gastrophryne carolinensis. Next base: position 139,708,488 of record CM051244.1, read on the forward strand.
GCTTATTGCATTAGTAAAATGGGTGGGGCCGCTTGCCCTCGCTTCCGTGACACGCGGGTATAAATACCGGCTGTTGCGCGGCGCCGAGCATCCTAGTTAAAGTCGCCTACAAGCAACGAAACGCGTTGGAGGCACGGGCTTCCCTTATTATTGGAAGCGTTTTTTATACTTGCAAGTTACATCACTCGGGAGCGGTGAGAGCTGTTCGCGGTTTTAACCCTTGATATGCCAATTTTATCTTGTGTGTTTGTGAGTACATTTCTGTGGTATTAAAGTAGGCTGTTTTTATATCTAGCAATGTTGCACTAGATTTCTTCCTTTGTGTATTTTTTACATGCCTTTTTGGAGTTTGGACTTTTTGGAGGATTAGTGACAGTAGTCTGGAGGCAGCAGAGTTGCTAGTGTCAACAGGTATGTTGAAGTCACCCATGATGATTGCGGGGATGTCTGGACAGAAACTGAAGGAGCCAGGTAGAAAAGTGGTCGAAGAAAAGAGTAGTAGTTCCAGGAGGGCGGTAGATGACTGCGATTTTCAGGGTACAGGGAGAATATAAATGGACACAGTGAACTTCAAATGATGAGAAGGATAGAGATGGCAAGGCGGGGAGTGGGTTAAAGGAGCAGAGTTCAGATAGAAGGATGCCCACACCCCCACCCTGTTTGTTGTTGGATCTGTGGGTGTGGCTGAGATGTAGTCCCCCATGTGAGAGGGCAGCGGGTGAAGCTGTGTCTGATGGGGTAAGCCATGTTTCTGTGAATCCCATGAAGGTAAAAGAGTTGGAAAGAAACAGGTCATGAATATAGTTGAGTTTATTGCACACTGAGCAGGTGACTGTGGCGTAAAGGGGTGCGGAGGGAGTAAGATGAATCAGATTAGATGGGTTGCGTGTGTATCCAGGTTTAACATGGTTTCAGATTTTTGAATTTGATGAAAAATGAGTAGTTCTGGAGGAGAGGGATGGAGAGAGCGGGCCTGGATTAGGGCTGATGTCACCGGCGACAAGTAAGAGTAAAAGGAGAAAGAAGAGATGGTTGTGGCTTTTGAGGGTGGAATAATGTGTCTTGTGCTTGCATATAGAGGGGGTGAGTGATTTTGCCAAAGAAAGGAATTCGTGAGCAGAGAGGTAGGAGGTTGAGAGCAGAGAGGGGGAGATTTATAGGGACTTACCAGGAGCAGGGGGATACTGTGAGGCTAGGATTCTGAGGCTAAGAGGAAGTAGTGTGATGAGATAAAAGGTAAATCATTTTAGCCAATACTGGGCTATTCAGACAAGCAGAATCCGGTGCAGGTTTCCTTCAGGTTAAATTCGCTGCAGACTTAGAAGGATTCAGACTTGGAAAGGAGTCTGAATTGCAGCCATAGTGGCTTTGCAGCCACTGCCACTCAATATGAACAGTTTCTAAGTGCCTTTGATTAGCTCATGCACAACAGTTGGGCCTAAAGGGTGGGGCACAGGACAGGCCTAAAGGTTTGGTCTGGGAGGGCACAAAGTAATACAACTTCAAATGGCATGTTTCTAGGTGATGTGGGTCAGTGAACACACAAGGGGCAATATTGGTCAATTTAAGTTTAGCAGATAGTAACAGATGATAGTTTCACAAATATAGATATGGGCAGGGGAACCAGATGGGGCATTCAAAATAATCACATAACTTTTAAATAAGGCATATGCACAATTAAGATGACAAGGGAAAAATCAAGTTTTAAATAGTGATTCTGATGAGAGAAAGGCCGCAGGTTTTACACAGGCAGGAAAGGGTTAAAAGTTGCAGATGGGATCAAAATGTTGAATGCGTACCTGTGAGTGAGAGGAGACATATCAGAATGCAGAAGGTGGTGATATGGAGGAAGAATGGTGTGGTTCTGGGTCCATAGAGTGAATTCAGGTTAAATTCACTGCAGACTTAGAATGATTCAGAATTGCAGTCTGAATTGCAGCCATCTAGGGGGTTGAATAAAATTCCCCTTGTATTACTTCCCTTGGCAGTAAAGAACCTCGTTTCTGCAGTCCTCCATTCTCTTTTGATAATCTCCTTCAAAAACTGACGGGAAAACATGAACCTTTATCTTCCTGCAAACTTTGAAACATTCTATCCTGGAAGGACATGGACCTATCTTCTTGCTCTAATCTCATAGTAGCAAAGATTGAACTTAGAAGCTCCTTGTATCCTCCACAGGGAATTTTGTACTTAGAGGATCTCGGTCAAACTGGTTGCCCCATGTTCCTAACATCTAATGCTTGCAAGGATACATCTAGGGAAGGTAACTCCTCGGCAGAAAAGGCAATTGTCTGAGCGGGCTTCCTGACTCTGCTCCTGAGAAGTTGCCATTGCTCGGACCCACCTCGGCTACTGGAACTGGCTTACTTTGCTGAATAAAGGTCTTATAAAGTAGCAAGGGTATCAACCATCTCCACCCTGAGGGAATCTACCAAATTTTTTTTTTTTATGGCCCCCCCAGGTCCTTCCCAGCCAGATTCTCAATACAAAACACAGTGTTGTATTGTGGTTCCTAAAAGGATTCTAGACCTCTCCTTCTGTGTTCTCCCCTTTTTTACCTCTTGATGGCTCTTAGATTTAGTCTCCCTTTCTTTTGGCTTACCACCCCCCCCCCAGGTTTCAGCTCTGGTCAATCTAGTGTCCGGTACACTTTTCCCTCAGCACGGACCCTAAAACAGTGAAAAAAAAAAAAAAAGGTCAAAAGAGTGGCAGACCGACTGTCCCTGCTGCGGGGTCGCCCTTTTCTCCAAGGCAGCAACTGACGGTGGAGACAGCGGTGGGGGCAGCAGGAATGGCGGGGGTAGCGGTAGTGGCCACTACTGTCCTGGCTTTTAGGCACAACCTACCCGTCGTAGGAGCCCAAGAGCGTGTGCTCCAGGAAGTGTGGCTGCGTCTGTCTCATTCTTATGACGCGGCAACACAACCCAACACCCAGCGTACGTACAAGGAGGCAGATCCCGGGGGGGGGGGGGGGGGGGGGCAGACAAGGAGGCAGATCTGGTGGAGAGACAAAGAGGCAGATGCTGGTTAGAGGAAAAGGTAGAGGTGGCGGCAGAAAATCAACGCCGATGGATCTGAAAGTGGTAGTGCTTAAGGCCTATTACCACAAGTAGAGTGCAATGCATACTTGCAGTGCCCATATTCTTCTATAGGGGCGGGTCACAGTTGTGCTGCAGGGGCAAAACAATGATGTGAAAGGGACCATTTATATTAATGGGTTCTGTTTCTTTGCTATTTGGGACAAGTTAAGAGTATTTTTATTCCAACACGACGCAAATGGCCAGGTGTGAGAGGGACCTAAATGTCCTCTTGTTCTGTCCACAAAGGCATGCATCTTCCAAGTAATTCTAAGTTCTACATCTGGAATCCCCAGCGGCTACAAATATTTGAAAATCGATTTAGGGCCTTATTCATGAAGGGATAGCGCCAGGTGAACGCCGACAAATGGATGCAATCACACATTTATGAAACCGAATCTGGTGAGTGACTAGAACAACGCCATGTAGCGTTCGATTCATCATTATCCCAGCCTCAGCGTACAGCGCCAGAGTTCATCCTTGCAGAGCGTCATGTCTAACCCGTCATTACCTGGCGCTCTCCCATACATTTCTATGGACAATCCTTCAATCCCTTTCCTGATCCCAATTTTTTTTTTTTTCCCTAAAAAAACCCACAAACCTTCTGACATGTATTCTGGGCAAGAAAATGACATTTTTGAAAACTTTTTTGATTAATAATTTTATGCAGAATTGTCATTACAGGTCTGGTATTAAAGTGTTCGTGTTACAATGTAATAACAATGTAATTCCATGTGTTTTCACTTTGTTACTAGTGGATACATGTTCATAAACAGACTTTAATCACACAGCTTCTGGCGCTATGGGGCTACAACTACATGATTTTGAGCGCTGTATTTGTGGCTGTTTTTTTTTGATGAATGTGGTGTCAGTCAGTCGTACTGAGCTGGCATTAAGGTTCGCTCACATACAGCGTAGTATAGAGACTCACATATCCTATTCATCAATGCCGGACAGCGACTGAGGTGCTCTGAAACAATGATCCATGGCTAAGCACAGCGACTACTAGCGGGCGCTCTGAAATCCGCTCTACAGACGCTCATCTGTCGCTACCTGGCGTTAGTAATGAATCAGCCTGCCAATCACCACTCTCTCCTTGAAAAAAATATATCAGCTGCTAAATTCTGTTTTTGTGATGAAGGATTGCATTGCTGATTTGCTGCGAGTGTCCCCTGCATGACTGATATAAGCCACAGTTGTGTTAAATTGAACCCCTATTGAGCAAAGGGGTTCCAGTGACAAGCTAAAGCACTGCTCTTAGTTCTAGGACATCGATTGACAATTTTGCTTCCCTTGCTGACCACAAACCTTGGGTCACCCCCCCTTCCCCCCCCCCCCCCCAAGTCCCTGGCATTTGTGGTGAGAATTCTCCATTGTATGGGAAACCGTGAACAACCAAGTGCAATGAAGGATGTTCCCCAACAAACCATTTGGCAGGAGAATATATCTCTGTGGATACAAAAATACTAGAACTATACAAGTAAAAAAAAAAAGCAAGAAAAAAAATAAAGAAATGTGGAATAAATCAAAGCAGATAGACACTTCCTGTATCTGTTTTTCTTCAGGAAACAAGTCAGAACTGGTAATTTTTTTGCTAGGGAGGGTGCATGGAGGTAAAACTACTATCGCAGAGTGTCTGCATTAACCTATGGACAGCTCATTAAAAGCCATCATTTAGAATTAAGTGGATGTCCAGGCTAAGGGTAGACATAGGGTGAGCTCTGGATAAAGGTTAGATGTCAGAATTGTCCAGGTGTGATCTGCTGGGAAGGGGGGGGCAAGAATTTTTTTTTCTTTTTTATTTAAGCCCTTTAATAAACCAGAATTGCCCTCCATAGGACTCACCTGTAAACATCAAACTTCGTTGTTGCCTTGTAATTTGGGTTGAAGCCCTCAGGAGGGATGTATGGTTTGGTACCTGGTGCACCGTGCACGGCAGTTGAAACTGAAGTTTCATTTCTGGCGAGGCCAAAGTCGGCAAGCTGAAATTAAATCAATGTTATCATCATAAGAGGGGTATAAAAATAAAAACATGTGACTAGAATGCAGAACCGAATGACAAAATGGCCAACAAATCTGCTTTATTCCACACCTGCCTAGTTCGTCTGCAAATGCAACCACTTGTTCACGTCACTGCAATTAGGGCTTGTCCAACCAGCAAACCCTATTGGCCACCAACGGTCATGTGGAGATGTGTGATGACCTAGTAGTGATATACTTCAGGCATTACATTTTTTTTTTGGGGGGGTGGGGGGGGGGCGACCCTCAGCTGAAGGGAGGAACACCACCCAGGAATTAAACTCTCTTGGGTTTTGATCTATCCAAATCAGGATGCACCATTGTGTGCATCCCTGGATGGAGTCAGAGATATCTAGCTGTATACGGGTGTGCGCCTAGGTAGAGATATGTTGGGCATGCATCTGAGGTGCGTAGATGAGGCGAGGGTTTCTGAAAGAGGTGAGTGAATGACACAGCGGAGCATCTCAATTCAGGATGCCTCTTAAAGTGGAAGATCCCCCCCCCCCCCCCCAAAAGTCTCATAGACTTGAGGTAGGTGTTCCCTTTCTAAGCCATTCTTCTTGTTTATGCCTGGACAGACCCTTTAACCTCCCTGGCGTTATGATTATATGTGCAATTTTGTACAAAAAGCGTTACCATTACGTTTAAATCTGCCGCCCAGTTCCGCCCCCATGAGCCTCTGCGGCTCACAGAGACGGAACCAGGAAGTCAGAGGGACGCATCTGCCGGGGCTCTCACCTGCGATCACAGCGGGGACATTGCTGGATCGCAGGGAAAAGGTAAGGAGACTGCTCCTCTGCCTAATCTACCCCGAGCGTGACTCGGGGTTACCGCTACTTGCAGCGAAAATTAACCCCGAGTCACGCTCGGGAACACCGCCAGGGAGGTTAAAGAACCACGTGACCACTGGCGGCAAATAACATTATCAAGACAGGTCTGCACATCACTGTGCGCCTGTACTCAAGGTGGGTGGTGTTCCTCTTTAAAGGGCCACTCCAGCCCCTTTGCAAAAAAATGACATACCCCCACCCTGCCCCCTCCTATTAGCGATCATGATCTGAAAAAAAAAAAAACACACCTTCACCCCGAATCCAGCCAGCGGTGCTGCAGCAGCTGCACCTAACGCTCACTGGCATTTTCCCGAAATCCCGGACAGCTGTTGGGAGCTGGCGCTCTCCACATCGCGTGCTCCCGTCCGCCTATTCACGTAATTGGGCTGATACAGAGAATGCCAGATCGGACTTCAGAAACAAGGTGGCGAGTGTACAGTGCTGCATCTGCGGCACCACCGACTTCTCCATCTGGATTCAGATTTTTTTCCCCCCCTTTTATTAGACGTTTATGATAGGTAATAGGAGGGGGCAGGGCGAGGGGCTATGTCATTTTTTGGCAAAGGGGCTGGAGTGGCCCTTTAACCCTTTAAGTGCCAGCCTACCTGGAGATTTTTTCACTCTCTATTGCCAGACCATTTTGTGCTCCACATGTTCAACTGTGATTTTTGAAGAGATTTTCACAGGAAAATTATATATTGTTCTTTTCAGTCTGGGCTTTAACATGAAATGTCTTGTTTGTCATTTTTTAGGTGTATTCTCAGTTATTTTGGGGTGAAATATGTACAAAAAAAATACATCTATTTTTTTTTACAATTTATAGTGTTATTTGTAATAAAACAAGTTTGTCAGTATAATCTTATTGCGTGTGAAATCCTAATTTCTCCCAGTTACAGCGGTACCACATGTGTATTGGTAGACGCCCTTTCTTGCCCAGTAGACTCCCCTAAAGTGAAACAGCGCTTTAGAAGAATTTCAGATAAACTACAACTATGCGGACCTTGCAGTTGTTCAAGAAAAACAACCCTTTACATTTGAAATACCCCCCATATTTCCTGAAAGAGCATATGTTAAGCTTTCTAAGCGTACCCAGCTTGTTGTAGTGGGCTCATCTCATCCCTCAAAGAATTCTTTGGTTGCACAGGGTTTCCCTCAAAAACATTATAAAAAAAGCAGTCTCATGCTTCTCATGGACCCCTTACCAGTTCACAAAGGGTTAACTGTAAAAAAAAAAAAAAAAAAAAACACACACAGGCACAAGGAGAAAAAATATTTTTTTATTGTTTTGTTTTTCTTTTAATACTTACCTCCCATCCATCCCTGGGCACTGTGTCCCACACTGATCACTCTGGCTTCTGCTCTCCTGCTGCTGCTGGAAGCTTTTTATAGTTGCTGGGCAACAGAACATAAGGGGTTAATTTAAAAAACATGACAGAGTCCCCCCTCCCAGGGGGGAGACCCCATTTTTTGGGGAATTTTAAGGGTTAAAAAACCCTTAAAAATAAAAATTACATGGGGGGGGTCGCCCCTACCCAGCTTAACCATCTATGCAGGGCTTGTAGATCAGGGCGCAGGGGCCAGCTTTGGCCGCAGGTGACTTGCTAGCCCCCAGCCTTGTGAACTGGTATAGGGGTCTCATGGATACCTTACCAGTTCGCAAAGGGTTAAATGTAAAAATAAACACACCACACATAAGAAACATTTTTTTTTTCTTCTTTACTTACCTCCGATCCTCCTCTGCCCCCCGGCGATCCGTGATGACAGCTGCCGGGTGCTTGGTGGAGGGAGGCGGGGGAGATCACAGCTCTCTGCCCACCTCCAACCTCTCTCCTCAGAGCACCCGGCAAGACTGATCGTCTCGGGTGAGAGAAGCCGGCTGCCGGGTGACGTCACAGACTGCGGCCCTCTCCTCACCACGGAAGAGCCCGGGGGGGGGGGGGGGGGGCGACCGGAGGCCCCCCTGGTTAAAAGGAGACCCGGCAGGAGGGATCATGGCCGCAGGTGAGCAAATAGCCTCCTCACAATCAATAAAGAGGAAGTAGAGTCAAGTCAGTCAATGCTTACCACTTCCTCATTCATTTTATGGCTGCCAATCACATGACTGCCAGTGACTGGGTTTGTCGAGTGAGCTTGCACATCGAACCTGAATGGTGGCTGGTTGTCACACGATTCGCTGCCATACAAGTGAATGAGGTTTTGGTGACCCCTAATTAGTGGGGTTAATAGGGCACTCATCCCTGATCTGGGATGCCCTGTCGTGCAAAACCCTGGGATTGCTAAGTAAAGTCACCTAGCTGGTAATCGCACTGCTGCATCTCTGCTGAGACGTGTACCCGCGCAACACATATTCTTAGTATGTCACACACCCCGCTTCAAGAATCCATAACATGTGGGTAATATCGTCCTGAAGAGGGCGTTCCTGCAGAGATGATAGCAAAAGAAAGCCCCTCCCTGATCCATAAATACCTGGGACCTCCCACTCACTACCCAGTTTTCCATCTCTGCAGACGGCGAGCAAGTCAGAAGATGATGGCTCCTCCTTGCACAGGGGGATTTCAGGTAGCCGGGGTAACTCCCGGCCTCTTATTTTGTCTATTTCCACTCGGACCCCTGTTTGTCCCAAAATTTACCTCATATTACATGCCTCCACAGTCTTGGCTGCTGGCCCGAGCGAGGGTACTTTGGCACCTCTGGTGCTGAGGAGCAGAGCTCCACCGTGAGACCCTAAAAGAGAGGGTAGGCGGTCATACCGGGTAGGTGATCCCGGTTTGGGATGCCCCGTCCCTTGACTTTTCCCCTGGGGGGGGGCCCTTCCCTTTACCAACTATGGGGGCTGGGGGTTCCTCTCATAGGGGTTAGCTTATTCTCTTTCTCTTTATTCACTTTCTCTTGTTGATGTGGAGCGTCTGGAAGTAATCCCTCAATGAATTGGTTGCACTGTTGTTACTATGTTGCAGCACCGCGGCTGTCATTGCAGCCGGGTGCCGGGGTTTTTCAGTCTGTGAGGTAATTTTTTTTTTTTTTTTTTTACCTCACACGCTTTGGGGGGGCGGGGCTGGCACTCGGCGCTCTGCCACGGCCAGCCCCCGTTCTCTCATTCATCCTCGCCGCAGCGAGCGGGGCGGGTGCTCCGCTAGTGATAGCGGGAGCACCCGCTGTCATGGCAGCCGGCGCCGCGGTTGTCGGCGGCGCCGGTCTCTGGGCTGGTGCGTGAGGGACTTCTTCCCTCACGCTTCATTCACACTGGAAGGGGGGGCGGAGCCGGGCTTTCGGCGCGTCGCCGCGGCTCCGCCCTCCTCTGTACTGGCGCCGCTGCGGAGCTGAGCTCCCTGTTACTAGGCAGCTCCCTGTTACCAGGCAGCTTAGGGGGCAAAGATCAGCTTTGCGCGGGCTGCGCAGACCACGCCCCTGACAAGGCAGTTCTTCTTCTCTTCACTTCACCTCAGAAATCGCCATTGTTCTGAGGCGGATCGTTCACCGCAGCGTCTGTGAGTGGCCCTGTGGGCCTCATTTATTTCTTCTTTTCTTATCTGTTAAGTCTTATTGTAGGGACTTATGGGTCTCTCTCTGTCTTTTAGGTGAAGGTTATCCAGGAGGATCTTCTGTAGTATTGGAAGGTCTCTCCTGATCCTGGGTCCATTTTAGCATCACAAATCCTCCCACTCGGGACATTAAAGGGGCATCCCGGGTTGTCTAACTGGCGTAATTCCCTGGGTCATAGCGACCACTCAAAATTCACCTTATGGAGGCATCCCCGGATACTGGGACCCCTTCGGGGCATCCCAAAAAGTGTATGTTGTGTGGGATTTCCATTACTGGGGATGATGTGTTACTGTGTATACCATGTGCACAGCAAACTATTACGCGGCAGTCCGAACCCCAAGCAGCGGGGTCAGCACAGCCGGCCACCTCAACTCCCCCTCCCGCCTTGACTCGTGCCCCGTGTGACGTGGTCATGGGCAGGGATCTGCAATCCGAGATGTGTGCCAGATTGGCTAGCCTTGAGAAAATGCTCTCTAGCTCGGTCGCCCGTAAGGCTCCGTCTAAGAGAAAGCATTTGTCGCCGGCTCCGCCGGTGGATGATCTTGATGACAGAGACAATCTGGATTGGTCTGATTATCCTCAGCTAGAGGAGGGGGAAGTTGATGAGGGTTCAGAATTTTCGGATGATGAGCAGTCTGCTGGCGCCGATGCCGAGCTTTCTGATTTAGGGAGATCCTTGGACTCTCCTCACGCTCTGTCTCTCATGCTGGAAGTTCTGAATATTTCCCCTCCCGAGGAGGCATCACAGCAGAAAGGTGAATTGTTTGAGGAATCCAGGCCGCGCCTGGAGTTTCCTACGCAGCGCCATTTTGATAGAATCATTGACAAGGAATGGGATAGGCCGGCTCGGCTCCCTGGCATCCCTCAGGGGTGGGATAGGAAATATCCCTTTCCTTCTGAGGCGGTCAAGCGCTGGGCATCTCCCCCCGAGGTGGATGCACCGGTTTTGGGGTTGTCTAACTCCTCGGTGTTAAACAGACCTGATTGTTCCACTCTCAAAGATGGAGAGGATAAACGTATTGATCAGATGGCTTCTCATGGCTTTACTAGCATTGGGTCGGCCATCCGGCCTGTGTGTGCTTCGGAGCTAATGGTGTTGGCCACCAGGTCTGTGGTCAGGGACCTGTTGACTTCTTCCGGGCTTCATCCTGGTAGTAACGAGTTGCTTAGCCTTAAACGGTGCGAGTTGTTTCTATCCTTTGTGTTGTCTGCCTTGGATGATACTTTGATGATGTGTGGTAGGACTTCGGCTCTGCTTGTGGCTATTCGGCGGTCGGTGTGGCTGCGCCAGTGGGCGGCCGATTTTATGTCCAAAAAATCACTGACGGCTTTACCCTTTGTTGGTCTACGGCTCTTTGGAGAGACATTGGACTCTGTCACCAAGGGTGGTAGGTTACCTCAACGTAAGAAACAACGCCGCCCTTTTCGGGGGGCGCCTGCCTTTACCCCCTCCTTTCGGGGGGCCAGATCTGGTAGGGGTTCTGCATTTCCCTCTTCCAGAGGAGATTCCGGAAACAGGGGCAGAGGACGTGCCCGTTCTGGATACAGTTGGGGCTCTAAGCCCAAACCGGCTGCTAAGCCGGCTCAGCAATGAGGGGGCGCCCTCACCCATGCGGGTGGGGGGACGGCTGCGACACTTCTCTCAGATCTGGGATCAAGAGGTCTCGGACAGATGGATCCGGGAAGTGGTGTCTTCCGGCTACAAGCTGGAGTTCGAGCTCCGCCCCCCTTCCAGATTTGTCAGGTCTCGGATGCCGTCGGAGCCTCTAACGGCGCAGGGGCTCCTGGTGGCAGTGGAGAATCTTCAGGACATGGCTGTCATTTGCCCAGTGCCCCCTTCAGATCGGGGCAGGGGCTTTTATTCCAATCTGTTCACGGTACCCAAGAAGGACGGGTTGGTCCGACCCATCTTGGATCTGAAGTTTCTCAACAGGTTCATCCGGCCGAGGAAATTCCGCATGGAAACGCTGCGTTCGGCCATTCACTCTCTTAGTCAGGGAGACTTTCTGACGTCCATAGACATCAAGGATGCTTATCTACACGTTCCGGTTTTTCCAGCACACCAGAGGTTTCTCAGGTTCGTGGTGGAGGATCGGCACTTTCAGTTTGTGGCACTTCCTTTCGGTCTCACCTCAGCTCCTCGGGTGTTCACCAAGGTGCTAGCGGGGGTGATGGCTCTGCTCAGAGGCCAGGGTATCTGCATCGTGCCCTATTTGGACGATCTACTGATCATGGCCTCTTCCTTCAACCAAGCGGAGTTGGACACCAGAGCGGTGGTGTCCACTCTGGAAAGGTTCGGTTGGGTGATCAACCACCCCAAGTCTTCTCTTTCTCCGTCCAGAATTCTGACCTTTCTGGGAATGTCTCTGGACACTTCACAGGCCAGGGTGTTTCTACCCCAGGCCAAGATTCTTTTGATTCAGGAGTTAGTTCGGCTTCTCTTGTCTACCCCTCATCCGACCATCCGGTTAGGGATGAGGCTGGTGGGGTTAATGGTGGCCTCATTCGAGGCAGTTCCCTTTGCGCAGTTTCACACAAGGACGCTTCAGCTTCATCTGTTGAAGGTTTGGGACAAGTCTCCTCTATCGTTGGATCAGTCCTTCCTGATGACTCCCCGAGTTCGGCGATCCCTGCAATGGTGGCTGGGGTCGGTCAATCTGTTGAAGGGCAGATCTTTTCTGGCTCCATGTTGGGAAACAGTCACCACGGATGCCAGTCTGTCAGGTTGGGGGGGTGTTTGGAAGGACCTCCAGTTTCAGGGTTTGTGGGGCCCGCGGGAGGCTCACGAGCCCATCAATGTTCTGGAGTTGAGAGCCATCAGGTTGGTTCTGTTTCGCTTGACTCATCAGTTGCGGGGCCTGCCAGTTCAGGTCCGGTCGGACAACCGGACGGCGGAGGCTTACATCAATCACCAGGGGGGGACTCGCAGCAGGAGTGCCCTCAGGGAAGTGTCTTTGATTCTGGACTGGGCAGAGAGCCACGTCCCGTGTATCTCAGCAGTCTACATTCCGGGAGTGGAGAACACGGAGGCGGACTTGCTGAGCAGGGCCTCCTCTCGTCAGGGGGAGTGGTCTCTCAGTCCCAAGGTGTTTCGTTCGATATGTCTCAGGTGGGGGGTCCCAGCGGTGGACCTCTTTGCTTCTCGTCACAATCACAAGCTTCCAGTCTTTGTGTCTCTCTCGCAGGATCCTCTGGCTCTGGCAGTGGATGCCATGTCTCTAAACTGGAGGGATCTGGGGCTCCTTTACCTGTTTCCTCCGTTCCCAATGCTAGCCAGAGTGCTGCGCAAACTGACCTTGGATGGTGCGTCGGCAATTCTGGTGGCCCCAAGGTGGCCAAGGCGAGTTTGGTTCGCAGATCTTGTAAGACTGGCAGAGGATCAGTTCGCCCTGCCTCTGCTGCCGGACCTGCTCACCCAGGGTCGGCTGCGCTATCCCAATTTACCATCGCTGGCTTTGACGGCATGGCTGCTGAAAACGCCATCTTGAAGGAGGAAGGTCTTTCTGACGCAGTGATTCAGACTCTTATCTGTGCCAGGAAGCGCTCTTCCTCTTCTATTTACTACAGGACTTGGAGGGCCTATATTGATTGGTGTGAAAGTAGGTCTCTCTTGTCGAGAGTTCTCCATTCCTAGAATTTTAGAGTTTCTCCAACATGGTCTGGATCTGGGGCTCCAGCTTAGTACATTGAAAGGGCAGGTTTCTGCCCTGGCGGTGTTCTTCCAAAGGTCTTTTGCACTTCATCCCTTAGTCAAGACCTTTTTCCAAGGTGTTACACATGTTCGGCCTCCTAGGAAGCCTTTTGTTCCAGTTTGGGATTTGAACCTGGTTCTTTCTGCTCTCCAGGGCCCTCCGTTTGAGCCCTTGAATGAGATAGCTTTGTCTTCTCTTACTCAAAAGCCTTTTTGGTGGCTATCATTTCGGTTAGGCGTGTTTCTGAGTTGGCAGCTTTATCCATTACAGCTCCGTACTTCGAGAAACATCAGGACAAGGTTGTCTTTCGTTTCAAACTGGATTTTCTTCCTAAAGTGGTCTCGGAGTTTCATCTGAATCAGGACATTGTTTTGCCCTCTCTATGCCCAAATCCCAGCGACGACAGGGAAAGGGCATTGCATTCCTTGGATGTAGTTCGTGTTGTGGAACATTATCTGGAGGTTACGTCTTCCTTTCGTAAGACTGATGCTTTCTTTGTGGTGCCCTGCGGGCCTAGGAAAGGTTTGGCTCCTGCCAAATCTTCCATTAGTAAATGGATTCGTCAGGCCATCATTGGGGCCTATTCTGCCAAGGGGAGGAGTCCCCCTTTTCGTGTTACTGCTCATTCTACTCGTGCAGTTGGTGCGTCCTGGGCTTTTCAGCACCAGGCTTCTGTTGAACAAGTTTGTAAGGCCGCTACCTGGTCTTCGGTTCACACCTTTTCCAAGTTTTACAAGGTTGATGTTCGGGCATCAGCGGATGCTGTTTTTGGCCGCAAAGTTTTGCAAGCTGTTGTGGTTTAAGGTTGTGCATTGTTGCCTAGTTTTGGATCCCCGCCCTTGTTATGGACACTGCTGTTGGATGTCCCACATGTTATGGATTCTTGAAGCGGGGTGTGTGACATACTAAGAATAATACCATTTTGTGAATACTCACCTTGTAAAATGGGTATTATGAGTATGTCACACACCCCGCTTCAACCCGCCCTTTTGTTTTCAGGATCCTCTTTATTGCGAACTTTGTGTGGTTGTTGTTTATATTTGCCTCTTCCTGGTCCCTTACCTTACTGCTTTCTGTATACTGGGTAGTGAGTGGGAGGTCCCAGGTATTTATGGATCAGGGAGGGGCTTTCTTTTGCTATCATCTCTGCAGGAACGCCCTCTTCAGGACGATATTACCCACATGTTATGGATTCTTGAAGCGGGGTGTGTGACATACTCATAATACCCATTTTACAAGGTGAGTATTCACAAAATGGTATTTTTTCAATGGCAGGCACGGGTGGGCAGTGGCTCACGAGCCTTTCACTCTTACTGCATCGCCCTGACATCAGATTGGCTAGTAAATCTGAACAGAGCATGGGCCTTGGGGTTTCACAGATTCGGGATGCCCTGCTGGAGATGAACAATTACCAGGAGAGTGAGTGTGCAGACGGTGAACGAAACAGGGGATGCTATGGAGTGTGCAGCAAAGCTAAGTGGAGTGTGCAGCAAAGCTAAGTGTTGTTCTGTTTTGGCACCAAGACAGCCTGCATATACTTTGTGGGATTGTAGACAAAGTAAGATTCCAGCAATACCGTGGTTGGGTTTCGCAAAGCGGGGTATCCGAAATCGGGACGTCTGAGCATAGGAAATTGACTGGTTTTAAAAGTAGACATATACTCAAGTGAAGTAAGTAATGGACATACTTACACTTCTCACCCTCCAGTCCCCAAGCAGAGTGTTTAGAATAGTAAGGTTAAAGTCTATCAGGATGACAAGCATATAGCCTGCCTTAAGCAACTCCTATAACCTTCAAATGGCACATGCAGCCCAACTCAAGTTTTACCATTTGTGATCCCTATCTTTTGTCTCCACCCCCATCCTTGAGACTGTAAGCTCGCAAGGGCAGGGCTCTCATTCCTATTGTCTCCTGTGCTCCTTGTTTGAACCTCGTGGCATCTAGTTTTGTATTGTTCTCTGTACTATTTGTTTTATCTTGTCCGTAATCATACCTTGTAAAGTGATACGGAAGATGATGGTGCTATATAAATAAACAATAATAATAATGGTCCGCGCAGGTTCGCATCGCCAGAGGGGATGCCTGTCACTCCCATAGATTCAGTGTTCTATGACATTCATTAATATTCATGGCATAGAATTGCAGGAGAGTCTGCACATGTTCCATGAAATTGCGGTCGAGGTATGCAGACCTGGCGAGCCGTGGGGGTTATACATGGAAGGGTATACTAAATTGGAGAGCCCCAGGGGCATAGCAAAAACCCAGAATAAACATTTGGGAAGTTCTTTAAAAAAGACTATAAACTAAATTAGAAAAAAACATTTTTTTAATTGTTTTTACTACTGACCTTAACGTCAAAATATGTCCCTAAGAGAACATTCTCAGGCTTGAGATCTCTGTGGATGATGGGTGGCTCAAGAACATGGTGGAGATAGTGCATACCTAGCGCCACCTCGTGGAGGATCCGGAATCTCAGCGCCCACGGGATATCCTTCACATTCTCTAGGAGAGAGGCAAGCGAGCCGTTGGGCATGTACTCCATCACCAGCCCTGGTTCTCCGTCTTTCTCATATATGGACAGGACACGGACAATGTGGGAGAAAGACGCACTGTGCAACATCCGAGCTTCTTGCAGAAATTCCGCTCTGAAAAATATATAAATCATTTCAAGTTTTCAAATTTGAAAAGAATTTCAGTCCTACTTGCCATCAGGGGACAACCTAGCCTTGGATATTATATAATGATGTACAGTTCATAGAAAGTTTAGAAAAAAACTTGAGTTAGTTACCTGGTAACTTCTTTTCTAAATATCTGGCAGCATACATATGAGACCTTGTGTCTCCGCCTCTTGATAGGGAACACCTGACCTCCAGATTAGCATAAAGATTGATTCCTACTTCCAGTCCCCAGTTGTTGTAGAGATCTGAAAGAGAGAAAACAAGACAGACCAAATAACAGAATTGGTTAAATCAACAAAAGAATATATTCTAATATTCTATAATATCTTAATAGAGGGAAACTCTGTATGCTGCCAGTTCAGATGTTTAGCAAAGAAGTTACCAGGTAACTAACTTAGATTTTCTCAAAACATCCTCCAGGAAGCATACATGAGAGATAGCCGAGATCTACCTCTATTGAGGGGGGGGGGGGTACAGCTCGAACAACACTTCTGCCAAAGGACTGATCCTGTAGAGTAAGTCCAAACGAGCTTTGCAAATCTGTTCAATAGAGGCCCCAGTTTGCTCTGCCCAAGATGTAGTCTTATACAAGAATACTGATAACTGTACTTTCAAAGTGCTGACACTAAGACCCAATTCCACACCATGTTGAAGAAAATCAAGAATAACTGGAAGTTTGGAAGACAATTTCCATTCTGGATTTTCCATGATCTAAAAGTTTTCCACACCTTTAAAAATAAATCTTCCTGGTTACCACTTTTCTACTTGAAAGCAGGGTATCGATTACCTTCTTAGAATATCCCTTCTTTTGAAGTAAGGCGATTTCAGGGTCCACAATGTCAACTTCCACTTCTGAGGTTTGGGACATATTACTGGTCCCTGCAAAAACAAATCCGGAATTACTGGGAGTCTCCACAGTTCCTGAATAGACAGAGCCACCAGAGTTGAAAACACCAACCTCTTGGGCCACCAGAGTGCCAGAAGCAGGACTGTTGCTGGTTGTTCCACCAGTTTGTTCAATACTTGAGGAAGCACCCAAACCGGAGGAAACGCATAAACTAGGCTCAAATGCCAATCGTGAGCCAGAGCGTCCACCCCCAGGACTGGATATCCCGGATTCAGAGAAAAGTACTTGTTTAACTTGTGATTTGTTGCTGATGCAAACAGATCCACTTCTGGAGTGCCTTTCTGAACACAAATCGGATTGAATCAAGAGTTGTTCAGTGACCATTCTGATTCCAAAACTGGAGCGTGACTCAAAAAGTCTGCTACCTGATCAAGGTCGCCTTTAGATGAACCGCTGAAAAGGTCCCTAGGTTCTGTTCCACAGCAGGATCTCCATTGCCAACGATAGCAACCGAGGGGTCCTTGTTCCTCCCTCCCAGATAGGCTACTGTAGTCGCATTGTCTGATCTGATCTGATCTGAATGTGACGGTTCTTCAGATGATGACCCAATGCCCACAATGCTTCCTTCACTGCAACTAATTCCCAGCCCTAAACATCTTTCCTGAGCTGTCTAGACTCCGCAACCCCAAGCAGAAGCATCTATCATTACTATTCTTTCCTTGAGGTCCCTCCAGGCTAGACCACTGACAAATCTGTCCCTGGTCAACCGCCACTCCAGATTTCCTTATCGGTCCGGGAATTGAAATCACATCTTCCAAGGAATCCCGGGAACCGCTCCAATTGTCTAGGATGTGCATCTGAAGTGTTCTTGAACTGGCCCCATCGTAATGTGGGAATGCCTATATTAGATATTCCAGGACCTTCATCGTCTGACGTATAGATGTCGAGTGACCCTAGAGGCTCTCTATCTTTCGTGGAGGTAAAACAATTATTCGATGAATGGTGTTGATCTCGAACCCCAAATATGTCATAGCCTGAGAGGGGTTCAGACTTGAGTTTTCGTAATTCAGAACCCAACCTAGACATTCTACTAACAGCATTGTGCACCAGACATCATGAATCAACCTTTCTCTGCTTGGAGCAAAAAGCAACAGTTCATCCAGGTCAGCCACAATGCCAATTCCTCTCTGTCTCAGATATGCCAGAGGTTCGACTTTTTACCTTGTAAAAAGTCTGGGGGCCGAAGCTAGGCCTGCAAACCTTATAAAGGACTGGGCGAAGGGACTCATAGGGATCTGCCAATAAGCATTCTTGGTCGATTGAAACCAAGAAGGACCCAGTAGGGAGAAGATCTCTTACAGAGAAGATAGTTTCCATGCGGAAAGGTCTGTACCTAACCCTGAGATTGAGCTTCTTCAGGTTCAGGATAAATCTGAATCGTCCTGACCCCTTCTTCAACAGCAGGGTGCAGGCTACTATTCCAGCTTCTTTCTGGTGAAGGGGAACGGACACAACCACCCCTCTTGACAACATGGTAGCTAGACTTTCCCTGATGGCCAAATTTTCCTCCCTGCCCTTCGGAACAAGGTAACCAAAAAATTTTGAAGGAGCCCGGGTAAACTTTATGTGAAATCCTTCCCTTATCCAATTGGAAATATAGGGACAATTCAGTAGGTTTTCCCAAAAAGTGTGAAAGGATTTTAGCCGGGCCCCGATCAGAAGCCTGGTATCATTGTTTCTTAGGCTTAGGTTCCAAACAGGGTAAAACCCTTAAAATCTTCCTCTATTGCCGGTGGCTGAGGAAAAGGAACCTCTGGTTCCCTTGGGAGCTTCCATGTTGAGAAAGGAGCGCCTAAAGTAAGACTGAAAGAAATCTCTTATTCCTAGGATCCCAAAAACGAGTACACGGCACGCAACTACACATATATCAAGCAGAATCTGTTGAGCGACTGGGATAACACCATGTAGCGTCCAATTCATCAATATCCCAGCCTCAGCAAACAGCGCCGACGTTCAGCCTTGCAGAGCGCCAGGTATGACCTCTCGCTACCTGTTGTTCTGCCATACATTTCAATGGAAGTTCTTTTATTTCTTTTTAAAACAGGGTTTTTGTTTTTTTTTTTTTTTAAAAATCTCAAATAAGGTTGTGACCTCTTCTGGCCTAGAAAAGGCCATTTTTTCAAATATTTTTCTTGTTTTATATATTTATGCAGAATTGATATTACAGGTCTGGCATTAATGTGTTCATGTTACATTGTAATAACAATGTAATTCCATATGTTTTCGCTTTGTTACTGGTGGATACATCCTAAAAAACAGACTTTAATCAAACAGCCTCCAGCGCTCTGGGCTTCAGAGAAGCATTTTTGAGCGCCGGAGTTGTGTGAGGCTTTTGGCGAGACTGACCAGTCGCTAACATGCTCTCCCATACAGCGCTGTACTGGTCAAATAGCGACTCCTCACAATGCATTCATCATTGCTGCACAGCGACTGAGTGGCTATGAACTAGCGACCCACGGCCGAGCACAGCGACTACTAGCGGGAGCTCCGAGATGCCTGCTACAGACGCTCATCTGTCCCTACCTGGCGTTAGTGATGAATCAGCCTGCCATTCTTATCTGCAGACCTATCCAGAACCCTTTCAAGTTCAGGTCCGAAGAGGAATTGTCCACTAAAAGGCATGGCACAAAGATGCATCTTTGATCCAATATCGCCAGACCAGGTTCTCAACCACACAGAGTCCTGCGCATCGAATTGGTCAAAGCCATATTTTGAGCCAAAAAAACGGACCAACACCTGTTTTTACCTTAATGGGTGTTGGTCCCGGTGTCTGTGCTTTACAATAACCTCGGGGAGGGCATCCAGAATGCTGGAGCCCCCTCACAGGTAACCTAAAAGAACGCTCGTAAAACTCACCTGCATTCCGAGCCGGGAAAGGAGTCCCGTGATTGGCCGCCGGCATTCTGGATGCCCACACCGAGGTTATTGTAAAGCACAGACAACGGGACCAACACCCGTTAAGGTAAAAACGGGTGTTGGTCCGGTTTAACTGATTCGGCAGTAGCATCAGAAAGAAACAATGCTGCCGAAAAAAGAATAGGTAAAGCTTTAATAATTTTGTCCAAACTAGTCCGTTCGACTAAGCAGGACTTCAACTGCTGAAGCCAAAAATTTAAATTTCTGGCTACACAAGTAGATGCTAAAATTGGCCTAAGTGCACTGGATTCAGCCTGCCACGCTCTCTTCAGGAATGAATCCATTTTCTTATCCAAAGGATCCTTGAGAATCCCAGAATCCTCAAAAGATTAATCCACCCCTTTAAAGTGGACCAAAACCCACTAAACCGAGTGGCCTTATAAACAACAATAAAACATGGGAGAGACTTACCTTTGGACAACCCTTGCATCCTTCTGTCCCTCGCAGCGCCCGTTATCTTCCGTGGCCAGAAGTCCCGCCTTCCAGCGCTAAGACGTGAGCTTGACTGGCGTCTCTCCTTCTTAGACGCGCATTCCATTCCTCTTGTCTTCTGCAATTACGGGAATTCACTTTCGTTTCTCTCGTCGTGACGTCATTGGGGTGGGCGTGGCCTCCTCATTGCTATAGTCCTCTCTTGGGAGCGTGCACGCTTAGTCATCGGTCATCAAAAAAAAAAAATAATCAGCGCATGTGCAGTATTGCCGCCTTAGGTACATGTAAGGGCCGCTCGCTCCCGATGTAAGCCGCGCTTCCTATACCTACTGCACATGCGCGAGATTTGTGAAAGGAAGAGGTCAAAGAATCTCTTTCGAAGACAAGAAAATCCAAGATGGCGGCACAACAACAAAAAAAAAAAAAAACAAAAAAAAAAAAAAAGAAGAAGGACTTGACGCCACGCAGGAGCCTCGGAGGTAAGGTTTTTTTTTTTTTTTTACTTTCATTAACGGGTCCTGAAGTTTTGGTCCACTTTAGAAACCTTCGTAAAGGGTGCATCTAGTTTAGGGCATCTCTCCCAATAATCTGAATCTTCCCCCAAGAATGGATATCCTCTCCTGAAGCCCCAGGACCTAAAAAATTTCCTAGTCGGGTCCTTCCATTTATTCAAAATAGTATCCCTAAATGAACTATGCGCCGGAAAGTACAAAGCCACTTCCGGAGCTAAATCTGGATAAAATCCATCACTTTTAGATTTAGGACACGAAACCCTTTCCTCTATGCCCATAGACAAATAAATCATGTGCAGAAGGAAAGGAAACTCCCCGGGGGATATAAAAACCTTCCTGTGGGAGCCTCAGACACTACCTGATCATCATCCTCAGAAGAGCAGGAATCCTCCTCTTCCAAAATAACTTCTGGCATGTCTGAGTCATGAGCTGGAAACATATAGGGGGCAATGCCCTATATCTTCCTCGACCGTAGGAACCGGCAGCGTATTCTGGTGAAACAGGTTCCATTCCATGATGAAATGCATTTGGGGCAAGGTCAAGCAAGAAGCACAGAAGTCATTGCATTATCATTATCATTTTCACCGGAATACACTGCCGGTTCCTACGGCAGAGGAAGATATACAGCATTGCGTTTACAAGGAGGGTGAGACACTTAAATCACTGATCAGCTGCTATTAATATTGCCTATGCGTAGAGCGTGTTTTATAAGATATTTAAGCATAATAAAAAGCGGGAACGCTACTCAGTTGAAATAGTACTACCCGATTGGATTTTTTTGCATTTTTTCCCTTTCCTCACATATGCCCACTGTTTGTTAGCGGGGGGTCAGTCGCAGTTGATACTGAGGCTTGAATATTGAGTGAGTGAATATGAGTGATAAGCAGTAGCCGGGTGCTCTGGTAGTGATAGATAATGGAGTTCTCCAATTTCCCCCGTCCCTTATATTCGGGGTGTCTTCATGCTGCACCAAGCTCCTTAGTTGCAATTCCTGAAACTTACAGGAATGTAAAGGAATTGTCCAGGCAGAAACAATTCCAAATACATGTAGCTCTTCCATGCAATGCCGGCATCTTTGTAATAACCAATGGAGGAGAGCTTGTGATCCAGACTTCCAGCAGGGGCAGGTGCATATGGAGGCGTCCATGGAGCCTTGTTTACACCTCACAAGCCTACTTCATTCATTGCAATGCAGGGTGCGTTCCAAACCAGGTTTCAGCACACCCCCTCCATTGCAATAAATAGAGTAGGAGTGTTAGGTGACATAATGCTATATTTATGGATGCCACCATGTCTGTCCAGCAAAGGCCAATGAATCGTTCGTTCTGCCTCAATGGTAAGCATGAAGATGCCGGTGTTGCACTGAGGAGCTGTGGGGGACAAAAGGTGAGTACGGATTTTTTATGTTATTGCCTGGACAGGAAATTTAAAGTGACATTCAATTTAAAAGGAGCCCCAGGGGTACACACCAAAACATGCAATAATAGCTGAATTCAACGCGCGGCACCCCACGCCAGCCATTCAGTTACATCAGGCATGGCCAGGCCTGAGAAAGATGTGAGAGATACGGTCACTGATTTAAACAGATGCTAGCAAGGTCTAATTTTGTTCCACTATCATTTAATCTAAAAGATAACAGGGTTGGGCACTAACCTGCCCTCAGGGATGCCCCGCTGTGTGAAACCCTCATGGTCTTCGATAGAAACTCACCTTTACCTGCAGCTCCCATCTTCCCCGGTGACTACATCCCCCACCTCCATGTATCTGTGGACAGCCATTCAGATTGGCTGAGGGCAGGGGCACTTCCCAGTCTACAGGGAAACTGGGGTTGAGGCCAATGGGCTGGTGACATCAGCTGGCATTCCTTAGTTTAGCCAATCAAAGGTCTCAAAAATGCCAAGCAGGTGAGGCCTTGGCGGTAGAAAACCAGGCCTGGACGCATTGCCCAAAATACTTGGGAAGGGGGGAGTAAAATATGTATTGTTTTGCTTTAAAGCAGAAAAAATACCATTTTGTGAATACTCACCTGTAAAATGGGTACACACCCCGCTTCAAGCTATTATTACACTTGGGTTTACCTACCTGTAGAGGGCGATATTGCAGAGAAGTCAAAGAAAAAAAAGAGAGCCCCTCCCAGTCTATAAATACCTGGGACCTCCCACTATATCCCAGTTTTCAAACAGCAGTAAGGCAAAGGGACAAGGAAGATCCAACTGTAAACCTTAAAATTGAAAACGCTTCACCATATAAAGAATCCATGATACCAAAAAAGGGTGGGTGAAGCGGGGTGTGTGACATACTTATAATACCCATTTTACAGGCGAGTATTCACAAAATGGTATTATTCTAAGTATGTCACACACCCCGCTTCAAAGCTATTATTACACTTGGGACATCCAAAAGCAGTGTCCACAAAGGGCGGGTATCCAACAAGGCAATAATGCATAACTCAAACCACTGCATCTTGCAGAACCTTGCGGCCAAACCCAGCATCCGCTGGGGCCCGCACATCAACCTTATAAAACTTGGAAAAGGTGTGTACAGAAAACCAAGTAGCAGCCGTACAAACTTGTTCAACAGAAGCCTGGTGCTGAAAAGCCCAAGACGCTCCAATAGCACGGGTAGAATGAGCAGTAACAAGAAAAGGGGGAACCTTCCCCTTGGCAGAATAGGCCCAACAATATCCTGGCGAATCCATTTACTAATGGAAGACTTAGCAGGAGCCAAGCCTTTCCTAGTCCCACAAGGAACCATGAACAAAGCATCAGTCTTACTAAAAGGAGAAGTAGTAACCAAATAGTACTTCACACAATGTACCACATCCAAAGAATGCAAAACCCTCTCCTTGTCATTCCTAAGCTTAGGACACAAGGAAGGAAGAACAATGTCTTGGTTAAGGTGAAAGGAAGATAATCAGGTTTGAATCGAAAAACCACCTTGTCCTGATGCCTCTCAAAGTAAGGAGCCTGAATCGACAAGGCTGCCAACTCCGAGACACGCCGAACAGAGGCGATGGCAACCAAAAAGACAACTTTGAGTTAATGTAGAAAGAGCAATATCCTGCAAAGGCTCAAAGGGAGGACCCTGAAGAGCAGAAAGAACCAAATTCGAATCCCACACCTGAGTGACCCTGAGTGAGCAGGTCCGGCCGAAGGGGCAGAACGAAGTGATCCACTGCCAGCCGGACGATGTCTGCGAACCACACCCGCCTTGACCACCTTGGAGCCACCAGAATGGCGAGAACCCCTTCTAGGGCCAGCTTTCGCAACACCTTGCCCCCCATGGGAATTGGAAGAAACAGATAAAGAAACCACAGGTCCCTCCAGCTCAGGGACATGGCATCCACTGCCAGAGCTAGAGGATCCTGAGAGAAAGACACAAAAGCCGGAAGTTTGTGATTGTGACGAGAGGCAAACAGGTCCACCTCCAATGTCCCCCACCGGAGGCAAAGAGACCGAAAAACCTTGGGATTGAGAGACCATTCCCCCCCCCCCCCCCGGTGAGAAGAACACCTGCTCAGAGAGTCCGCCTCCGTGTTATCCACTCCCGGGATGTACACCGCCGAAATGCAAGGGACATGGTTCTCCGCCCAGGCCAGAATCAGAGACACCTCCCTGAGGGCACTCAGCTGCGAGTCCCTCCCTGGTGATCGATGTAGGCAACCGCCGTCCGATTGTCCGTCCGAACTTGCACCAACAAGCCCTGTAACTGCTGTGTCAAGTAAGACAGAACCAACCTAATGGCTCTCAGCTCCAGACCATTGATGGGCAAGTGGGCCTCCTGAGGCCCCCACAGCCCCTGAAACTGGAAGATCCTTCCAGAAGCCCCCCCCCACCATGACAGACTGGCATCCGTGGTGACTGTCTCCCAAAGGGGCGCCAGAAACGACCGGCCCCTCAAGAGATTGGCTGGAACCAGCCACCACTGAAGAGACTGCCGAACCCAGGAGGACACCTGGAAAGACAGATCCAACGACCTTGGACACCGGTCCCAAGCCGCCAACAGATGAAGCCGAAGCGTCCTTGTGTGAGGGAACCACCTTGAACGACGCCACCATCAATCCCACCAGCCTCATTCCCTGCCTGATAGACGGGCGAGGGTTGGACAAAAGAAGCTGAATCAATTCCTGAATCAAGAGAACCTTGGAATGAGAAAGAACACTCTGTGTTGGGAAGAATCCAGAGACATTCCCAGAAAGGACACCACCCTGGACGGAAAGAGGGAGGACTTGGGATAGTTGATCACCCAGCCGAATCTCCCCAGAGTCGATACTACAGTCCTGGTGTCTGCCTCCGATCGGCTGAGAGACGAAGCCATAATGAGAAGGTCGTTCAGATAAGGCACAAAGCGAACTCCCTTGGCCCTGAGGAGTGCCATCACCCCAGCCAGCACCTTGGTGAAACCCTTGGAGCCGAGGTAAAGCCGAACGGAAGAGCCACAAATTGAAAATGCCGATCCTCCACCACGAACCTGAGAAATCTCTGGTGTGCCAGGAAGATAGGAACGTGTAGATAAGCATCCTTGATGTCTATAGCCGTCAAGAAATCCCCCTGACGAAGAGAATTGATGGCTGAGCGCAGGGTTTCCATGCGGAACTTCCGAGGACGAATAAACCCGTTGAGGAGCTTCAGATCCAGGATGGGACGGACAAATCCATCCTCTTTGGGCATCGTGAACAGAGTTGAATAGTAGCCCAGACCCCTTTCCGCGGAAGACACCGGGCAAACGACTGCCATATCCAGAAGATTCTGCACAACCGCCCGAAGCCCTTGCGCAGCCAGGGCGTCCGACGAGACCAGAGACCTGAAAAATCTGCGAGGAGGCCGGAACTCAAACTCCAGATTGTAACCAGACGACACCACTTCCCGAATCCATCTGTCCGAGACCTCCCGGTCCCAGACCTGGGAGAAAAGTCGCAGCCGTCCCCCCACCCACAAGGGTGAGGGCGCCCCCTCATTGCTGAGCAGGTTTGGCAGCGGGCTTGGAGCCCCAAGAGTGTCCAGGACGGGCACGACCCCTGCCCCTGTTCCAGGCGACACCTCTGGTGGCGGATAAAGCCGAACCCCTGCCCGCTCTGGCTCCCCGAAAGGAAGGGTTAAAAGAGGTCATCCCCCAAAAGGAACGACGTTGTTTCTTGCGTTGAGGTAACTTACCTCCCTTGGCAACCGAATCCAAATTGTCTCCAAACAGGCGCAGACCCACAAAAGGGAGAGCCGTAAGAGACCTTTTAGAAGCAAAATCAGCCGCCCATTGGCGCAACCAAACCGACCGCCGGATAGCCACCAACAAGGCCGTAGTCCTACTACACATCACCATGGTGTCATCCTGAAATGCAAGCACAAAAGACAAAAACAACTCACAACGACTCATCACTAGACGGGTCAAGGCCGGAAGAAGTCAACAGATCCTTAACAAGCGACCTGGAAGCCAACAACAACAGTGCAGAAGCACAAACAGGCTGCAAGGCCGACCCAACACTGACAAAACCGTGGCAAGCCAACTGGTTAATACGTCTATCCTCACCATCATAGTACAATCAGGAGAATGCAAAACCGCAGCGCTAGCTAACCCCAAAACCGGAGCATCAACCTCGGGAAGGGATGACCATCGCTTGACCAGGTCCGCCGGAAAAGGATATTTCTTATCCCAACCCGGAGGAACACCTGGAAGCCGAGAAGGCCTTTCTCATTCCATAAGAATGACATCGGCAAAGTGCTTTTG
The DNA here is from genome assembly GCA_027917425.1 of Gastrophryne carolinensis. Taxonomy (NCBI): domain Eukaryota; kingdom Metazoa; phylum Chordata; class Amphibia; order Anura; family Microhylidae; genus Gastrophryne; species Gastrophryne carolinensis. Next base: position 139,734,815 of record CM051244.1, read on the forward strand.
ATGGGGAAACTCCAAGCGCGGCTTGGACAACCTCAGGAGGAAAAATAGCCAAAAACCTCAAACATCAGAGCCAGGACCGAAGAGGTGTCAAAGGCATCCCCCCGCGCCTGCTCACCAGCTGCACCAAGGAATTGCTGGTCGTCAGCCTCGTCCGATTCCTCAAAGAGCTCACCCTCCCCAATCGGGGAGCAATCGGACCAGTCTAACGAGTCAAACTCGTCAACAGCACAGGCCGGCGCGGCTGGGGAAAGATGCTTCCGCTTATCCGGGGCCTTCTTGGCAACCACAGTAGAAAACAGTTTCTCAAGAGTGGCCAATCTGGCACACACCTCAGATTGCGACTCCCCACCCATGACAACGTCACACGGGGTATGGAACAGGCGGGGAGGGTAGGTGATGCGGAGAGGAACCGGACGCCGGCGTACCAGACTGCCGCGCAATGTTCCGCTGTGCACATGGAATGTAGAGTATAACATCATCCCCTGGTAGGGGAGCCCCACACCCCAAACATTGCCTGGATTGCCCCGAGGGGCCATTTTCCGGTATCGTCGGAAGCCTCCATATGGTGAAATTGTGGTAGTCGCAATGACCCAGGGAATTACGCAATAAGCGACTCGGGATGCCCCTTTAATGTCCCACGTGGGAGGATTTGGCAGGGGAACCTAAGACTACCCAGGTATCTAAAGACCGGGGGACCCCTTTACAGTGCCACAGGGGACCTGGAAAACAAGAGACAACAATCACTCCAGGATCATGTTTCCCACACAGATATGCAATATACATAGAAATATATATATAAATATACTAAACATGCAACAGAAAAGGCAGCAGATGACCTACAAAACTCAAGGCACATGTGCATGATAGAAACATATACAGATACAGCTGAACACCCACAAGCGCAGCGCCAATACAGAATGAAACAATCTCACAAGGTGGCACCAAGCACGAGGTCCGCAGCAACAGGAGAAGGAGAAGGGGGGCGGTCCAGCACAAAACCGTGCGTAGCGCCCCGCCCCCTCCATGAGGCGCACAAACAGCACACGAGCAGGGCCATGCGCAGCCCCGCCCCTCACGCAAACCCCAGCCACGCCGGGCCAGCGCGCAGAGCAAGCAGCCGTCGGTCGCGTGGCGCCCCCGGCCCCGCCCCCCCGAGACGAGTAAGGAGCACGGCCATAGAGCGGGCTCCTCCACGGCGCCAACAGCAGGAGAGGGCGGGCCGCCGGCTCGCGCGCCGAGACCTGCCCCGCCCCACCCACAGACACCTGAGGGAGAGAAGCTCCCCAAAAGCCACTGGCAGCGCCGCACGCAGCGGCCTAACGTGAAGAAAAAACACACACACACATAAGTAGAAGCGCAAGCACACACACACACGCGATGGAAGGCCCCCCCCTCCCCCCTAGCGAAGGAAGGAATCGGGGACCAAGCAGGGGAGCGGCACCAACACCCAAGGGGTGAGATTAGGGACGGGGCATCCCCAACCGGGATCACCAGACAGGATAAACCGCCTACCCCCTAGTATGGGGCCTTGCGGTGGAGCTAGGCTCCTAGGCACCTAAGGTGCCATCTACCTTCGCCCGGCCCTGCAGCCTAGGCTGGGAGGCTTCAATAAGGGAATATAACAGAGTGCCGGGCAGTAATAGAACCGAGAGGGGGGCCAGGAGTTACCCCGGCTACCTGCAAGCAGAAGACTTCATTCTTCTGACTTGTCGCCGATCTGCAGAGAAGGAACACTGGGATATAGTGGGAGGTCCCAGGTATTTATAGACTGGGAGGGGCTCTCTTTTTTCTTTGACTTCTCTGCAATATCGCCCTCTACAGGTAGGTAAACCCAAGTGTAATAATAGCTTTGAAGCAGGGTGTGTGACATACTTAGAATAACCTTGTGCAGCCAGCCCTGTGCTCTGATTGGAAGTACAAGGGTCCACACCCCTGCATCCTCGGGCTGCGCATACGCTCCAGTCTGTGCATGCAGCCACTTGCACACCCATTATTCCCAATCAGAGCCATTTGCCGATTGACATAGGCATGGCAAATGGCTCTGATTGGACAAGAGCCCACTGGGCTGTGGAGAGGCAAACTGTGGAGTTTTTACACAGTGGGGCATGAAACAAAACACGGGATAGTAAAATCATATGTATTGTTCCACTTTAAAGCAGACTATAACTCTGGTTTTTCGCTCAACAGGGTTTTGGTATGCTTTACTTGGGCATCCCATGTAGGGATGTTCCTGGATATGAAGCACCGGGTTTCCAGGTATTCTTAAAATGGACCATAGCCCAATATTTTGACTATCCTGGGTTTTTGGGGGTGCCCCACTGTGTGAGACCCCCCCCCCCCCCCCCCAGGTCACCGAAACAAACTCACCCCTTCCCGGTCCTACGGCGCATGCGCCACCGCTTGTCCAATCAGCGCGCTTGGACACGCTCACATCAGCTCGTCTAAGGCGAGCGGATACATGCACGCTGGAGGCTGCATCCCCCGCTACCCTCCAACAGGGAGTGTGCCCGCGCCGGCCATTCACAACTGCCTGGCGCGGGCCCGCGCCTTGCTAGAGTGATAGCGGGGATGCAGCCACAGCTCGTGCATGCGCCGTTGGACTGGAAAAGAAGGTGAATTTATGGGCAACCTGGGGGGTTTCACACAGCAGGGCACCCCCGATCGGAGGGAATCGATCGGTCCAGGAATCTTATGGGTTTTGGTCCACTTGAACTCACTGATGATCCCTCCGTACATTAGCAGGCTCTCCTCCAACTAGAACAGATTGGCAGGGGACACCAGCCAATCAGAATGAACTGCATCATCCAGCAATCCATCCTGATTTCCGAGTTCCGGCTGCCTCCGCAGGCGCTTTACTCTAACTGAGCTGGAGCAGGTACGCTCAGCTGCTGGGGAAAGCTTGTTATGGCACCTCACATGCGCAACCGTAGGGGGGGGGGGGGGACCCAAAGTGGAAGGATAGGGAATCAATTATGCTCCTATCACACTGCTGTGCTTTTGTGCTGCTCTGTTTTCATTGCCATAGACTTCTATAGAGCTGCATTTGCATTGCATTGGAAACGCAGTGTGCAGGACTTTTCCAATGCAAACTGCTAATTGTGAAAGGGGCGTTAGACCCCAGGGTCAGGACAAAAGGATTTTGGTCTGCTTTAGGGAGTAGTAACACGCCCCATTGAGTCTGCAAGGCTCTAATGGAGGGGGATTACTCTAAATCCTTATTCGAGATGCTCCATTGTGTGAAACCCCTGAAGATCGACTCCACGGTGTCACCACGGTGGCACCCCCGGCACACCTCTATCTGTGGACACACACGCACCAGGCCTATTTGAATGGGCAGCGCGAAGGCGGGATGCCACCGGTGCCAGTCGAGTCATCTACTCAAGAAAACCTGAATGATCAACACTGAGTGGCTAATCGGCCCACGTGGGAACCAGGAATAGGTCTAAGTGGGGCATCGCAGAGCAGGATGCCCCACCAGAGAGCAACAACACCCCCTTGGGTGGTGTTCCTCTTTAAAGTGGACCAAAACCCAGGATTTTGACTATCCTGGGTTTTAGTCCACTTCCCTGATCGGGGGTGCCCCGCTATGTGAAAGCCCCCAGATCGCCCGATCCAACTCACCTCACCCCACTCCTACGGCGCATGCCCGGTCGCTCGTCCAATCAGCGCTCTCGGAGTCGCAGAGGTATGCGCGTCAAAGCGACGTCTTAGCTCAGCGGCTCAGAGCACTCTGGCGGCCGCATCCCAACAGGGAGTGCGCCTGCATCGGCTATTCACAAATGGCCAGCACAGGCATGTGCCCAGCTAGAGAGAAGCGCGAGATGCGGCTGCGGCCCGCGCATGCGCCGCTGGACCGGGATTCAGGTAAGGCTTGCGGGCGTTCTGTCGGGTTTTACACAATGGGGCATCCCGATTTTGGATGCCCCGCAGGGAGGGAATGGATCGGCCCAGGAATCTTATAGATTCCCGGGCTAATCCTGCTGTGTTTTGGTCCACTTTAACATATGCACAGCAATCTATTTTGAGAGGAACAAGAGCCTATGTATGCACCATGGGAGCCTGGGATAAGGTCCCCGGGTAAAGCAGGACCCGAATATATGAGGGTGGAGAGTGAGGCTTTTGGTCAGCTTTATGCTGTAACCCCTTATTTATCTTCTTCCGGTGCCTCCCTCTTACTTCCACTTTGCTGTTGCTGATAAATAGTGCGGATAGAGAGATCGGGGAGGCCAGTTTTGGGTCAGCCATGACACTTTCTCTCACACTCCCCTCCAGTCACAGGTATGAGGTGATGACACTTACCGGCTGCCGCCATGAGAAGACTTCCAGGCGACATCCATTTTCAGTGTATTGCTTCTTCCTCGGTAGACGGCGCCAAAGCCGCCCCTGCCCACAAACTTCAGATCCACCAGATCCCCGGGCGGTAGCAGCTTTATACCCTCCATGCTGTAATAAAGCCCCGGCGCCTCCCGCCCGTCACTGTCACCACTTTGCACCTTCTACTTGGCACTGTCTGCCTTCCTGCTCAACACAGCGCCACCTAATGGCCGGCGCGCCGTCACACAGGCAGCCTCTGACGTCACGTCTGCATTTACCTCAAAATAAAAGCGGGAAAGTCGTCTATGGAAGGGGGGCAGGACACATGTCGCTTATGTGTCGTGTGTGTGTCACCATTTATACACACACCAGAGTGAGATAGAAGGAGCAAGAAGAAGGGAGGTAAAAAAAAAAAAAATGGGAAAAACGAAAAAAAATAAATAACTTAGGGGAAAAATCTCAAATCAAGATGTCCTCAGCGAAACTACTTTATATGACTTTTCATCTTCTTGACAAAACCCAACAGTCAGCATGTTGTGTGGGGTAGAATGAATAAATAAAAACACCACACTAGATAAATAAGAACCAATTTAGAATTTAACGGTTGAATATTAGGCAACACAATAGTTGGTGTATATAGCCACCGGACCTTCACCATGATTTATTGAAAAGCCCAAACCCTTAAAAAATGATTCCCCAGCATCTAAAATTAATATATTTTAAGTTTTTAGTCACTTATTATTCTTTCCCCCACTGGGCTGCAACTCTGTTCAGGACTTTAGGATACGGGCACCGCCATCTTGACTCAGAAGCATCACACTTACTGAGGAGAGGAGGGATAAAGTACAAGGGAGCAGGTTATAGCTGTGCTTTGCTCAGACAGAGCTGAGGTCAGGAAAAGGTCAGCAATCCCAGAATGCAGAGCAGCACAGTCAGAAGGCACTTCCTGTTTGCAGGCTGCCTGACGTTCCATGAGCCGCCATCTTGGATGTTTAAAGGCTCATAACATGCAGTAGATGCAGGTAGGATGATTTTTAATGTGAGCAATCTGTATGTACAGGGTGTGGGAAACATATAAGATAGGCTCTAATTCAGGGTGAAGGTCCGCTTTAAATAACATAACAAAGATTTTCTACATCAATCGAGATCCCCATTGTCTCCACAAACTCCATAGATTATTGTTACTTGTATGTCTTTTCCCTCACATCAACCCCATTACCACATTTATATGTAACAATCCCCACATGCCACCAATACACATGCTGATTGCCTCACCTATGCAAATATATGGGGCCCATCCCCCCATCAATCCCAAATCATAACTGTATTCCCAATGCTCAGCCCATCTAAACACTACCAATGCTAAACATACAACTGGCAGGCTGATTCATTACTAACACCAGGTAGCGACAGATGGGCGTCTGTAGAGCGGATTTCAGAGCGACCGCTAGTAGTCGCTGTGCTTGGCCATGGATCATTGTTTCAGAGCGCCTCAGTCGCTGTCCGGCATTGATGAATATGATATGTGAGTCACTATACTACGCTGTATGTGAGCGAACCGTAACGCCAGCTCAGTGCGACTGACTCGCACTACATTCCTCAAAAAAACAGCCACAAACTTCGCCGGCGCTCAAAATCATGTAATTATAGCCCATAGCGCCAGAGACTGTGTGATTTAAGTCTGTTTTTGAACATGTATCCACTAGTAACAAAGCGAAAACATATGGAATGACATTGTAACATGAACACTTTAATACCAGACCTGTAATGACAATTCTGCATTAAAATATTAATACATAAAGTTTTCAAAAATATCATTTTCTTGCCCAGGATACATGTCAGAAGTTTTGTGTTTTTTTTTTTAGGGAAAAAAAAAATTGGGATCAGGAAAGGGATTTAAGGGTCGTCCATAGAAATGTATGGGAGAGCGCCAGGTAAGACGCGGCGCTCTGCAAGACTGAACGCCGGAGCTGTATGCTGAGGCTGGGATAACGATTAATCAAACGCTACATGGCGTTGTTCTAGTCGCTCACTAGATTCGGCTTAATAAATGTGTAATTGCGTGCCGTCTCCTGACGCTACCTGCTGCTGTACAGGCACTACCTGGCGCTATCCCTTCATGAATAAAGCCCTTAATACAGAAATAACTCTGATCTGGTTATAGTGCCAGAGATGTCACCTCTGTGCCCCATCAATGTCACCACATTCCTCCAAGCCACCACTGCCACCTCTATTTGCCAATGTGCCCCCTTCCTATATCACTATCCTTGCAACCTCTCATCCTTACTAAGCCTCCATTTACCTTTACACGCCAGTTTTATTAACCCCTCCCACTTTCCCCTCAGCAGGTCAGGGGCCACATCAGATGGCTCCGGGGACCCCATGTGGCCTCAGCGCCACAGGTTGAGCATTTGTGACTTAAAGAGACATTCCAAGCAAATGGTTACATTAGACTTCTGCTTGTCCCATGCTGGCTGTCATCTTTCATTCACCACCGCTTTGCACTCCCTGATAAACCCTGCTGAACTTGCTCCTTCTTTCTGTTGACTGCTCTTTCTCAGTGCCAAAATGACTTTCATTGGTGGTATGGAAAGCCCCCCGCAGCCTATATGATCGACCCTCCAGTCATCTTTGAAGCTGCGGGGGGGGGGGGGGGGCATCATGTGCCGGGGGTCTCTTTAGGAACTCATACACCATTTTACAGGGAATAGAAAGATAACTCTCACCCCCTGTCCTATCACAGTATCTGGAGTGCGCTGCTTCATTCACTGCAACATAGGAGGCATGCAGACTGTACAAGGCAGTGGGGAAATCCAGGACACCATGGGGCTATTTTAGAAAAAACAGGGATAGTTGAAGCACACCTTTTAGTTTCTATGGGGTATCAAAGAAACTAGGGAAAAATAAGGGAGAGTGTTCAGCCCTGTGTTTCACCTCACAGAGAGAATATACAGGATATATTATGGAAGAAGAAAGGCAACAGCTAAGATTTGTATGCAGAATAACATCAACATTTAATAGGGAGTCAGTGCACATGGGTGCTGATATATACAAAACAAGAACACAGTGGGCTCGATTCAACAAAGGTCGAAAATGGATTTTTCGTGTGTTTTGTGCTTAAAAAGTTGCGATTTTGCTATATTTTTTTTACGAGTGATTCAGCTACCTGGAACCATTGTAAAACACGAGTCACTTGAATTAAATTCGAGTGCGATTGTAAAAGTGCGAAATAAATTAGTGGATCGAAAAATGTACTACTGCTTTTTGCAATTCGAAAATTTTACTACTGATTCAGGTGGACTTGATGAGCCACACACATGATATAAATTAGAGTGTTTCACGCTAGTTTTTTGATGCAGCTTTCAGCAGGAGAAAACTCATTTTGCTCTCTCACAATGGAGCCCTTCTACTTTCTTTGCAATGGTAGTAAACTCTAATGGTAGTAAAAAATTCAATTCATAAGAAAAAAGCCTGAGAATTCCACTGTTTGTGAATCACTAGTTAGGAAGACAATGAAAGTCAATGGCACTTTTTTACTCCTGAAAAAAATACTGAACTTTTTACCCTTTTTCACTAGTAGTAAAAAGTTCCATTGACTTTCAGTGTCTTCCTATCTGGTGATTTGGTAACAGTGAAATTCTCAGGCTTTTTTCTCATGAATTAAATTTTTTACTACCATGAGAATTTTTTTCAATGATTTGTGAATCGAGGCCATTGACTTCGAACATATTGCAGATGATGTGGCGCAGAGAAGGCGCACACTACCCATTCCCATATTTTCGGACACGTTTGGAAGTGGATCAGCTGCCATATCAAGCACTTTTCCAGCTTACTAGGCTAAATCGTGCAGCTTTGGAATCCATATTTCGCACCATTAACTGGTAGAAGACCTTTGGTCGACCTTTGGGTTTTTACATTGCGGTGCACCAAAACCCAGAATAGTCAAAATCCTGGCTTTTGGTCCACGTTATAGTGTAAGCATAAGAATGGCGTACCATGAGGTTAAAGCTAGCAAAGAGCTGCTCCCTGCACCCAGGGACACGTGGTGCTATGTGAGCAAGCTTTGTATAGAAAACAATGGACACATTGTTTTTAATACAGGTCCCTGGCAATCCAACCCCCCCTCCCCCCCCCCCAAAAAAAAAACTACATATATGCCTCTTACAAATATTACTGTTTAATTAGTACTTCCACTACAGCATACCTTGCCTCTGTATTACATGTATCCACAATGTTAGCCATGTACATACAGCTACACAGGTAACTTAAAAAGTTGAAAAAAAAATTATGCATTTACATTTACCCATTAAAAAGCCTTACAACACCATGCAACAGTCAGAAAACAATACTAAACAATAGAAAAAAAATTCGAGTACATTTTCCAATAATTTTTGCTTGCGACAGCCTTTTTAAGAGCATTTTGAAAAATTTACGGGTGATTCGAAAATGTTACGATTGCATTTTCGAGTGCACGGATTTAATTCAACCCCTTTTTTGAATCACTCGAAAAAGTTAAAAATTTACGCATGCGATACGGTTTTTCAAGTGACACGAATTTATTTCTACCTTTATTGAATCAAGCCCTTTGTCTTTACAGGTCTGTCACAGTGTTATAACAATGTCATTCCATGTGTTTTCGCTTTGTTACGGGTGGATCACACAGCGTCTGGCGCTCTATGCTATAGCGACCAGCTTTAGAGCGCCTTGCGCTGTGTATGGTGTGGAGCGCCGAGAGTCGGTCGCACTGAGCTGGCGCTACCTTTCGCTCCCTGCAGCGCTGTACTGGTGTTAGAGCACCCAACATACATCACGTTCATCAATGCTGGCCAGGTTACTACAGCGACTGAGGCTCTCTGTTACAGCACCTGATACCCGCTTACAGCGTCTAAAAGCGGTCGCTCTAAGCGCCGCTATACAGACGCTCATCTGCCGATACCTGGCATTAGTAATGAATCAGCCTCCACATATGGAACAATCCCCACATGCCACCAATACACATGCTGATTGCCTCACCTATCCAATATGAGTCCCCTATTTATTACCTATCCCCCATCAATCCCATATTATAACTATGTTCCCAATACTCAGCCCATCTAAACACTACCAATGCTAAACATACAACTAAATACAGAAATAACTCTGATCTGGTTATAGTGCCAGAGATGTCACCTCTGTGCCCCATCAATGTCACCACACTCCTCCAAGCCACCACTGCCACCTCTATTTGCCAATGTGCCCCCTTCCTATATCACTATCCTTGCAACCTCTCATCCTTACTAAGCCTCCATTTACCTTTACACGCCAGTTTTATTTACCCCTCCCACTTTCCCCTCAGCAGGTTTGGGGCCACATCAGATGGCTCCGGGGACCCCATGTGGCCTCAGGGCCACAGGTTGAGCATTTGTGACTTAAAGAGACATTCCAAGCAAATGGTTACATTAGCTGCCTTCTGCTTGTCCCATGCTGGCTGTCATCTTTCATTCACCACCGCTTTTCACTCCCTGATAAACCCTGCTGAACTTGCTCCTTCTTTCTGTTGACTGCTCTTTCTCAGTGCCAAAATGACTTTCATTGGTGGTATGGAAAGCCCCCCGCAGCCTATATGATCGACCCTCCAGTCATCTTTGAAGCTGCGGGGGGGGGGGGGCATCATGTGCCTGGGGTCTCTTTAGGAACTCATACACCATTTTACAGGGAATAGATAGATAACTCTCACCCTCGTCCTATCACAGTATCTGGAGTGCGCTGCTTCATTCACTGCAACATAGGAGGCATGCAGACTGTACAAGGCAGTGGGGCAATCCAGAACACCATGGGGCTATTTTAGAAAAAACAGGGATAGTTGAAGCACACCTTTTAGTTTCTATGGGGTATCAAAGAAACTAGGGAAAAATAAGGGAGAGTGTTCAGCCCTGTGTTCCACCTCACAGAGAGAATATACAGGATATATTATGGAAGAAGAAAGGCAACAGCTAAGATTTGTATGCAGAATAACATCAACATTTAATAGGGAGTCAGTGCACATGGGTGCTGATATATACAAAACAAGAACACAGTATGTGTAACAAGGTGGGCGAAAGACCCAAAATGACCTCTAGATGGTGCCAGAGATCAGCAAACAGTGTTGATACACACACAGGGAGGCTGACAGGTAGCGACAGTTGAGCGACTGTAGCGGTATTTTCACAGCTCCCGCTAGTCGTCGCTGTGCTTGGCCGTTGTTCGGTTGTTGACAGCGACTCAGTCGGTGTGCAGTAATGTTGAATACAAGGTGATGATTCGCTATTTGACAGGTTCCGCGCTGTATGGGAGCGCATGATAGCGAATGGCCATAGCGAACGGCTCCCACCATATTCATTAAAAAATCACGGTCAAAAAATTCTCGCGCTGTGAAATGCTTGTTTAAACCCCAGAGCGCTGGCGGCGATGGGTTAAAAGTAGTTTTTTAACCCCCAAACAACCATATTTTTGGAAAAAAAAAACAAGTTTTTCAAAACATTTTGTAATATGAATACATTAATATCAGACCTGTAATATCAATTCTGCACAATTTTTTTTTTTTTTTTACCATAAAAAAAATATCTAACATTGCAGAAGTGGTCACAGAATTTTTGACATTTAAAAAAAAAAAAAAAAAACAATAACAATTAATTATAAATATTTAAAGATTGTTCCATTGAAATGCATTGGAGAGCGCCAGGTAGCGAGAGGTCATACCTGTCGCTGTTCAAGGTCGCTCGCTGGTGCTGTGGGCTGAGGCTGGAATAATGATGAATGAGTCGCTATATGGCGCTATCTCAGTCGCTAAGCAGGATCGGCTTGATAAATGTGTGATTGCGGAGGGGAGCCGGCGTTCTCGTGGCGGTGACCGTCATTACCGTTCGCTCACCAGTCGCTACCTGGCGCTATCCCATGTTAAATAAGGGCCTATGTGATTAGCAGCTATGCAGGCAGAAAATCATTCAACATCATACAGATAAGCCAAGTTAAAGTACATCATCGTTGGGAGTGTGTGGACATCCCATAATCACAATGTTAATCAAACAGGCAATACAAATCAGTGTAAAATGGATAAGCTAAGGAATTAAAGAGAGCAAGAGAGATCTTACAGGCAGCACCAAGAGGTAACCCTCGACATTTCGGTTTTTGATAACCTTCCTCAGGAGGGAGCACTGATTTGTATTGCCTGTTTGATTAACATTGTGATTATGGGATGTCCACACATTCCCAACGATGTTGTACTTTAACTTGGCTTATCTGTATGATGATGAATGATTTTCTGCCTGCATAGCTGCTAATCACATAGTGTGTGTTACAACCAACACCGGTGCCCCTCAAGGCTGAGTTCTGTCACCTCTCCTATTCTCCATCTACACCAACGACTGCACCTCCTTGGCCAACTTGTGAATTGTGAAGTTTGGCGATGACACAACCGTCATAGGTCTGGTCAAGAACTAGGTCTGGTTTGGCAAAGAGGAAACCTACCGAGGAGCAGTGGAGGAGCTTGTCAGTTGGTGCACTAGACACAATCTGGTTATAAACCCTTCTAAAACTCTAGAGATTGTAGTGGACTTCAGGAGGAATCCGGCACCCATGTCACCCCTGTTCATTAAGAGGGTGGAAATTAAAAGAGCGAGTGAGACAACATTTCTTGCTGTGACCATCTCCAACAACCTCATTTGGGAAAGTAACACCACGGCTCTACTGAGGAAAGCACAACAGAGACTGTTTTTCCTGAGGCAGCTGAAGAAGACGGGCCTTGCTAGAGGTTGCTAGTGCTCTTCTTCAATGCTGTCATAGGTTCTGTACTATGTTTTTCGTTTATTGTCTGGTTTGAGGGATCTACTAAAAGAGACAAGTGTTGACTCCAAAGAACAATAAAGACAGCAGAAAGAATAATTGGACCCCCCTTACCATCCCTGCAGGAACTGCACAAATGCAGAACAAAAACTCGGGCAGAAAAGATCCTTTGGGATCCCTCCCACCCTATACACGCCCTACTCCAATATTTACCATCTGGGCGGCGTCTTGCGATACCAGCTTGCAGGACTTCTAGATCTAGGAGTGGTGTCTTTATTTTGGCTGTCCGCGTCCTTAACAATAACCAAGCGTCATAGGCCCAGGCTCAAAGCCGGTATCAATTGCACTACGGAAGAGCATCTGTATCTCTGTTTCTATGTTCCCTTTTCTATGTAAACTGTAGTTAACTGTTAACTGTTGCACTGTGTATATGCCAAAAAGAATTCCTTATTCATCTCACAATGTACTTGGCGAACATTGAATTGAATTGAACACTGTTTTTCTGATCTCTGGCACCATCTAGCGGTCATTTGGGGTTTTTCACCCACCTTGTTACACATACTGTGCTCTTGTTTTGTATATATCAGCACTGATGTGCACTGACTCCCTATTAAATGTTGATGTTATTCTGCATACAAATCTTAGTTGTTCGCCTTTCTTCTTCCATAATACACCATGGGGCTATTCTCAGAAACCTTTACCTTTCTGGATACCTGAGGCTACACCAGCTGCTGTAGGTGAGTATCTGTTTTGTTTTTGGCCATACAGGGCATCCTGATTTGGAATGCCCTAGTCCATGACAACGCCTAGATCAGAGGTACCGCACCAGTATTCCTACGGCAAAGATGTCTCTCCTGCAAACAGCTTCTTATTAACATATTAATGTGTGGCTGGAGAAGATGAATGGAATCCGAGCCGCTCTCATGATCTGCGCGGCACCTCCAGTGATGGCAACCTCACCCATTCCTGCAGGGTGATTGTTCTCTGGTCCTGCACATCACGATGCCCATTTACCTCAACACAACTGGACTTAGATAATTAATTCCTATTCGACTCAGTGAATTAGCTGAGGCTGGGTGTGTTGAGGAGCATGGCCAGTGCTAAGTGCTAAGGGACTGGTGAAAAGTCACCCTGCAGTAATGGGTCAGGTTGGCATCTCTGCATCCCCAGGCTGTGCGCTGCCATACGGGTGAGTGGCAGGGTTTGAAGCAGAACTTTAGTCAAAATGAACACCCCCACCCTGCCACGCTACCCTGGGGATGCCGCTTTAAATCTTTTCCTGTGCGGCAGGCGCACAGAGACCGGGGAAGTGATGGGGCACCTGGATACTGTAAGGTTCTTTGCTTTATAACCATCAGTGCCAGGGTATGGTGCCAGGTCAGATTGCTGGGGCGGGGGGGGGGGGCGTTTTGACTAAAGTTTTTTTTTTTTTTTTTTTTTTTTTTTTTATATATATATTCTTTATTTATAGGTTTTCAGGATATAACAACATACATGCAATGTATGGACATATAAGTAATAGCAAAGATAGCAATCAGAACTATAATCTTAATAAAGAGAAAGTCAAACAGCATGCTTCCGAGTGTCTTATTATTCAGCAGCTTGTCTCGGCGTCCAGTCTCCTTACAATATACTTGACTAAAGTTCTGATTTAACCTTTTTACCACCAGCCTACCTAGAGAATAAGTCACCCTCTGTTGCCGGGTCATTTTTTACTATTTTGCGCTATACATGTTTAAAGTGGACCAAAAGTGGTCTGGGTATCCTGGGTTTTGGTCCTTGCCCCCAGGGCACCTCCATCGTTGATGTCCCGCCGTGTGAAACCCCCAGGTCTCCCGGAGTTTGTCCATTCAGTGCCCTGTGATAGGTTCCAGCCCCCTTCGTCTAATCCTTTGTCCCCAGGTCTCCCGGAGTTTGTCCATTCAGTGCTCTGTGATACGTTCCAGCCCCCTTCGTCTAATCCTTTGTCTAAGGGAGCGGACTTGAGCGCGTCGGCATCCGCATCCCCACTACCATCTAACAGGGAGTGCCCGCGCCAGCCATTTACAAATGCCTGGAGCAGGGACCCGTGCTGCTAAAGGGATAGCGGCCACTGCTCGCGCATGCACCGTTGGGCCGGGGAAGAAGGCGGGTTTCTGGGTGATCTGGGGAGTTTCACACCGCAGGGAGGGAATCTAGTGGCTGTTTCATAGCCGTGAGTTTTAATCCTCTTTAAATGTGCTTTTTCAAGGAATGTCTAGGGATTTCACAGTATAGTTAGGCTTTAAAGAGGAACAACACACCCAATTTTCACCTTTTGGGGTGTTGTTCCTTTATGTGGCGGCATCCCGAATTGGGATGCTCCGCAGTGTGTATACCCCCCCCCAGGTCACCCCATTCACCTTCCTGTTGTTCCCACAGCACAGACTTGAGCGCTTTCGCTTTCCCGGCTCCATTCGGCTCTGCTCAGCCGAGCAGCTCCGAATGCGCCACCGGCCGCATCTCCCGCCCACCTTCTAGTTTTGACATGCCTGTGCCATCCATTCAGAAAGGCAGGGCACAGGTGCGTGCACGGCTATCGTGAGCCGGGATGCGGCTGCAGCGCAGAGGCGCAGCGAGGACTCCAGGACAAGCTGAGTGTAACAGGTCTTCTGGGGGATTTTACACAGCGGAGCATTACAATTCGGGATGCCCCAGAGAGTGGAACTGGAATGGCCCTGGAGTCTTATAGACTACACGGCCTGCCATGTTCATCATTAATATCATTTCTCTATCGAAACCCTAAACAACCACCTAAACCACTCTAACCATAACTACATACAGGGGTGGGAGTCAGTCCTGAGGGCTACGAGAGATCACAAGGTTAGGATGCAAATCTGGCAGGCCGCGGCCTGGTCCTCTATCAATACCCTAACAGTTAAATTGGCTTACAAATTAATGTTCAGATGGTACCTGGTTCCTGCCAAGTTACACAAAATATACCCAGAAAACACCCCCGGGGTGTAGATCAGAGGGCGACGCCATACACACGTGTTGACCCTGCTCCATGCTCGCACATACATGGTCACAAGTTTTCAGAATGACAGAGCGTGTCCTGGGGCAACCAGTTCCTAAGGACCCTTGGGTTGCCCTACTCCACCAAAAAGCCTCTGAGCGGAATAAGAAGCAAAACCAGTTACTCGCATTCAATCTGCATCCAATTTGGTCAGAGTCACTGCTGAAGTCTCTGCTACTGTGGCATCTACCCATAGCCAAGTTGCAGCTATATATTTAATGTAGTATAGGGAGTCAATGCAACTGCATCCCCTCCTACCCTCCATAGGGATTTTCATAGTCCTCTGAGGGGCGGCATACACAGCAGGGAAGCAGGGGATGCCTGTGCCACATTTGATATTGGGATACCCCGCTGTGTGAAACTCCCCATAAAATCTCACCTTCCCCCCTCCAATGGCACGTGCCCGGGCTCTCTTCCAATCAGAGCTGTTTGCATTTTGGCAAATGGCTGATTGTTTACAATGGAGATTTATTTCAATAAGAGCCCTTTGTCAAATGACATAGTCAAGGCAAAGGGCTCTGATTGGATGGGAGCCCGTGCATGCACCGATGGAGTGGTGACAGGTGAGTTTTAGTGGCCTTTGTGGGGGGGGGGGTTCACACAGCAGGGCATCCCCAGTTTGGGATGCGCTGGGACATGGAACAAAACCCCGGAATGTCAGATTCCCAGGTTTTGTTTCTGCTTCAAGATGGAATAAAACGTGAGATTTGTTTCTTGCCCCAGTGGCAACCTGATTTGGAATGCCCCGCTGTACAAAACCTTTAACATTTACCAAAAAACCTCCCCTTTCCCCAGTGCTACAGTGCATATGCGGGCTCTCATCCAATCAGCCTTGGTATATTGATGTTCAGCAAACAGCTCTGTCCTCGGTAATTGGCCCCAACCAATTGGTGGGAGCGTGCCTCAGCCTAGAGACGCCAGGGCAAAAGTGACTTTTGTGGTGACTCAGGGGGGTTTTACACTGATTAGGGATGTCCCAGGGGAAAGACAACGGCCAGCTGTGAGGTCTTTTAGATTCCAGGGTCAGCCATGTCGGGTTTTGTTACACTTTAAAGTGGACCAACACCCAGGGGGGATCGGCCCGGAAATCTATAAGATTCCCGGACCGAAATCGTGATGTCCCGCGGGGAGGAACCCCCCAGGAGGCCCACAAACCTTACCTCAGCCCCGTTCCATCGGCGCATGCGCGAGCCGCGGCCGCGCCTCGCGCTTCCCTCTAGCAGGGCGCGCACCCGCGCTGGCCATTTGTGAATGGCCGGTGCAGACGCGCTCCCTGTTAGAGGGAAGCGCGAGACGTGGCCTCCAGCGCTCAGAGCCAGCTGAGCTGGTATGCGCGTCCAGGCGGCCTTGGACGCGCATACCACAGCGGCTCTGAGCGCTGTGATTGGCTGGCGCGGTCACGTGGGATCGGGGAGAGGTGAGTTTTTTGGGGCTTTCTGGGGGGTTTCAGACAGCGGGGCACCCCCGATTGGGGTGCCCCACCGAAGTGGACCAAAACCCAGGATAGTCAAAATCCTGGGTGTTGGTCCACTTTAAGAAAGAGGAAATCTCATATAAAGTAGTTTAGCTATGGACATCTTGTTTGAGAATTTTCCTGGGGTTATTCTTCAAGTGTGAATCATACTGGGCATCTGGTGGCCTCCTCGCTCGGTGCACTGACGGCCAGGGGATCGGGGATGCTGGTGAGCGGCTAAGCAGAGCGCACACCCTGCAGTGCATGTGCAATGGGGCTAAGACACAAGGGACTTATACAGGGGGATGTCCCATAACAGGGATACTCTACATCATTCTAGGGATATAGCTAGCAGGGGGCGGGGCCAGGCTGCAGGATCGCCTGACATAACCTTAGTATTACATCGGTGCAGCATATGGAAGTATGTTTTTTCTTCAAACTCGGTTGTTCCCGCCATCTGGCGAGTTGCCATGACAAGATGCAGCGCACAGCTGTCTATCATATAAATAGGGCCTAGCGCTGGGCTTGAGTCATTCCAGCTGCAGGCAGCGAAGGGGGCCGTCATAACTCTCGACGCTCCGCCCCGGAATCTTCAGCGTTGGCGGAGAGCTCCACGGGGGGGGGGGGCACATCTTCCAAAGCCCCGCCCACTACACCTGGAATCTTCAGTGACAACAGAGAGTGCCATGGGAGGCGATTACATCTTCCAAAGCTGCAGCCACCGCCCTGTAAGAGGGTGAAGCCAATTTGATAACTGTTGTACTGCTGCTTTGCCACAAGGGGCCGCTGTTTCCCCCACGCTGTGTGACAATCAGGAAGAAAATTGCTCTGTGGTGTGGAACAAAGAACTAGGAAGTGAAGCGACCTCCATCTTGAAAGAGAGCAGAGGAAGACCGTGTGGGAGCGAGGCCTGGGCGTTGTGCGGAGACCAGTGCTATAGAGGAACTGAACGCTATCCTGATCCGTGCTGAAAGCGGAGAATTCTTCCAGGACGTCTGCTGAGTGCGGTGTTAGGAGCCAGCCTGCTGTTCTTTAGGCTGGTGGATGGAATCTGCTGCGGCCCAGCTTCAAGACCTTATTGAATGCATCCTTCAGACCCCGGTCAGTAACCATACATAAGAGCATGCTTAACTGAACAGACTGAGACTAGGCCTTTTAGTTAGTTAGTTAGATAGGTTTCCATAGGCCAAAAGTGTTCTTCCCTGTTTGCTGCCTAGAGTTTAGAACTCAAAGGAACATTTCTGCCAGTGAAAGTGGACAACTGCAATCTTCGGTCAGTGGATTTTTCACTCATCGTTTCTTTTGGGTTTTGGGCTAGTTCTGGGGAGGGGAGTTGTTTTTCTGTTATTTTATGGTGATAGGATTGTAAGCTGCTGTGCTGTACCGCCGATGACCCCTCCATGTGCACCCACACAAACACTTGTTCCAGCATTTGGGTATTAAAGGGGTAACATGGGACGTTTCAGTGTACCCACTAGTAGGTGAATCACCAGGCCTTCCTGTAACATCCAATCAGGGTCATCTGGCTGTGTAGCACAGGGGTTCTCAGCCCAGGCTGAGTGTGTGTACTTACTTTTTATTGTTTCTCCCATTTGTCTTTTTGAAGTGGGATTGGCGCTCTTTTGTAGTAAAAGTCTGGTTTACAAACGCTGGTGTCAGTGTCTCTTTTCCTGCACGTGGCTTTGCTGTATCCTGGGGAGCCCACACACATACACAGCTCACAGCCCCCCCCCCCCTGGAATCTTGTGACAGCAGAGGCGGTCACATTTGCTGAGGCTCCGCCTACCACACATATCAAGAGAAGGTAATGGCTGTGCTGTAAGTTTGTTTTAACTTTTAGGATACAATAAAATGGGCTATTCTGTATTTTCTTCCCTCATTGTCCCCTCTCGGCCTCGACCTTGGCCCTGCTATGGCATCGGGGAGTTCGAGATAACCGGGACATGTGGTGAGGCTCCGCCCACTTACCGGATTCTTCACGGGAGGTGGAGTCAGAGTGAGAAATGGAGGTTTCTGATTGATCTGATTGATCCATTTTGAATTTAAACAAAGAAATGTGGCAGTAAGTAGCAAAAGTCATCAGAGGCTACTTGGCACAGGAGGAGTACTCAGCCACTTCCCAAACCAACCAGCAAGCACAGCTAACCCTCAAAGACAGACAAGCAACCAGCCAGATTGGCCAACTAGCATGGACAGCCAACCAGCCAGGCGAGTAGGCAGCAAAAGTTTATCTTTTAACCCTTTCGCTGACAACCTCTCTGGAGATTTTGTCACCCTTGTTGCCAGACCATTTATTACTATTTTGCGCTCCACGTGTTCAACTGTGATTTTTGAAGGGATTTCCCAGGGAAATTTCTTGTTTTTTTTAGCAGAGTCTGGGCTTTAACATGAAATGTCTTATTTGTCATTTTTTAGGTGTATTCTCAATATTTTTGGGTGAAAAATGTGCAAAGAAATAAAAAAAATCTATTTTTTACAATTTGTATCATTTTTTTGTAATAAAAAATGTAAGTTTGTCAGTAAAATCTTATTGCATGTAAAAGCCCCGTTTCTCCCAGTTACATTGGTAGCACATATGTACTGGTAGACACCCTTTCCTGTCCAAGAGACTCCCCCAAACTGAATCAGCGATTTAGGAGATTTTCAGATAAAATACAACTGTGCTAGGCGCTATGCGCGCCTTGCAGTTTTTCAAGAAAAACAACCCTTTACATTTGAAATACCCCTGACAAACTATATATTCCCTGGAAGTACACACCTCAAGCTTTCTAGGCGTACCAGGCTTGTTGACATGGGTGCAGTTTTCTGGAAGTAATCCCTCAATGAATTATTTGGTTGCACAGGGTTTCCCTAAAAAAACAATTAAAAAGCAGAATCAAAGCCACGTTTTCCTAAAAAAAATATGCAAACAAGAAAAAACAAGTTAAATCTGAAAAAGCAACATCCCCTGAACAGAACAATACCCAATGCATGCATGGGTCCTGTCAAGGGAAGAGTTGGCAAACACCCCAAAGTAAAACATGTGAGTAAGAATAATTTTCCTTTTTCTACCAAATCAACACTTTTGGAATACCCCCCACAAACATCTGATTGGCCAACTAGCATGGACTTCCAACCAGTCAGGCGAGTAGGCAGCAAAAGTTTTCTTAGGTTGCACAGGGTTTCCCTCAAAAAAAAAAATAGCAGAATAAAAAAAAGCAGAATAAAAATACACATTTTCTTAAAAAATCAATATGCAAACAAGAAAAAAGCTAAATCTGAAAGCGCAAGGTCCCCCGAGCAGAACAATACCCCACATGCATAGGTACTAATAACCATTTAACCATAATAACCATTAAAAAAACCAAAAAAAAAATTAAAAATTATTTTTTAGAAAATTGTCTTCTATATTTTAAATAAAACATTTACTTTATTAGAGAAAACCATATTGCATGTGAAAGCCCCATTTCTCCCGATTACAACGGTACCACATATGTGTCAGTAGCCCCTCCATTCTTGTCCAGGAGACCCCCCAAACTGAGAGCACTTTATAACATTTACAAATAAAGTACAACTACTTTCCGCACTATAAACATAAGTAGTTAATTTTAAAAAAACACACATAGGGTCACCCCTCCCAGGGGGAACCCCATTTTTTGGGAATTTTAAGGGTTAAAACCCCTTAAAAAAACCACAAAAAATGACATGGGGTCCCCCTTACCCATCATAACCAGCCTGGGACCAGCTATTGGGGCTTGTAGAACAGGGCGCAGGTGCCAGGTGCCCCCCGCCCTGCCGGCTACAAGCCCACATAGCTTCCGTGGCCCGGGCTCTTCTGTCCCCCCTGGCCCTTGGGGAGGCAGGTAATTGGGGTTCCAGGGGTTATTGGAAAGTCACCCGCTAGCCGCAGGTGACTTGCCAGCCCCCAGCCTTGTGAACTGGTATGAGGGTCTCATGGATCCCTTACCAGTTCACAAAGTGTTAAGTGTAAAAAAAACACAGACACAAGGAGAAAAATATTTTATTTATTTATTTTTTAATACTTACCTCTCATCCATCCCGGAGCACTGTATCCCATGCTGATCACTTTGGCTTCTGCTCTCCTGCTGCTGCTAGAAGCCTTTTATAGCTGCTGGGTGACAGAACATAAGGGGTAATTAAAAAAAAATGACATAGGGTCCCGCCTCCCAGGGTTAAAAACCCTTAAAAAAAATGACATGGGGTCCCCCTTACCCAGCATAACCAGCCGGGGACCAGCTATGGGGGCTTGTAGGAACAGGGCGCAGGGGCCAGCTTTGGTGGCCCCCCGCCCTTCTGGATACAAGCTCCCTGGGCCCGGGCTCTTCTGCCCCCCCCTGGGCTTTGGGGAGTCAGGGGTTAATGGCAAGTCATCCGCTAGCTGCAGGTGACTTGTCAGCCCCCAGCCTTGTGAGCCTTTTTTTTCTTTACTTACCTCCGATCCTCCTCTGTCCCCTGGGGATCCCCGATGACAGCTGCCGGGTGCGCGGTGGAGGGACGCTGGGGGGTGGCGAGGGATCACAGCCCTCTCCCCCCCTCCAACCTCTCTCATCCGAGCACCCGAAGCTACTGATCGTCTCTTGTGAGAGAAGTCGGCTGCTGGGTGACGTCATAGACTACGTCACCCGGCTCCTCCCCCAAGGGCCGCGACCCAGGAAGTGAAGAAGAGGACAATTTCTCGCCCTCTCCTCACCACAGAAGAGCCCAGGGGGGGGCAGGTCAGGTGAGTATTTTTTTAAACATTTTTTTAACTAGCAGGGGGGGAAAGTCAAGCATGTAACACCTACGTGCTTGGCACTTAACGCCTGGACAAGCGAGCCCATAGGTGTTTCGTGCTTGGCACTTAAAGGGTTGAATGGCTATGGGAGGCTTTGTTTCTGAACAATGCAGAGTACAGACCTCGATGCCAATGGAAAGAAACCAGAATTTTGGTGAGATATTTTACTTCAACACGCAAAATAGTGCAAAAAAAAAAAGACAACTTTAAGCTCTTCTTCTCTATTCTCCCTTTAGATCAACATATCCAAGTAGGCTCAGGAAAGGGCACCAGCAATCACAGCAAGTCAGCCAGCCAGGATCCCCAACCAGCCAGCCAGCTATTTTACCACAACACACAAAATAGTGTAAAAAAAGACAACTTTAAGCTTTTCTTCTCTATTCTCCCTTTAGATCAACATATCCAAGTGGACTCAGGCAAGGACACCAGCAATCACAGCCAGAGAGGATCCCCAACCAGCCAGCCAGCTATTTTACTACAACACACAAAATAGTGTAAAACAAACTTTGAGCCATCCCGGGATTTGGTTGTGGTATTGAGTGGCATGGTCTCGGGGGAAAAGGTGAGTGGATTGGGCAACCCCCTGGGTTTCACACAGCATGGCATCGTCATAAAGAAGGTGAACCCCGCCCCTAGAATCTTATAGGCACCAGGTGGTGGTTGTTCCACTTGTCCCCCATGTCATGAATACATAGCTTGGTGCACATCAGTATAGCCAGGGCTGTTTTGGGCACATAACTAGCTGTGCCTCCAGGTCCATATTAAAGGGATAATCTTGTCTTCAGGGTGTACCCCAATAAGAGAAAGGAGCCTGCCAGCTTGAAAGGCTGCTTGTGGGTTCCCCTGTCAGGAGGGTAACTGTATCAGTTGCTGATCAGTTAATGCTCTTAAAGTGAACCTTCACCCTGAATAAGAGTCTATCTTATATGTTTCCCACACCCAGTACATACAGATTGCTCACATTAAAAATCATCCTACCTGCATCTACTGCATGTTATGAAACATCCAAGATGGTGGCTCATGGAGCATCAGGCAGCCTGCAAACAGGACGTGTGTTCTTACTGTGTCGCTCTGTATTCTGGGATTGCTGTCCTTCCCCTGACCCCAGCTCTGCTCTGTCTGTGCAAAGCACAACTATAACCCCGCCCCCTGTACTTTATCCCGCTCTCCTCCGTATATGTGATGCTTCTGAGTCAAGATGGTGGCGCCCATATCCTAGAGTCCTGAACAGAGTTGCAGCCTGGTGGGAAAATGAATAATAGGTAAGTGACTAAAAACTTAAAATATAATAATTTTACATGCTGGGAAATTGTTTTTAAGGGTTTGGGCGTTTCATTAAGTTATGTTGAAGGTCCGGTTTAAAGTGGACCAACACCCAGGATTTTGACTATCCTGGGTCTTGGTCCACTTCGGTGAGGCACCCCCGATCGGGGTGCTCCGCTGTGTGGAACCCCCCCGAACCCCCCGAACTCACCTCTGTCCGCGGCGACGGACAAGCCGCGGACAAGCGGCTCCTCCGCCGCCGCCTCCCGCGCGTCCCTGTTGACGCGCGCGTGCCCGCGCCGGGCACTCACAGACGGCCGGCGCGGGCGCGCGCATGTCTAGAGGGGCGCGAGGGAGGCTAAGGTAAGGAGTTTGGGGTGTTTGGGGGGGTTTCACCCCGCGGGACATCCCGATCTCGGATGTCCCGCGGGGAGGGAGGTGATCGGCCCGGGAATCTTCAGAGCCAAGAAACCAGGCAGTAAAATCAAGCCCAAGAGCTTACACTCTAGGCTTCGTGCACTTGCAGTGTGCTGAACACCAGGTGTCGCTGTTGAGCAGAGCAACAGATGAAGAGCCTGCTCTGGTACGAACATCCAGCCGCGCATGTCTGCTGTTGCATGCAGATAGTGATAAAGCACTCCCATGTCTCTTTAAAGAGCAAGGAGGGCAAGGAGACTGACACTCGCAGTCTTCTCTGTTGCCCCTGATGGTCCACCTCTCCCAATCGTCCTCTGGCCCTCTTCACCTTCCGAGTGTTTTTAGGGGAATATGGACAGTGAATGGTAGTGCAAAGCAGAACATGTATTTTAGGTGCCTCTCAATGCTTGGAAGCCAAGTCTAAACCTGAGTGCGCCCCTAAATATGCCATGGGCCCCAGCGTTTGCCCATGTATGGTGGCTCCTGGATCTGGTCTTGACCATTCCTGGTGTTCAGATTGGATCAAACAAACCAGCCTTGGACTTTACAGAGACAAATTTATTTAAAACAATACAAATGCAACTAACTCTTGTGTGGGATCCCATTGAGAAGTGGTCACCAACCTAACTCACCAGGAGGTTGTAGGCTCTAATAATAATGTGATGTTTTTTTATTTTCAATAAAAAACTACTTTCTGTACAGTTCTACACTGTTTAATATTTACACATTTATATACAAATATTCTACTGATAGCTCAGACAATCACACACTAAATTCCGGACAAAGAGCCAAATATGCCAGAAGCAGCTGTCCCCAGGTCTTAAGTTACATTTAGGAGGCTGCAGTTTGGAACAAGCCTTTTGCACCCTCAGCTTAACTCTTCTAGAGTTTCTTAGGCAGTTATTTATTAAAATGTGGACGATGCTCCGCTTTATGACAGGATGCCTCCATTTCTGGCAGCTCCATGACTGGCCTGCACTTCCTCTGGAAGCTGACCAGTCATGATGAAGTGTGGGGAGATCAGGGGGGAAGTGACATCAGAGGGAGGGGGAGCATAATGGAGTCAGTAGCCCCCCTCCCCTTCCTCTTTAACCCCCAATATATGCTCCATGGGGGTTGTTATTAACTATTAGGCTCCACCTTATAGGAAAACTTCTGCAGCTCACCAGAGAAATGGTTTATCTCCCAATCGGAGACACCTAATTGAATACAAGATAGCTGATAAACTCACAAATGTACATCCAACTTCTGTAACAATTTTAGACATAAGTGAAGTCATCTGCGATGTTTAGGTCTACTTTAGGACTGTTTTATTTTCCTAGACAATGTTTTCTCCTGCTAGTTGACATGTATGTTTATTATGAAAAGATGGATTTAAGCACTGGAAAAATCTTCGCTGGATTATTTTGGATTTCTTCTCGAAACATTTTTCCTGTAGCATTAGCAAATTGCTGCACTTTCTTCAGAGGTTGCGTGTCCATGCTTAACTGGTTGGTGATCTTTTTGAAGTCACCGGAGCTTGTGATGCCCTTGATGAAGTTTTCTATTCCAGTTTCTGAAAGAAAGACAAAGCATTAGAATCTCTGCGGAAAGAGACACCACATGTCCTACGATAGAGCCAGAGCTGGTCTCCCTGTGTCCCCCAAATACTCACAGAGAGAGAGAGACGGAGGTGAAATGAGAGAGACAGAGCGAACATGGGACAAAAGAGAAATAGAGGGAACATGGGCAAAAGAGATAGATTGAAGATACAGGGAAAAGAGAGAGAAAGCATTTGGGAAGCATGGCAAAAAAGGGAGTTACGGGGGAAATGGAAAATAGATGTATGGATGAGAACAAGGTGAAAGCGAGAGGAAAGATGGGCAAAGTGAGATGAACAGAACAACAGAGAGAGGCAGAGGTAGCATGATAAGGCAGTTGGAAGTCAAAAAACGAAATTTTGCGATTTTGGCAGTTGGAATTTGACAGTTGGAAGTCGAAAACCGAAATTTGGTGATTTTGGCAGTTGGAATTTGACAGTTGGAAGTCGAAAACCGAAATTTGGCAATTTTGGCAGTTGGATTTTGACAGTTGGGATTTGGCAGTTGGAAGTCGAAAACCGAAATTTGGCGATTTTGGCAGTTGGATTTTGACAGTTGGATTTTAACAGTTGGGATTTGGCAGTTGGAAGTCGAGAAACCGAAATTTTGCGATTTTGGCAGTTGGAATTTGACAGTTGGAATTTGGCAGTTGGAAGTCGAAAACCGAAATTTGGCGATTTTGGCAGTTGGAATTTGACAGTTGGAAGTCGAAAACCGAAATTTGGCGATTTTGGCAGTTGGATTTTGACAGTTGGGATTTGGCAGTTGGAAGTCGAAAACCGAAATTTGGCGATTTTGGCAGTTGGATTTTGACAGTTGGAATTTGACAGTTGGAATTTGACAGTTGGGATTTGGCAGTTGGAAGTCGAAAACCGAAATTTGGCGATTTTGGCAGTTGGATTTTGACAGTTGGATTTTAACAGTTGGGATTTGGCAGTTGGAAGTCAAAAACCGAAATTTGGCGATTTTGGCAGTTGGATTTTGACAGTTAGAATTTGACAGTTGGAATTTGACAGTTGGAATTTGGCAGTTGGGATTTGGCAGTTGGAAGTCAAAAAACTAAATTTGGCGATTTTGGCAGTTGAAATGGGCAGGGGGAGAATAATGGAGCACAAGAAAGAGAAGGAAAAAATTAGGACCACAGAGCAAGGCAAGGAAATGTGAGGCAAAGAGCGGGAAGAGTCGCCAGGTGCCTCCTCATAGACATAATGGGTGGAGCCCTCAGCAGCCACCTAATACAGGGTTCATCACCAACCTGATTCTGGGGGAGATTCTTCACGGGCACTTGTTTCTGGAAGATCCTATAAAATAAAATAAGGTTGGTTTAGACATGTGGCAAGTTGATTCTACTGTCAGTAAATTCTTGTGTAAAGAAACAGACCCCCAAATAGGGGATTCCCCAGATCATGGCAAACCTTTTCAATCTATTGGAGGAACCTCCAGCTCAGTGCCCAATAGGAACGGAAGAATCCAATTTATTTTTGCTATGGTTGTGTGTGCCACTGAGATGGAACAGTTGCACCACTTTTGAACATGTTCCAGCCAGTTACACATGAGTAAGTCACCACTGTAAAGATGACCTACAGTCGGAAACAACATCCCACTAAGCTGATCATGTGACCTGCCAGTGAGGGGAATCTGCCAGGTTTTTCCATTGGTGGGCTCCTCTGCTGGCCTAGGAAGATGGAGCTTACTCATCTTTTGCATCCAGGGCTTTTGACTTTAGGGTCTCTTTAAGTTATTTATTAAAGTGGACCAAAACCCGGGATTTTGATTATGCCGTGTTTATGTCCTTGCCCCCCGGGGCACCCCAAATCTGTATGCCCCTCTGTGTGAAATCTAGCCGAAAGCAGGGAGCATGCCCGTGCAAAATTCACAAATGCCTGGCACTGGCGCATGCCTGGCTAAAGGTATATAACACACTCCCTCCATTGTAGTGAAAGGAGGGGGTGTGCCATAGTCTCTGTGACGCATGGTGAGGGGTGGTCCAGTGTCAATAATATGGAAGCAGGGGAGGACCTGGTCATTGTCTAGGAGCGATTGTCTGCGGGGGATAAAAGTTGAGTATAGTCCACCAGCCATTTTTGAGATTGCTGATTGGCTGATATGACCAGCCCGCTGGCTGCATCCAAAGTTTCCCTCTAGTCTGGGAAGCACTCCCGCCTCTCAGCTACAGGAAGCCGGGGGTTAAGTAGAAGCAGCGTGGGAGACGCCGGGATAAGTTATCTGTGTCTTTACCATAGACTTGTTCTCGTCTCCACCTCCAAGGATGGGCGGCTGTGGCTTTTCCTCTTCCTTCCCGAAGTCTAAAATAAGAGGGCCATTATTACAGAGCATCTGCTTAATGTATATTAACACAATAAATATCTTAAAGCAGACCCACACCCTTGCCCCTCATGGAACAGTATTTGTTTGGCACCGCCTCTTTCCACCACCCCTCAAGCCCATTTTATTTACCTCATCCTGCGGCCTGGGTCCTTCAAGGCCTGGCACTGAATGTGGTAAGCAGGGCTGGATTAGGCACTGGGCACAAGGGGCTTCCACCCCTGATGTGGGAAACCTCATAGCATACCTTCCAACTTCTCAGTGTGGGGAAAGAGGGACAACTGTTAAATTAGGCCACGTCCCCTCATTGAGGTATGGATAGGAGATTGGTTGTAAAAGTTAAAACATTAGAAACACTTTGAATAGGCAAATGAATCATTTATTGATGCTGATCTGCATATTAAACCTCAAGGAAGGACAGAGGACAATGAGGGACTCAAAGGAGGGACAGTCCCTCCAAATCAGGGACAGTTGGGAGGTATGCTCATAGGCTGCTGGTGGTCAGGTCTGGCAGCCAACTGGCAAGAACATGTAGAAGTGGCCGGCTACCAGTCATCTCAAATGCAACGGACTTCTGAGGAATGGTTCTGTCACAGAATGTATTTGCAATTGCTGTGCCCCCAAGCAGCCGGTAGGCCAGTAGCAGGTAAGTCGTAATGTAGGGGCCTGGGTATAACTAGGTACATGTTAATTAACTGATAAGAATCCTTTAAATAGAGTTAACCATACATTAAGCTCTTTTGTGGTTTCTACCCATGGAAGTGCATTGGGAGTGCCATAACCTAAATAGACTCAAGATGGCAGTAGTGGGTTTAGAACATAGACTAACATTAGGCCATAGGCTATAATGGGGGTTATTCTAGAAGGTGAGGTCAGAAGGGTTGTTAGTCATAACAGAAGATAGATAGTAACATAGTTATAAATAGAAAGGTAGTGATTGGTCAGAGGTTTTACCAACCAACCTATCAGATGTTGGACATGAGGTCGAACATGTGATATAAGGTTCTGGAAGGTGAGAAGGGATATAGGGAAGCCCCAACCCAAAGCCGGTGTTCCCACACCATCTTGAATTATAAAGGAGCAGGCACACCGACTCTAACAGAGGAGGGAGAGATTCCTGCAAAGGACATTATTCTCTATGGGAAGCAATGCTTTATGATTGTACCTGATTATGGACAGAACCAGAACTGTAACTGGATGGACATTTACTTGTTCTGTGTTTGCTGTTTGCTTGTGCTTTCATCTGCTGGACTGCTGTAGATCTTTCCAAGCGGCAACAGTGAGTACTAACCTTTTCCGCAAATCTAACCCTTACCTACTCACAACACACACGCTGATCACCCTGAGCCCAGAAGAACCTGCTCCCTGCTGTCACTCGCCGGACACCCCGGTACACGAGGGGTGTCCGGCTACAATAACCTATAACATACCCGCCACCAGCCCCTCAGCAACTCACTGGGGCTGTAATGGCAGGAAGGCACCCCAGCAATCTAGTCTCAATATGCCTGGCTATCAATTCTGATAATAGCCCACACATGCACCATGGGAGCATAGGGGTGACAGAACAGGAGTTCCTTTTCTCCATTCAAGGAAGTTCCTAGAGTACGGAGGTGCCCATTGTTTTCAATAGGAGCTGGATGAACAAAGGCCTCGCCCACCTGCCAGCCAGAACCTGAAATCACAACTCCTGGCTTCACAAATCGGGGCTGCGGTAATATAAGAGGATCTCCTAGTTACCCCTTGGACTGTCCAACACGGGAATATTAGTATACTGTAAGTCCACTGTAAACTTTTTTTTTTAATGTCCCTGTACAGGCAAAAAATAATGAACCACTGATACTTACCTATAGTCCAGCACTGGTTAATTTTCCCCATACTGGTAGTTTAAAACTTACCGGCATCATCCCATTGGCTGACGGCTGCCCTCTCACATCAGACACACCCGCTCATTCTCTTCAATGGAGGAGGCGTGCCAGCTGGCTGGCATGTGGCCAGTCACCATTAGCAAAGTGTCCACGGGCTGTGGTGGTGCGTATGGATAGAACAGTCTGGGTCTCTAAAAGAGGTGAGTTTCAAACAGGAATAGGGATGATCAGCTGTGCGGGACTATTGGTGAGTATCTAATGCTTATTAGTCTTGTCCGGGCAGTTCCTTTAAAGTGGACCAAAACCCACCGAACTTGTGTAATACATTTGGCCAAAGCCCCTGCCTATACCCTCTTCTTCTTTAGGGTGTAAAGCTAGAAATTAAGATTTCTGCTATTCGATTTGTCCTGGAACACTGATTTGTTTGGCCGTAAGATGACAGGCGATCAGTCATTGTATAGGTGTGGCAATGACATCATTGCCACACACAACAATGACAATGAATGGAGGAGGCGGAGCTTTTAAGCTAAAACAGGCATCATCATCTGGGATTAGAGTACAGTGGGAGTAGTGAAAATGAGTAAAAGGTGCTCCTCATGGGAGGAGCAATTCACACGATGCAAGTTACAAATGTTGGTTTTGTGAATTGCTTTAGTTAGTGGATAGTTCATGTATATGTACTTACTCCTCAGGAATTCCTCTGTATGCCCGCTGCTGAAGTCAGCTGATTCAGACGCCTGTAGAAAGAGAGAAAGAAAATGACTTAGGGCCTTATTCATGAAGGGATAGCGCCAGGTAGTGCCTGTACAGCGGCAGGTAGCTTCAAGTAGCGTCAGGTGAACACCGGAGACGGCACGCAATTTCACATTTATGAAGCAAAATCTGGTGAGCGACTCGAACAATGCCATGTAGCATCCGATCCGATTCATCATTATCCCAGCCGAGCAGTGTTTTCTTTATTAAAGAAGGAACAAAACCCACCACCAGCCATTCTGGCCGCTGGCTATCCCGAACTGGGATGCTACAGTGTTAGACACCCCCCATGGCGCCCGTAATCTCTTGCCTTTCCCCGGGTCAACGGCACATCCGCGGGCACTCGTCCAATAAGAGCCATCTGCCATGACTATGGCCCTTATTTAACAAGAGATAGCACCAGGTAGCGAATGGTGAGCGAACGGTAATGACGCTCACCGCCACGAGAACGCCGGCTCCCCTCCGCAATCACACATTTATCAAGCCGATCCTGCTTAGCGACAGGCCGATCCTGCTTAGCGACTGACAGAGCGCCAGATAGCGAATCATTCATCATTATTCCAGCCTCACCCCACAGCGCCAGCGAGCGACCTTGAACAGCGACAGGTATGACCTCTCGCTACCTGGCGCTCTCCAATGCATTTCAATGGAGCAATCTTTAAATATTCTTAATTAATTGCTATTAATGTTTTTTTTTTTTTTTTTTTTTTTTAAATGCCAAAAATTCTGTGACCACTTCTGCAATGTTAGATATTTTTTTTAAGGTAAAAAAAAAAAAAAATTTGTGCAGAATTGATATTACAGGTCTGATATTAATGTATTCATATTACAAAATGTTTGTAAAAACATGTTTTTTTTTTCCAAAAATATGGTTGTTTGGGGGTTAAAAAACTACTTTTAACCCATCGCCGCCAGCGCTCTGGGGTTTAAACAAGCATTTCACAGCGCAAGAATTTTTTGAGCGTGATTTGTTAATGAATATGGTGGGAGCCGTTCGCTATGGCCATTCGCTGTCATGCGCTCCCATACAGCGCGGAACCTGTCAAACAGCGACTCCAAACCCCGTATTCAACATTACCGCACACCGACTGAGTCGCTGTCAACAGCCGAACAACGGCCAAGCACAGCGAATACTAGCGGGCGCTGTGAAAATAACGCTACTGGCGCTCATCTGTCGCTACCTGGCGCTATTAATGAATCGGCCTCTATGTCATTCAGCAAACGGCTTGCACTGACTCCCAGCCATTCAGATAGAAAAAAGTCAATGAGAGCTGCTTGCCCAAGGATGTAAACATGGTAAATGGTTCTGACTGGTGTTGCGCCCCTTGCAAGTGCCATAGGGACGAGGTGAGTTTTACTGGGCTCTCTGGGAGGGTTTTACACAGCGAAGCATCCCAATTTGGGATGCCCCCCGCAGAACGGAACAAAACCCAGGATAGTGAAATTCCTGGGTGTTGTTCTGCTTTATTGCCGGCCAAAACCCAGGATAACTTTGCCCCCAGATGCCCTTGTCTGTGAAATCCCTGGTTTGCCATTTACTCAAATTGATTTGGTGATCCCACAGCACATGTACAGGCTTGACCATGCAACGCTTGCAGCATGTCCATCCCTCCAGACACACACACATTGCCAGCCATTGAAGTCTGCCAGGATTCCACCAGGTGGGGCCACCATTACAGTATTCTAAGTATGTCACACACCCCGCTTCAAGATATCCATAACATGTGGGTAATACCAACCTGAAGAGGGCGATCTGCAGAGATGATAGGGAAAAGAAAGCCCCTCCCGGTCCATAAATACCTGGGACCTCCCACTCATTACCCAGTCTTTCATCTCTGCAGACGGCGAGCAAGTCAGAAGATGATGCCTCCTCCTTGCACAGGGGGACTTGAGGTAGCTGGGATTATTCCCGGCCCGCTTTTTATTTCTATTTCCGCCCAGATACCCTTTTATTTACCACACATGCCTGCCAGCCTTGGCTGAGGTTTGGGCGAGGGTAGAATGGCACATTAGGTGCTCAGGAGCTAAGCTCCACCGTGAGACCCTGTACCAGAGGGTAGGCGGTTATCCGGGCTGGTGACCCCGGTTTGGGATGCCCTGTCCCTCGGCCATTTCACCCCAGGTGGTGTTCCCCTCTCCAGATGCCCTTCTCCTCGAGGGGGGGGGGGGGTGTTGGGGGCCTTTATTCAGGTGTCTCTGTTAGTGTAGGTGTACTTGTTTGTGTATGTGTTTTTACTTTTAGAGGTCTGCAGCCGCCGCGGGCCGGCCTCTCATGGTGGCATGGCTGAGGAGAACCCTCTCCTCAGCTTTTGCTAGTAGGGGGCGGGGCCGGGTGCCGCGGCGCCGGTCCCCTGTCATGGCGACAGTGCGCTGGTGAGGAGAGAGTTCTCCTCACATGCTGAGTACAGGGGGCGGGGACGGGCGTTGGAGCGTCGCCGCGGCCCGCCCCCCTGTCTGGCTGCTGTCGTTACCGGCGTCGGAGCCGCCGCTATCGCTGCGGCGCCGGTCTCTGTTCAGGCCTTGCGCTTTTGAGGGGAGATCTCCCCTCATGCGTTTGGTACAGGGGGCGGGGCTGGGCTTTCGGCGGGACGCCGAGGCCCGCCCCCGTTCGGCAGGCGCCACCGCGGAGCCTGATTTCTGGCCTGGAAGGGGGGCAGAGCCACGGACATCGCGCTCTCCGCGCTGGCCACGCCCCCCTTCTCCTCTCTGCCTCCGTGCTGCTGCTGGCTCTTCGTGAGGTGCGGACGCCATCTTCTCGGCGGAGGAAGTCACAGTGAGTGGCCCTGTGGGCCCCATCTATATTTTCTATCTTTTTTTGCATTTCTTTTCCATGTGCTTATATTATGTTCTATTGTGTCTTCCAGGTAGACCTACGGTTTAGGGGGTTTCTCCCGGTCCTAGGGTCCCTGGGTTAAAATTTTACTGACTTCAAATCCTCCCACTTGGGACATTAAAGGGGCATCCCGGGTTGCTTATATGCGTAATTCCCTTGGTCATAGCGATTACACATACCGTATTCTTCGCCCTATAAGACGCACCTGCCCATAAGACGCACCTAGGATTTGGGGGAAGAAAATAAGAAAAAAAAAATGTTAAACCAAAAACGCACCATTACAGACAGTGTGGCATTCCCCTATCCAATTCCCATAGGCAGTGTGGGATGCCCCCATTCCATAGACAGTGTAGCATGCCCCCATCCCATTCCCCGTATATGCAGTGTGGCATCCCCCCCTCCCATTCCCCATATACCCATTGGCTGTGTGGCATCCCCCTCTCCCCCCATTAGTATAGGCTGTGTGGCATCCCTCTCCCCACATTCCCATAGGCTGTGTGGCATCCACCTCTCCCCCCATTCCCATAGGCTGTGTGGCATCCCCCTCTCCCCATTCCAATAGGCTGTGTGGCATCCCCCATTCCCATAGGCTGTGTGACATCCCCCTCCCCCCAGGCTGTGTGGCATACCCCTCCCCCCATTCCCAAAGGCTGTGTGGCATCCCCATCCCCCCATTCCCAAAGGCTGTGTGGCATCCCCATCCCCCCATTCCCATAGGCTGTGTGGCATCCCCCTCCCCCCATTCCCATAGGCTGTGTGGCATACCCCTCCCCCCATTCCCAAAGGCTGTGTGGCATCCCCATCCCCCCATTCCCATAGGCTGTGTGGCACCCCCCTCCCCCCATTCCCATAGGCTGTTTGGCATCCCCCATTCCCATAGGCTGTGTGACATCCCTCTCCCCCCATTCCCATAGGCTGTGTGGCATCCCCCCATTCCCATAGGCTGTGTGGCATCCCCCTCCCCCCATTCCCATAGGCTGTGTGGCATCCCCCATTCCCATAGGCTGTGTGACATCCCCCTCCCCCCATTCCCATAGGCTGTGTGGCACACCCCTCCTCCCATTCCCAAAGGCTGTGTGGCATCCCCCCATTCCCATAGGCTGTGTGGCATACCCCTCCCCCCATTCCCAAAGGCTGTGTGGCATCCCCATCCCCCCATTCCCATAGGCTGTGTGGCATCCCCATCACCCCATTCCCAAAGGCTGTGTGGCATCCCCCCATTCCCATAGGCTGTGTGGCATCCCCCTCCCCCCATTCCCATAGGCTGTGTGGCATACCCCTCCCTCCATTCCCAAAGGCTGTGTGGCATCCCCCCATTCCCATAGGCTGTGTGGCATCCCCCATTCCCATAGGCTGTGTGACATCCCCCTCCCCCCATTCCCATAGGCTGTGTGGCATACCCCTCCCCCCATTCCCAAAGGCTGTGTGGCATCCCCCCATTCCCATAGGCTGTGTGGCATACCCCTCCCCCCATTCCCAAAGGCTGTGTGGCATCCCCATCCCCCCATTCCCATAGGCTGTGTGGCATCCCCATCCCCCTTTCCCATAGGCTGTGTGGCATCCCCCTCTCCCCATTCCCATAGGCTGTGTGGCATCCCCCTCTCCCCATTCCCATAGGCTGTGTGGCATCCCCCTCCCCCCATTCCCAAAGGCTGCGTGGCATACCCCTCCTCCCATTCCCAAAGGCTGTGTGGCATCCCCCTCCCCCCCATTCCCATAGGCTGTGTGGCCCCTCTCCTCCCATTAGAATAGGCTGTGTGGCCCTTCTCCCCCCCTCCCCCCATTAGTATAGGCTGTGTGGCCCCTCTCCCCCCATTAGAATAGGCTGTGTGGCCCCTCTCCTCCCATTCCCACCCCCCTCCCCCCATTAGTATAGGCAGGCGCCATATGAAAAAAAAAAAGAGTTAAACTCACCTGTCCGCTGACACCGCTGCGCTGAGCGGCCGGCTCCGTGAATGGGGTGGGCGTGGCCTGCGCCGCAGCGTCGACGCAGGCCATGCCCACCCCATTCACGAGCTGGCTCTGTCCCGGCCCCGCCGCTGCGATCGCTGTCTTTTCAGGCAGCGATGACAGCGGCAGGGCCAGAGACAGAGCCCCTGCCGCTCCTCCAGCTGCTTCTCCACATGCGAGCACGAAGGTCCGGGCAGCGGGTGGGCGTGGCCTGCGCCGGTGCAGGCCACGCCCACCCACTGCCGGGACCTTCGTGCTCGCGTGTGCTCTGAGCCCGGCAGCAGATGGAGGAGCGGCGGGGGCTCTGTCTCTGGCCCCGCCGCTGTCATCGCTGCCTGAAAAGACAGCGATCGCAGCGGCGGGGCTGGGACAGAGCCCCCGCCGCTCCTCTGGCCTTTCGCAGTGTGCCAGACAACGCGGTAGCGCCGGGGACGGGTGAGTTGTTTTTTTTTTTTTTCATTTTTTTTTTTTTTTTTTTTTTTTTACATTCGCCCGATAAGGCGCACTGACATTTTTCCCCCACTTTTGGGGAAAAATAAGTGCGTCTTATAGGGCGAAAAATACAGTAAGTTCACCGTATGGAGGCATCCCCGGATACTGGGCTCGGGCTCCCCTCGGGGCAATCCCGGAAGTGTATGTTGTGTGGGGTATCCATTACTGGGGACGATGTACTTCTGTGTATACATTGTGCACAGCAAACTATTACGCGGCAGTCCGGCCCCCAGGCGTCTGGGTCAGCACCGCCGGTCGCTTCCTCTCCTCCTCCCAGCTTGATACGCACCCCGTGTGACGTTGTCATGGGTGGGGAGCTGCAATCTGAGATGTGCGCCAGATTGGCCAACCTTGAAAAATTACTCTCCAGCACGGTCGCCCGTAAGGCTCCGGCTAAGAGAAAGCACTTGTCGCCGGCTTCGCCGGTGGATGACCTTGATGATGTTAATAATCTGGATTGGTCTGACTACTCCCCGCTAGAGGAAGGGGAGGTTTATGAGGATTCGGATAATTCAGACGATCAGCAGTTTGTTGGCGCTGATGCTGAGCTTGGGGAGATCCTCGGATACTCCTAACGCTCTGGCTCAGATGTTTGAGGTTTTGGCTATTTCTCCTCCTGAGGAGGTTCCACAGCAAAAGGGGGAGTTTTTCGAGGAATCCAGGCCGCGCTTGGAATTTCCTAATCAAAAACACTTTGACAAAATTATTGCTAAGGAATGGGACAGGCCTGCTCGGCTCCCTGGTATTCCTCAGGGGTGGGATAAAAAATATCCCTTCCCTTCGGATACAGTAAAGCGTTGGGCATCCCCCCCCCCCGAGGTGGATGCACCGATTCTGGGGTTGTCCAACACTGCTGTTTTAAATAACCCCGATTGTTCCACTCTCAAAGACGGAGAGGATAAACGCATTGACCAGATGGCTTGTCATGGTTTTGCCAGTGTTGGGTCAGCCATGCGGCCCGTTTGTGCTTCGGCGCTGATGGTGGTGGCTGCCAGGTCTGTGGTCAGGGACCTGTTGACTTCTTCCGGGCTTCGTCCGGGTAGTGACGAGTTCCTTGGCCTTAAAAGGTGTGAATTGTTTTTGTCGTTTGTACTAGCCGCCTTGGATGACACTGATGATGTGTGGCAGGACGTCGGCTCTGCTAGTGACTATTCGGCGGTCGGTTTGGTTGCGCCAGTGGGCGGCCGATTTTATGTCCAAAAAGTCGCTGACGGCTCTACCTTTTGTAGGATTACGGCTCTTTGGAGAGAAATTGGATTCCGTCACCAAAGGTGGTAAGTTACCTCAACGCAAGAAACAACGCCGTCCCTTTCGGGGGGCGTTTTCCTTTACCCCTTCCTTTCGTGGGGCCAGAGCTGGCAGGGGATTTGCCTTCCCCTCCTCCAGAGGAGATTCCGGGAATAGGGGCAGAGGACGTGCCCGTCCAGGATACAGTTGGGGCTCTAAGCCCAAACCCGCTGTTAAGCCAGCTCAGCAATGAGGGGGCGCCCTCACCCATGCGGGTGGGGGGACGGCTGCGACACTTCTCCCAGGTCTGGGATCAGGAGGTCTCAGACAGATGGATCCGGGAAGTGGTGTCTTCCGGTTACAAGCTGGAGTTCGAGCTCCCCCTCCCAGGTTTTTCAGGTCTCGGGTGCCTTCGGAACCTCTGGCCGCGCAGGGGCTCCTGGTGGCAGTAAAGAGTCTTCTGGACATGGCTGTCATTTGCCCAGTGCCCCCCTCAGACCAGGGCCGGGGCTTTTATTCCAATCTGTTCACGGTACCCAAGAAGGACGGCTCGGTCCGACCCATCTTGGATCTGAAGTTTCTCAACAGGTTCATCCGGCCCGCGGAAATTCCGCATGGAAACGCTGCGTTCTGCTATTCACTCTCTTCGTCAGGGGGACTTTCTGACGTCAATAGACATCAAGGACGCTTACCTGCACGTTCCAATTTTTCCAGCACACCAGAGGTTTCTCAGGTTCGTGGTGGAGGACCGGCATTTTCAGTTTGTGGCACTCCCTTTTGGTCTTACCTCGGCTCCTCGGGTTTTCACCAAGGTGCTGGCGGGGGTGATGGCTCTACTCAGAGTCCAGGGTATCCGCATCGTGCCTTATTTGGACGATCTTCTCATTATGGCATCTTCCTTCAGCCAAGCAGAGTTGGACACCAGGATGGTGGTATCCACTCTGGAGAGATTCGGTTGGGTGATCAACTACCCCAAGTCATCTCTTTCCCCGTCCAGGGTAGTGACCTTTCTGGGAATGTCTCTGGATACTTCCCAGGCCAAGGTGTTTCTGCCCCAGTCCAAGGTTCTTTTGATTCAGGAGTTGGTTCGGCTTCTCTTGTCCGCCCCTCGTCCGATCATCCGGCTAGGGATGAGACTGGTGGGATTGATGGTGGCCTCATTCGAGGCAGTTCCCTTTGCGCAGTTTCACACAAGGACGCTCCAGCTCCATCTGTTGGCGGTTTGGGACAAGTCTCCACTATCGTTGGATCAGTCCTTCCTGATGACCCCCCCGGGTTCGGCGATCCCTTCACTGGTGGTTGAGTTCCGTCAATCTGTTGAAGGGCAGATCCTTTCTGGCCCCTTGTTGGGAGACAGTCACCACGGACGCCAGTCTGTCAGGTTGGGGGGGTGTCTGGAAGGATCTTCAGTTTCAGGGTCTGTGGGGCCCTCAGGAGGCTCACGAGCCCATCAATGTCCTGGAATTGAGAGCCATCAGGTTGGTTCTGTTTCCCTTGACTCATCAGTTGCAGGGCTTGCCAGTTCAGGTTCGGTCGGACAATCGGACGGCAGTCGCTTACATCAATCACCAGGGAGGGACTCGCAGCAGGAGTGCCCTCAGGGAAGTGTCTTTGATTCTGGACTGGGCGGAGAGCCACGTCCCGTGTATCTCAGCAGTCTACATTCCGGGAGTGGAGAACACGGAGGCGGACTCTCTGAGCAGGTCCTCTTCTCGCCAGGGGGAGTGGTCTCTCAGTCCCCAGGTGTTTCGCTTGATTTGCCTCAGGTGGGGGTTCCCGGCGGTGGACCTCTTTGCCTCTCGTCACAATCACAAGCTTCCGGTATTTGTGTCTCTCTCGCAGGATCCACTGGCTCTTGCGGTGGATGCCATGTCCCTGAACTGGAGGGATCTTGGGTTTCTGTACAAGACAGGTTTGGTTCGCAGACCTGGTCAGACTGGCAGAGGATCAGTTCATTCTGCCTCTGCTGCCGGACCTGCTCACCCAGGGTCGGCTACGCTATCCCAATTTACCATCGCTGGCTTTGACGGCGTGGCTGCTGAAACCTCCATCTTGAAGGAGGAAGGTCTTTCTGATGCGGTGATTCAGACTCTTATTAGCGCCAGGAAGCGGTCTTCCTCTACCGTTTACTATAGGACTTGGAGGTCTTATATTGACTGGTGTGAAGGTAGGTCTTTCCCATGTAGGGAATTTTCTATTTCCAGGATTCTGGAGTTTCTTCAACATGGTCTGGATCTGGGGCTCCAGCTTAGTACACTGAAGGGGCAGGTTTCTGCCCTGGCAGTGTTTTTTCAGAGGTCCTTCGCGCTTCATACTTTGGTCAAGACTTTTTTCCAAGGGGTTACGCATGTTCGGCCTCCTAGGAAGCCTTTGGTTCCAGTTTGGGATTTGAACTTGGTTCTTTCTGCTCTTCAGGGTCCTCCGTTTGAGCCCTTGAATGAGGTTGCCTTGTCTTCACTTACGCAAAAGGTGGCCTTTTTGGTGGCTATCACTTCTGTTAGGCGTGTTTCTGAGTTGGCAGCCTTGTCTATTCAAGCTCCGTACTTCGAAAGGCATCAAGACAAGGTGGTTTTTCGTTTCAAGCCGGATTTTCTTCCTAAGGTGGTTTCTGCTTTTCATCTAAATCAGGACATTGTTCTGCCCTCTCTGTGTCCTAATCCCAGCAATGACAAGGAGAGGGCTCTGCATTCTTTGGATGTGGTTCGCGTTGTGAAATACTATTTGGTGGTAACGTCTTCCTTTCGTAAGACTGATGCTTTTTTTGTGGTGCCCTCTGGGCCTAGGAAGGGTTTGGCACCTGCCATGTCTTCCATTAGTAAATGGATTCGTCAGGGGCCTATTCTGCTAAGGGGAGGAGTCCCCCTTTTCGTGTTACTGCTCATTCTACTCGTGCGGTTGGAGCGTCCTGGGCCTTCCAGCACCAGGCCTCTGTTGAGCAAGTTTGTAAGGCCGCTACTTGGTCCTCTGTTCACACTTTTTCTAAGTTTTACAAGGTTGATGTTCGGGCCTCAGCGGATGCTGTTTTTGCAAAGTTCTGCAAGCTGCAGTGGTTTAAGTTGTGCCTTGTTGCCTTGTTTTGGATCCCCGCCCTTTTATGGACACTGCTATTGGATGTCCCACATGTTATGGATATCTTGAAGCGGGGTGTGTGACATACTTAGAATAATACCATTTTGTGAATACTCACCTGTAAAATGGGTATTATAAGTATGTCACACACCCCGCTTCACCCGCCCTTTTCGTATTCTGGATCCTTTATATTGTGAACTTTGCGTTGCTATGACTTATATTTGGCTCTTCCTGGTCCCTTACCTTACTGCTTTCTTTATACTGGGTAATGAGTGGGAGGTCCCAGGTATTTATGGACCGGGAGGGGCTTTCTTTCCCCTATCATCTCTGCAGATCGCCCTCTTCAGGTTGGTATTACCCACATGTTATGGATATCTTGAAGCGGGTGTGTGACATACTTATAATACCAATTTTACAGGTGAGTATTCACAAAATGGTATTATTTGGACCCCGGCAGCCACAATCCCTGAGTTTTGGTCCTTCCAAATCATATCAGCCCATCTCACCCTAGGGCAACCCTACCTCAATGCATCTCACATTTCACACAGCTGATTTAGGATGCCCTGAGATGGAATCGGTTAAATACGGGTTTGGTCCTCTGTAAAACATTATTATTGTTCCTCTCTGGTCGGGGCAAACAGGGTTGGGACTTGCGCTACAATACTTTATATGATTTGGAAGGTGACCATGATCAGTTATCTTTGGGCCCCATACAACTACAATGGCTGGGGCCCCCATATGTGTTGGCTGGGCCCCTAGTTTGATCTGGGCTTCAAGGCAACCAGGCTTGCCTAATATTCAGATTAGCTCAGACATCACATTATGGGGGCCCAGTACATAATATGGGGGCCCAGACACAAAATAAGCTGAATAATCTATATGTGGACCTAGATGTAAAATTGGCAATAAGGTTGGCTTTCTAGCACTGCAGGGGTGCTGCTGTCAGAGCCCCCCACTTGGGCCCCCTGTCAAGGCTGGGCCCCATACTGGAGCCTTGGCTATCCTGCCCTGATGAAAACCTTATCTAAAGTTAAAACGGAACAAACCCTGGGATTTTGAATATACTGGGTTTTGTTTGTGCCCCAGGGGGCATCCCGAATTGGGTTGTCAAGCTGTGTCAAACCCCCAGATCACCCAGTACAACGGCCTATGCGTGGGCTGTCTTCCAGTCAGAGTTGTTTGCTGTGACTATGTAATTAGGCTGATGGCTTTGATTGGCTTCAGTGGGAAGTGAGAATGGCCACATCCTACTCTCCCGCCCTAGCCTATCTGAATGGCTGGGGAGGGAGTTCGAGCACAACCCTGGGTTGCAGGGGAAGTGGCTGCTCTCGCTCCCCATTGTAAACAATCAGGGCCCTTTGTCAAATTACATATGCATGGCAAATGACTCTGATTGGATGAGAACCAGCGCATGTGCTGTTGAACCAGGGAAACGTAAGTGAATACCTGGAGGGGTTCAGATAGCAGGGCATCCTAATTCAGAATGCCATGCGGGAAGACCAGTGGCTAGCCCTAAAAACTTTTCAATTCCTGGGCCAGCCCCCTGGGTTTTGTTCCACTTTAAAGTGTAAGATTCCAGGGCCACCTGATTCCCTCCCCCGGGCGCATTCAGATTCGCAGTGTGGAACCCCCCAGGCTCCCAGTAAACTCACCTTCTCCCCTGATCCAGCGGTGCATGTGCGAGTAGCGGACACTACGCTATACCTTTAGCAGGGCGCGTGCCAGCGCCAGGCATTTGTGAATGTCCAGCGCGTGCACACTCCCTGTTAGAGGGTAGCGGGGATGCGGCTGCTGGAGCACTCAGCTAGGCTCAACTGGAGCCAAGCCTTAGATGAGTGGGCGTGAGCAGATCCGAGCGTGCTGATGTGCCACAGAGCCAGGGAAAGGCGAGTTAGACTGGGCGACCTGGGAGGTTTCACACAACAGGGCATACCGGATTAGGGTGCCTCGAGGGCAAGGACTAAAACTCGGGATAGTCTATATCCTGGATTTTGGTCCACTTTAATTCAACTCTCTAGCAATGTAGTGTTTAATTATGCAACATTATAGCATGATATCAGAAGGGAGACAGGTGTGGTGGACGGCGATCATGACAATATAAAGTACCTCTTCCGATAAATTATTTTCGAGACGATCTTGGATGCTCCGTACAGCTCCCACAACCTCCTCCTGATAAGATTGATACATGACCATTGTGCTTTTACTGCAGTCTTTAGAGAAAGAAAGAAGTGACATATAATTAAGCACAATTATATTTCATCACACCTGAATATCACATGGTTGTGGAGGAATATTAATGGTAATCTGAGACCTGCGTGCTGGCATTCTTATAGCATACCTCCCAACTGTTCCTCATTTGGAGGGACTGCCCCCCCCCATTAAGTCCTTGTCCCCCTGTCCCTTGCTGTTCCTATTTGTTCTTCTTTGAGGTGTACCATGCAGATCTGCATCAATAAATGATTCATTTGCCTATTGAAAGTCTTTATATTATTGCAACTGTTACAACAACAATCTCCTAGCCATCCCTCAGCATCAGGGCCGGCTCCAGGTTTGTGTGGGCCCTTGGGCAAAAGAGACTTAGTGGGCCCCAAAGTAGTATATCACATGATGTCACCTTTCAGCTTTGCTGCCACAAATGGGTCATCTGCTGCTGTTCGCCCTCCAGTCCTTATTGCCTTCCCTATAGCCACCAATTGTCCTCTAGTCCTTGTTGCATTCTCTACTGCCACCAAGCACCCTTCAGCCCTTACCGCTTGCTCCGCTGCCGCTAAAGACTCCATCATTGCTGTCAGTTGTCACCTGGTTCTCGCCACCCTCTGAGCTTCCATCAATTGCCCTCTATTCCAGGCCACCTTTTCCATTGTTGCTGATCATCCCCTGTTGCTGAGGCCAGCCATGAGCAGGTCTGCACACAGCACCCGACATTCAGTGTGTAAAATAATATCATGGCCAAGTGTAAGCCTGAGTGGGCCCCTGAAGATGCCAGGGGCCCTGGCAATTCCCCAGGTTTGCCCAATGCTGTTGCTGGCCCCGCTCAGTGTGGCTTAATTTATTAATGGTTAAGCTGGAAACTGGACCCTTCAGAGAGCCCCAGGCATGGACCTAGGGCCACCATAAAGCTATATAGGAAATTGAGGACTATGCAGTGTTTCTGGTTTTCCTGGAGTGATCTTTTGATTTTGTTTAATTCACACACAAGATCCCCTGCCAAAAGGGATCAAAGGAACTTTGACGGGGGATCTTGTATTTGAATTGTGTTTTGGCCTTAATAGGTATTGGTCTATGTGCCACCACAACCCCCTTGCATTGCCTCGTTTAGTAAATTGTATTTTGGTAATAATCACTTGCGGTGGATTTCAGATCTGGGCCGAAGCTAGATTCAATCCGGATCTCAATGACTTTCTCTGGTTAACCCCATCCTGGTAAAATTATCTGGAATGCCACTCGCTGATGCCGGCAGGTGGCATGCCGACCGTCACTACCCCGTGAGCTGGTATAAAAGCCTTGGGACGGGGAGGCTTTTATACCACAAAGGGGGATCCTCTGTGGTATCCCTCCATGAGGAATATGGGGAATATGATATTCTATTCTGATACGCACAGGGCTCCTTTCATAAAAAAATGTCTTCCTTACATAAGTCCTCTTTTCATAACAAGATTTTACTTGTCATGCTATTTGCTAACATGGCTGGGTGACACTTCTCACAGAAAGACCTGCTCCTAAGAGGATCAAGACATTGCACCACAGAAGTCGTAGCATCAAATGAATGACTTGAGACTGAAGCAAAAGGCCTGATCTGTAGATCACCCCTGCTGGGAACTTGCTCTCAGCAAACAAACTTCACAGGAATCTCATAGCCGGTCTGGCTCCAGCATGGTACCGGGGATTTCTGGGCCACAGTTCACCATAGCCATAAGCCAAATACATATTCAGAACCAAAAAGACCAGACACGTTTATTCATTTGTCAGTGTAGCAAGAATGGAGACCGCATTATGGAGACTCCTCCTCCCATCTGTCTTCTAGAGGGTTCACTTGACATGTGAAAAAAGTCAGAGGATCCAGAAGGTTGCCTCACGCCCCCGGTGGTTGCACTGCATACCAATTAATTATCCGTCTAACTAAGGTGCTAATTTCTTTGCTCATTCTCTCTGTAACTTACCACTTATCTGCAATGCACGTATATTGTTTAGCGTGCTCTTACAGCTCTGTGACAGCCCTGAAAAACCCAGTCCTACAGTCAAAATTACCCTAAATCTCTTTGAAATAATGCTTTATTTCTAGGCAGAAGTAAAAAGCCATCAGCCGTAATGCTCATCACTGCTCAGAAAGCTTATAAAAACAATGTAGCAACATTGTAAACAATGCAGCCAAGGCACATGACTTACAGTGCTGACACCACAAAGTACTGTCATGCTAAGTAAGACTTGTGATGTTTACAGATAAGACTGAGGCATAACCACATGTAGGTGTAGGGCAGTGGTTCTCAACCTTTCTAATGGCGTGCCCGTGACCCCGCAATACAGTTCCTCATGTTGCGGTGACCCCAAACCAAAAAATAATTTTGGTGGCTACTTCAGAACTGTAATTTTGCTACAGTTATGATTCGGAATGTAAATTCCCCATGATAAAGGTTCCACCTGTGTCCTTAAGCTGGAGCAACAGCTGCTGTAGGTCAGGATGGTGACAACATTCTGTGTAAGCCCAGAGCTGTATTTAAGGTTCATGCTGCCCTAGGCACTATTAATGCTAATGCCCCCCATCGGTATATTTAAAGCAGAACCCATGCCCCTGCAGTTGGCTATACTCAACTGATGGAGGGTGGGTCTCCAGGAGGCATGGCAGTGTGAAACATAGCACAAACTGAGGTAGCCAGCACTAGAGAGAAAGATGGAGGGAATGTGGAAAAGAGAAAAAGATGGAGGGAATGTGGAAAAGAGAAAAAGATGGAGGGAATGTGGAAAAGAGAAAAAGATGGAGGGAATGTAGAAAAGAGAGAATGATGGAGGGAATGTAGAAAAGAGAAAAAGATGGAGGGAACGTGGGGAAGAGAAAAAATACAATTCTGTGATTACTCACCTTGTAGAATTGGTATTATAAGTATGCAGCACGTCCTGCTCCAGATAATGATTCATAACATCTGGGATATACCTCCACAAGAGGGCGCTTTACTGCAGAGATGGCAAAAAGAGGCCCCTCCCGGTCCATATATACCTGGGACCTCCCACTAATTCCCCAGTATAGAAAAGCAGTAAGGGAACCAGGAGAAGTCAATAACAAATTCAACAACGTTAACAAGGAAAACAATCACCATATAGAGGATCCAAGAATAAAGCAATCAGGGTGGGATGAAGCAGGACGTGCTGCATACTTATAATACCAATTCTACAAGGTGAGTAATCACAGAATTGTATTATTCTAAGTATGCAGCACGTCCTGCCCCAGATAATGATTCATAACATCTAGGACAT
This sequence comes from Gastrophryne carolinensis, assembly GCA_027917425.1. Classification (NCBI taxonomy): domain Eukaryota; kingdom Metazoa; phylum Chordata; class Amphibia; order Anura; family Microhylidae; genus Gastrophryne; species Gastrophryne carolinensis. The sequence continues at coordinate 139,779,433 of CM051244.1, forward strand.
CCAATAGCAGTGTCCATAAATGGGTGGGGATCCCAAAAAGGCAACAACGCGCAGTTCAAACCACTGCCGCCTGCAGAACCTTACGGCCAAAAACAGCATCCGCTGAGGCCCGAACATCAACCTTGTAAAACTTGGAAAAGGTATGAACAGAAGACCACGTAGCAGCCTTACAAACTTGTTCAACAGAAGCCTGGTGCTGGAAGGCCCAGGAAGCCCCAACAGCACGGGTAGAATGAGAAGTAACACGGAAAGGAGGATCCTTCCCCGTGGAACAATAGGCCCTAACAATAGCCTGAAGAATCCATTTGCTAATAGTAGACTTAGCAGGAGCCAAACCCTTCTTGGGACCTGAGGGAACCACAAACAAGGCATCCGTCTTTCTGAAAGGCGCAGTAGCCACCAGGTAGTATTTCAAATTCCTGTCAACATCCAGAGAATGCAAGGCCCTCTCCTTGGAATTACCAGGATTAGGGCACAAAGAAGGAAGCACAATGTCCTGATTGAGATGGAAGGCAGAGACAACCTTAGGCAAGAAGTCTGGTTTAAAGCAGAAAACCACCTTGTCCTGGTGTCTCTCAAAGTAGGGGGCCTGAATAGACAGAGATGCCAACTCAGAAACACGCCAGACAGAGGTGATAGCCACCAAAAAGGCAACCTTCAGGGTAAGGATAGACAAGGCAGCCTCCTGCACAGGTTCAAATGGAGGACCCTGAAGGACAGACAATACCAAATTCAAACCCCAGACCGGTAACATGGGTTTGCGGGGAGGGCGCACATTAGCGACCCCCTGGAAGAAGGTCTTGACCAAAGGATGTAGAGCGAAAGACCTCTGGAAGAAAACAGCCAAGGCGGACACGTGACCCTTCAAAGTGCTGAGCTGAAAACCCATACCCAAACCATGTTGAAGGAACTCCAGGATCCTAGGAATGGAAAACACACGACAGGGAAAGGCCCTAGACTCACACCAGTCAATGTAGGTCCGCCAGGTCCTATAGTAGATAGTAGAGGAGGATTTTTCCTAGCCCTGACAAGAGTATGAACAACCGAATCAGACAGTCCTTTCTCCTTTAGGATGGAGGTTTCAGCAGCCAGGCCGTCAAAGCCAGCGATGGTAAATTGGGATAACAGAGCCGTCCTTGAGTGAGAAGGTCCGGAACCAAGGGTAGAGTATACTGATCCACTGCCAGCAGCACAACGTCTGTGAACCACACCTGTCTTGGCCACCTGGGGGCCACCAGAATGGCTGGCACCCTCTCCTGTACCAACTTGCGCAGAACCTTGCTTAGAAGAGGAAACGGGGGGAAGAGGTACAGGAGACAGAGTCCCTGCCAGGGCAGAGACAGAGCATCCACCGCCAGAGCCAGAGGATCCTGGGACAGGGAGACAAATGCTGGCAGCTTGTGATTGTGGCAAGAAGCAAACAGATCCATGTCCGGCATCCCCCAACGGTGACAAAGGGGGAAGACCTCGCTGTTGAGGGACCATTCCCCCCAGCGAGAGGTCCCCTGCTGAGATGCACGGGACATTGTAATCGGCCCTGGACAGAATCAACGAACCGCCCTCAGCTCCAAGACGTTGACAGGAGCGTGAGCCTCCTGAGAGCCCCACAGCCCCTGGAATTGGAGGGCTCTTTAGTAGCCCCCCCAACCTGACAGACTGGCATCCGTAGTGACCGTCTCCCAACATTGTCCCAAATGATCTGCCCCCAGAAGATTCCTCGAGTCCAGCCACCACAGGAGGGACCGCCGGACCAGATCAGAGAGAACAAAGGCTTGATCCAGAGACAGGGCACTCTTGTCCCAAACTGAAAGGAGATGGAGCTGAAGGGGTCTCGTGTGAAATTGAGCGTAAGGGACTGCCTCGAAGCAGGCCACCATCTGTCCCACCAATTGCATCCCTTGGAAGGACGAGGACTGGACAGCATGAAATGAACCAGAGCTTGAAGAGAATCCACCTTCTGCTGAGGAAGAAAAATCTTGGCCTGATTGGTATCCAGATTCATGCCCAGGAAGGGGGTCACCCGGGACGGGGAGAGGGAGGACTTGGGATAATTGATCACCCATCCGAACGTTTCCAGGGCAGTTACCACCGTCTGGGTATCCAATTCTGCCTGCTGGAGGTGAGGTGAGGTGAGACCGAAAGGAAGTGCCACAAATTGGTAGTGCTGGTCCTCCACTGCAAACCTGAGGAGCCGCTGATGCCCTGGGAAGACTGGCACATGAAGGTAAGCATCCTTGATGTCTATGGAGATCATGAAGTCCCCCGGGCGCAAAGAGCTGATCGCGGAGCGCAGGGTCTCCATGCGAAAGCGTCTGGTTCTGATGAACTTGTTGAAAAGCTTTAAGTCCAGAATGAGCCTGACGGAACCATCCTTTTTGGGTACTGTGAAGAGATTGGAATAATAACCTTGACCTCTCTCCCCCAGATCCAATAGGTTCTGTACAGCCAGAAACAGACCCTGAGCTGCCAGGGGGTCTAGAGGAATCCGAGACCTGAGGAATCTTGGAGGGGGCCATGCAGCGAACTCTAGCTTGTAGCCGGAGGACACAACCTCCAGAATCCACCTGTCTGAGACCTGTTGCCCCCAGACATGAGCGAAGAGCCGCAGCCGTCCCCCCACCCTTCATGGCTGAGCGGGCTTGATGACAGATTTGGGCTTGGAGCCCCAGGAGGATCCAGGACGGACACGGCCTCTGCCCTTGCCCCAAAAATCTCCCCTGCGCCCCGCAAAGGATACCCCCCTCCCTGACCTGGATCCACGAAAGGAGGGAGTAAAGGACCCTGAACCCCGAAAGGGCCGCGGCTGTCTTTTGCGTTGTGGCAACTTACCTCCCTTTGCAAAAAGGTCCAAACGGTCACCAAAAAAGGCGCAGCCCCTTAAAGGGTAGCCCTGTGAGAGCCTTCTTAGCAGCATTGTCAGCTGCCCACTGGCGCAGCCAGACCAAGCGGCGAATAGAACCAACCAGAGCCGAGGTCCTGCTACACATCCTTATGGTGCCATCAAAGGCAGAAAGAATATAAGCGATAAACATCTCACATTGTGATAAGGCTCTAAATTCGGCACTAGAAGAATCATCGGGAGAGCCTTCCAAGAGTCCCTTGACCAGAGTCTGAATGGCCACTGCAGTAATAGCAGAAGCACAGACCGGGCGCAGGGCCGATCCTGCACAGGCAAAGGCATGGGAAGCTAGCTGGTCAATACACCGGTCCTCACTATCCTTCAAGGTAGTGGAATCAGGGGAATGCACCACAGAAGTGTTGGACAACCCCAGCACGGGGGCATCCACTTCTACGGGAGTTGACCAACATTTGACCACATCCGAGGGGAAAGGATACCTCTTATCCCATCCCTTAGGGATACCAGGGAGCCGGCTAGGCCGCTCCCATTCCTTGAGAACCAGATTATTGAAATGTGCCTGTTCTGAAAATTCCAGACGTGGTTTTGCGGTACCGAACAATTCCCCCTGTTGCTTAGGTGCCGCAGCAGGTAGAAGAATGGAAAGTACTTCAAAGATTTGAGTCAAAAGTCATCAGCATCCCAATGCTCTGAGCCGGCATCAACGCCAAGGTAATGCTGATCATCAGAAAAATCTGAATCTGAGAACAAGACTCCATAGGAAAAGCTGACGCAGCAGGCGCCACGTGCCGTCTTTTATCTGGGGCCTTACGGGCTGCAGAGCTAGCAATCAATCTCTCAATGTTGGCCAGCCTGGAAGACACGTCAGGCTGAGACTCCCCACTAGTATTGGTCTCACTGGGAGTAATAATCAACCGAGGGGGTGTGGGAGAAGACATGGTGGGCGCAGACCCAGACACAGGCAGCCCAGAGTGCCGCGCAAGCGCCTGCTGGGCGCAGGGTACACAGACCCGCACATCATCGCTCACAGGGGATGCCCCGCACACCACACACAGCCGGGCTTGAACGGCCACATCCCCAGTCTCCCTGTGGCATGCACAGGCTCTTGTACAGTCAGTTTTGGAGAGAGCGTTTGCATGGTGAACGGAAAGCGGTAACATCCTCCTTCTCCCTGTTTATTTCAATGGCTGGGTGTGGGAGCGTGCCTCAGCTGCTTTCCAGGGATGTGACAGCATCACGAGGGTGCCAGAAAGGTAAATGATTGTGGGCGATCTCGGGGTGTTCACAGAGTAGGGAATCCTTTATCAGAATGTAGTTGCCAGACCCTGAAGTCTTTTAGACCTGTGGTTCTTAAACTTTGAAAGCTAAGTACCCCAGAATAAGTTCCAACAGATTACCCCCAAAGAAAAGGGTGAGTTATACATTTTACCAAAATAAAAAGGCCAGAGACCTCGTAGCACTTTTAAAGCAAAAATAATTTTTTACTTTTATAAATATTTTATTTAAATAATATACCAGACCCATCAGTCCCCTAATGTTGCACCCCCAAACATCTTCGCGTGCCCTGTGGGGTATGTGTACCGCAGGTTGGGAACCAGTGTTTTAGACTTCAGAACCGGCATACCAGCTGATAGCTGGCATGAGTCCATTTTTGTTTGGGCTTCCACTTGAAGGGGCAGTAAGGTTTTTTTCCTATTGCATGGCACGGCCTGCTTCAAGAAGTCCTTACGTATGGGATATTCCGCCACAAGGTGGCGCAGTGTACTGCAGAAGAGTTGTGGCTCCTCCCGGCACCATATTAAAACAGGATCACCAATAGACCTCCCCAGTGTTTTCTCTGCAGTGATACTGCGAAGATAGAAGATGTCTCTCTCTATTGCGCAGGTGAGCGGGGCAACCAAGCCTGCGGCCCTGCAAGTCTATTTCCACCTGCTTCCGGACCCTCTGTGCCTCCCAGCCTCGGCTGACAGATCGGGTGACGGTAGAGGAGCACTAGGGTCAGGTGCTCAAGGAGCGCTGCTCCAAGCCGCAGACCCTGTACCACAAAGGGTAGCCGGGCATAGGCTTATGGTGTGCCTACTGAGGGATGCGGAGTTCCTGTCCTAGCTTCTGAGGGGGTGAGTGTTTTTGGGGACTGTGTTCTGGTCATCCCCTTGTTTTCCCTTGTTTGGTTTCTGAGGTCCCCGCCCCCTACCCTGGCCTGGCTCCTGCCGCTGCCTGCTCGCTCTCCTCTCCCCCCCTCCCCAGAGTGTGTTCGGGGAGGGGGGTTGCAGGTGGTAGCAGCGAGGGGCTTTTAACGCAGTTTTTCGCCGTCGTCGGCACTTTGTACTCCACTCCGCGGCGGGCGCCACTATGGCTGTGAGGTGTTTTGGGATATTGATGGCGCTGGCGCAGTCCCGTGAGCGCCGCTTTCGTACTCTTCGGGGGGCGGGGCCGGGGGATGATGCGTATCGTGTCGTCCCTCCGCGGCCGGCCCCTCGAGGTTCTTCTGCCAGCGCCATTTTGAGCCTGCTGCGCGTCTGGGGCCCCTCTTCCTCCCTGGGCTGCAGCGGTGATCGCTTCCTGTGTCGCTTCCTCCCGTGGTCTGGCGGCTTGGTGATCCTTCGGTCTCCCTGGTCCTTGAGTTCCCTTTGGGGTTTTTTGTTTCCTTGAGGCATGGGCTGCGGGATGCTTATGTGCATGTTGCTTTTGTCTTTCAGGCGGGACAACTGTGGGTTGTGGTTTCTCCCGGTTCTGCTCCTTACCCCCCCATCTCCCCTCTACTGGTTCTTCTGAGGGAATCCCTTGGGGGGGCATCCCGGGTGGCTTTTTATTAGCCCTTACCCTGTGCTGGCCTATTGCGCCTGTGTTAATCACCATATGGAGGCTTCTGGGGATAGCGTGCTTGGGGGTCCTTCGGGGCAATCCCGGCTGTGTGCCATGTGCGGGGCATCCCCTTTGAGTGGTAGTGGCATGCGCCCAAGGTATCATTGCGGCCCAGGCTGGGTTGAGCGCTTCTCTTCCCAGTTCTGCGCTCCCTTCGGCATTGCCTACCCCCCTGCGCCTGCATTTAGCCCCCAGTGTGGGGGATACTAGCAGGGGGTCACAATCTGATCTGGCACTTTGTGTGGCCAGCATTGAAAGGCAGCTTGCCAGACCTGTTCCAGGTAAGGCCTCTGGTAAGAAGTGGCACCTGGCTCCCACGCCCTCCCTCTTTGCTGAGGAGGATGAGGGAATTGATGCCCTTGGTGGCCGTTACTCCCTAGAGGAGGGGGAGCTTTTCCAGGACTCTGACTCCTCTGGGGACCAGCAGGAGGGGTACGACAGTGACCCTGGGTCTGCGTCCAGGGAGGATTCATGGCTCCCTGATGAGACTTATAGACTGTTGTCAGACTTTTTTGAAACCTTGCACATTGCCCCCCTGAGGTGGCTAAGAGGAAGCAGGGTGAGCTTTTTTGTTCTGATAAACAACGTCTGGAGTTCCCTGAGCAGGGCCATTTCTCTAATATGGTGCTCAAGGAGTGGGAACATCCTAATAGATTGCCTGCGATGCCCAAGGGGTTGGATAAGAGGTATCCCTTTCCTGCTGACCTGGTCAAGCGATGGTTGTGTCCCCCTGAGGTGGACGCTCCCGTTCTAGGGCTGTCCAACACCTCGGTCATGCCTTCCCCTGACACTACTACACTGCGGGACAGCGTGGACCGGCGTATGGATCAGCTGGCCTGCCATGCTTTTACATTTGTGGGGGCTGGGCTACGTCTGGTCTGCGCCGCTAGCATTACAGATATTGCCCTTAAGAAAAAGCTCAAGTGTCTCACTGATGGTGCTATGGCTGGTAGGAGGAGGGAGGATTATAGGGCCCTCTTGCTTTGCTCTGATTTTGTTGCCTTTGTCCTTACTGCCATGGATGATGCGGTCCGGCTGGGTGGTAGGGCCTCTGCCCCCTTGGTGGCTATGCGCCGCTCTGTTTGGTTGCGTCAGTGGGCAGCTGACACTGCAGCTAAGAAGGCTCTCACTGGGCTCCCTTTTGCGGGGCTACGGCTCTTTGGTGAGCGTCTGGATGTTCTAGCCAAGGATGGTAGGTTACCTCAGCGTAGGAAGCAGACTCGGCCCTTTCGGGGGCCCTCCGCCTCCTTCCCCTCCTTTAGTGCTTTCAGAGGAGGTTGTTGCTCCCTCTTCTCGGGTAGCCGCAGAGATTCTTGGGGCCGTGGCAGATCCCGTGGTCGTCCCGGTCTCTCCTGCGGTTCCAAGCCCAAACCCCCTCCCAAGGCCCCTCAGGCATGAGGAGGCGCCCTCACCCATCCGGGTGGGGGGACGGCTTTGGCTCTTTGCCCACGTCTGGAGGCTCCGCGTCTCAGACCGGTGGATTCAGGAGGTGGTGTCCTCCAGTTACAAGATAGAGTTTGCAGCCTGGTCGCCCCCAAGATTCCTCAGATCCCGGATGTCTCAAAACCCTCTGTCAGCTAAGGGTTTGCGCCTTGCAGTTCAACGCCTGTTGGAGTCAGGAGTCATTTGCTTGGTACCTTCCCAAGAACAGGGTCAGGGGTACTACTCCAATCTTTTCACGGTCCCCAAAAAGGACGGGTCTTTGAGGCCCATCCTGGACTTGAAGGGTCTCAACAAGTTTGTCAGGTTCAAGCACTTTTGCATGGAGACGCTACGCTCGGCTGTCTGTACCCTTCGCCCGGGCGACTTCATGACCACCGTGGACATCAAGAATGCCTATCTTCACGTGCCAATCTTTCCAGGTCATCAGAGATTCCTGAGGTTCGCTCTAGGGGAGCAGCATTAGTAGTTTGTGGCTTTACCATTTGGTATCACCTCGGCGCCTCAGGTGTTCCCCAAGGTGCTGGCGGGCATGATGGCTCTGTTGCGGAACCAGGGCATTCGCATCTTCCCTTACCTGGACGACATTCTGATTGCGGCTCAGTCTCTTCATCAGGCCGAGAAGGTTACTCAGATGGTGACCTCCACTCTCGAGTCCTTCGGCTGGGTGATCAACTTTACCAAGTCTTCACTGTCTCTGTCTTTGGTGAGGTCCTTTCTGGGCATGACTCTGGATACCTCTCAGGTCAAGGTATTCCTGCCTCAGCAGAAAGTGGAGGGCCTTCAGAAGCAGGCACGGGCTCTGCTCTTGTGTCCCCATCCCTCCATCCAGCAAGGGATGCAGTTAGTGGGCCTGATGGTGTCCTCCTTCGAGGTGGTTCCCTTTGCTCAGTTTCACATGAGACCGCTTCAGTTGCACCTCTTGTCAGTTTGGGGTCGGGACCCTGTGTCCCTGGATCAGGATTTTGCTCTGTCCCCCCTGGCCAAACAGTCCCTCTGGTGGTGGCTGGACTCAAGGAACCTTCTAGTGGGCTGGACCTTTCTGCCTCCGTGCTGGGAAACTGTCACCACAGATGCCAGTCTGACATGCCAGTCTGACCTGTTGGGGGGGGGCTTTTGGAAGTCTCTGAAGTTCCAGGGTCGATGGGGCCCCCAGGAGGCCCATGCTTTCATCAATGTCCTGGAACTGAGGGCGATCAGGTTGGTTCTCTCTCAGCTGATCACACACCTTTGGGGTCGGGCTGTTCAGATCCGCTCGGACAACCAGACGGCGGTTGCCTACATCAATCAGCAGGGAGGGACTCGGAGCCCTCAAGGAAGTGTCCCTGATACTGTCTTGGGCAAAAGACAATGTCCCTTGCATCTCAGCGGTCTACATTCCGGGGGTGGAAAACCAGGAGGCAGACTCCCTGAGCAGAAGAGACATCTCAGCTGGGGGAATGGTCCCTCAGCAACAAGGTATTTCACTCCCTGATCCCCTAGCCTTTGCCACGGGTGCGCTAGCGATTCCTTGGACGGAGTTTCGGCTCCTCTATGTTCCCTCCCTTTCCTCTGCTGGGCAGGGGTAAGCCCAGGAAGGGGTACCAGCCATTCTGGTGGCCCCCTGTTGGCTAAGGAGGGTGTGGTTCGCAGACGTCGCGCAGTTGGCAGTAGATCAGTACATTTTGCCCAGGGATCCAGATCTTCTCACTCAGGGACAGCTGCGCCATCCCAATTCACAAACGCTGGCTTTGACGGCTTGGCTGCTGAAACTTCCATCTTGACGGATAAGGGGTTGCCAGCCTCTGTTGTTGATACTATGATTCGGGCTAGGAAGAAGTCCTCGTCCTTTATCTACTACAGGGTCTGGCATGCTTATATTGCCTGGTGTGAGTCCAAGTCTCTTCCTTGTCGGTTGTTTTCCATCCCCAGGATTCTGGAATTTTTACAACATGGTTTGGATTCGGGCCTTCAACTTAATACCCTCAAGGGACAGGTGTCAGCTCTGGCAATTTTTTTCCAAAGATCCTTTGCCAATCACCGGCTGGTTTTTTCCAGGGAGTTACCCATGTGCGTCCGCCACGTAAACCTATGCTACAGGTTTGGGACTTGAATCTGGTGTTGTCTGCTCTGCAGGGTCCTCCCTTTGAGCCTATCCGTGGGGCCGCGTTGCCTATTCTGACTCTTAAGGTGGCCTTTTTGGTGGCTATTACTTCAGTCAGGAGAGTCTCTGAGCTGGCGGCGCTTTCCATTAAACTTCCTTATTTTGAGCGGCATCAGGATAAGGTGGTGTTTAGGCTTAAGCCGGATTTCTTGCCCAAGGTTGTGTCTGCTTTTCATCTCAATCAGGACATTGTCTTACCTTCATTGTGTCCTAACCCTGCTAATTCCAAGGAACGTACCCTGCATTCTCTAGATGTTGTCAGGGTTCTGAAGTTTTATTTGGTTGCTACTGAGTCTTTCAGGAAATCTGATGCTCTTTTTGTTCTTCCTGCCCTAGGAAGGGCTTGCCTCCAGCTAAATCTACTATCAGCAAGTGGATTTGCCAGGCGGTGGTACAGGCCTATTCTGCTAAAGGGAAGGTTCCTCATTCCACTCGTGCTATTGGTGCTTCTTGGGCCTTTCAGCACCAAGCTTCTGTTGAACAAGTTTGTAAGGCCGCAACTTGGTCTTCTGTTCATACCTTTTCCAAGTTTTACAAGGTTGATGTTAAGGCCTCGGCTGATGCTGCCTTTGGTCGCAAAGTACTTCAGGCAGTGGTGGTTTGAACTGCCTGCTGCTACATTTTGGGGATCCCACCCTACCTTAAGGACACTGCTGTTGGATGTCCCATACGTAAGGACTTCTTGAAGCAGGCCATGCCATGCAATAGGAAAAATACAATTCTGTGAGTACTCACCCGTAGAATTGTTTTTACTATGCATGGCACGGCCTGCTTCACCCCACCCTTGTTATTGTTATCCTTGGTTGCCTGTTTATGGTGATTGTTCCAAGTTAGTTGGGGTTGTTACCTTTTTTACCTTTATTATCTCCCGGCTTCTTGTATAACTGCTTGTAAATACTGGGGAGGTCTATTGGTGATCCTGTTTTTATATGGTGCCGGGAGGAGCCACAACTCTTCTGCAGTACACTGTGCCACCTTGTGGCGGAATATCCCATACGTAAGGACGTCTTGAAGCGGGCCGTGCCATGCATAGTAAAAACAATTCTACAGGTGAGTACTCACAGAATTGTATTTTTTATCCCTTTTTGAAAATTGGATCACAGGTTGTTTTTTTTCTCGAACTGCCGGAAGGAGAGAACTTGCGGCATATACGGTGACCAGGGAGACTGGAAGAGTCTGTCAGACCAAGAAGCAGCCAATTGTGCTGGTGTTTTGGTGACTTTGATTATTTTATTGTATCTGAAATTTGATGGCTATTGCTATGACTATCTGCAGTTCAGACCAGAGACCTCTCCACTTTGATATTTTTTATTATGACCATCACACTCAGGAAATAAAATAATGAAAGCCTCCTCTGCTATTGCCACCATTGCTCTACAATAAACCAGGATGATTAAACTGAAACCAAAGTCAAGCTTTACTTCAGGACAAACAATAAACACTTGGTTTAATTACATGTGCAGTCATGTGAAAATGTTCACGTCAACCTAATTCAGCCTACAGATATTTGGTCTCCATGCCAATCTTTTTATCGAGAATAGAAGTAAATGCCAGGCTTCAATAGACAGTCAAAAAAGAACAGCAGTTACAAACACAGACATTTGATCTTTGTTGCATTAATGCAACAGAGCAACTGCTACAGGCCTCAGCAGCTCAGGGGGATCCAGCACTATTGCCATACTAGCATTAACTAAGTGTTTTGTGGTGGTAGACTGGTGCATCAGACCTTCATAGGTGATTTAGTGGAGGGAAAGGAGAGTTAAATGCAGGAAGGAGTGGGAGAGGAACAGGAGAGAGTCAGGCAAAAAAGTGGGGAAACAGATCTGTTAGACTCGATTCATGGTCGTGCACCTGTGCATTTGTGAACATTTTTCCTCCTTCAATGCAGAAACTTGCGCCCGAACTTCACAAGTGCAAATTTGGCGCCCCGATCTGACTCCATGCATTGCGGAGATGTGTCAATTTCCAAAATAAAATTCCTCCAGCAAATAGGTGGTGTGAACTGACAACTTCACTAACAGGCTTATTTCATTCCTAAAACACATGCAGACAGCATGTTTTTTAGCAATGAAAGTGTCAACCACAAGTTCTTTTCTGGTATTTTTACCTTTTTGTGTTTTGGGTTGAAAAAAAAATTGGTTCAAAATTGACCAATTTAAAAATGTTTAACCCTTTAAGTGCCAAGCACGTAGGTGTTCCCCCCTGCTAGTTAAAAAAAATAAAATAAAAATAATACTCACCTGACCCCTCGTTGGATCCTGCCGGGTCTCCTCTTTAATTTGGTGCCATCCGATCCCCCGTGGGGGGTCGGATGGCTCCAGGAGAGCCCCCGAAATAGCCCCCCCCCCCCGCTTCGGCAGCAACAGCTGCTAACTGTAAAAAAAAAAAAAAAAATTAAAAATGACATTTACTCACCTGCAGTCGCGCTGCCTCCCGCCGGGTCTCCTCTTCACTGGGGGGGCCTCCGATCACCCCCCCCCCAGGCTGCTTAGTCTTCAGGAGAGGGCTCAAAATGCCCTCTCCCCCTGTCTTCCGATGGGCGCCGCCATCTTGCTTATGACGTCACTCCCGGGTGTCATCCCGGCTCTCCTCGGCTCAGCTGTCAGATGCCCTGGTGATCGCTGGGCAGAGCAGTGGAGGGGCAGGGGATGCTCTGATCCCCTGCCCCCCCCTCCTCTGGCCAGCGATCACCAGGGCATCTGACAGCTGATCGACACAGGAGCTGACAATCGGGTGAGGTGAGTTAAGTAAAAAAAAACACTTTTTTTTTTTTTTTTTTTTTTTAATAAATGACATTTTTGTGTTTGTGTGTGTGTGTGTGTGTGTGTGTGTGTGTGTGTGTTTTTTTTTTATGTTAACCCTTTGTGAACTGGTAAGGGGTCCATGAGACCCCTTATACCAGTTCACAAGGCTGGGGGCTGGCAAGTCACCTGCAACTAGCGGGTAACTTGCCATTAACCCCCGCACCCCCAATTACCTGCCTCCCCAAAGCCCAGGGGGGGGGCAGAAGAGCCCGGGCCCACACAGGCTATGTGGGCTTGTAGGCTGCAGGGTGGGGGGCCACAAAAGCTGGCCCCTCCACTCTGTTCCTACAAGCCCCCATAGCTGGTCCCGGGCTGGTTATGACGGTAAGCGGGGACCCTACTTCATTTTTTCTTTTGGATTTTTAAGGGTTAGGGTTAGCCTAACCCTAACCCTTAAAATTCCCCCAAAAAATAGGGTCCCCCCCCGTCATTTTTTGGGGGATTTTTAAGGGTTAGGGTTAGCCCCCCCACCCCCCCTGGCCCACGGAGCTTGTAGCCGGCAGGGCGGGGGGTCACCAAAACTGGCCCCTTCGCCCTGTTCCTACAAGCCCCTATAGCTGGTCCCGGGCTGGTTATGATGGGTAAGGGGGGTCCCACTTAATTTTTGGGGGGATTTTTAAGGGTTTTTAACCCTTAAAATACCCCCCAAAAATGCCCCCCCCCCCCCCCCAGGAGGGGGGCCCTATGTCATTTTTTTTAATTAACCCCTTATGTTTATAGTGTGGATAGTATTTTATTTGTAAATGTTATAAAGTGCTCTTTTCAGTTTGGGGGGTCTCCTGGGCAAGAATGGGGGGGCTACCGATACATATGTGGTACCGTTGTAATCAGGAGAAATGGGGATTTCACGTGCAATATGGTTTTCATTAATAAAACAAATGTTTTATTTAAAATAAAGGGGACAATTGTCTAAAAAATATTATTTTATTTATTTTTTGTTTTTTTTACGCAAAAATATTTAAAAAACAGTAGAAAAATTACAAACAAGACATTTCATCTGCTGCAAAAAATATATATATATTTTCCTTAAAATTCCAGCAAAAATCACGGTTAAACATGGCGCAAAATGGGGAAAAATGACCTGTCAACAGGTGACAAAACTTCAAGTAGGCTGGCAATTAAAAAGGTTAATAGTACCTATGCATGTTTGGTATTGTTCTGCTCGGCAGACCTTGCGCTTTCAGATTTAGCTTGTTTTTTCTTGTTTGCATATTTATATTTTAGGAAAACATGTTATTTATTCAGTTTTGTTATTCATTTTTTTAGGGAAACCCTGTGCAACCTAAGAATTCTTCTAAGGATTACTTTCAGAAAGGTGAGCCTACTACAACAAGCTGGGTACTCTTAGAAAGCTTAACATGTGTACTTTCAGGGAATATATGGTTTATGGGGGATATTCCAAATGTAAAGGGTTGTTTTGGTTGAAAAATTGCAAGGTGCGCACTTTGTCTGCAGAGCTGAAATTTTCAAGTAAAATTACTGTTATGCGCACACTTTACTTTGTGGTGTTTGCCAACTCTTCCCTTGACAGTAGCAATGCATGTTGGGTATTGTTCTGTTCGGGGGATGTTGCTTTTTGAGATTTTACTTGTTTTTTCTTGTTTGCATATAGTTTTTTTTAGGAAAATGTGGCTTGATTCTTCCTTTTTATTCTTTTTTAGAGAAACTTTGTGCAACCAAAGAATACATTGAGGGATTACTTCCAGAAAACTAAGCCCACATAAACAAGCTTGGTACGCCTAGAAAGCTTGAGGCGTGTACTTCCAGAAAATATATAGTTTGTGGGGGGTATTTCAAATGTAAAGGGTTGTTTCTCTGGAAAAACTGCAAGGTGCGCATAGCACATAGCGCAGTTGTATTTTATCTGAAAATCTCTTAAAGCTCTATTTCAGTTTGGGGGTCTCCTGGGCTGGAAAGGGTGTCTACCAATACATATGTGTTACTGCTGTGACCGTGAGAAATTGGGGTTTCGCACGCAATAAAATTTTATTGAAAAACTTACATTTTTTATTACAAAAAAACACTGCAAATTGCAAAAAATAGATTTTTTTTTATTTTTTTGCACATATTTCACCAAAAAGTATTGAGAATACACTAAAAAAAAGGCCACATGACATTTCATGTTGAAGCCCAGACTTATAATTATCCTGGAAAATCCCTGGAAATCCTTTCAAAAATCACAGTTGAACATGTGTAGCGCAAAATAGTGAAACATGGTCTGGCAACAGATGGTGACAAAAGCTGCAGGTAGGCTTGCAGCGAAAGGTTTAAAGGTAAATAAAAAATAGTAGTTCGGTGAATAAGCTCTAAGACGCAAAAACAAACAGGGTAGGGAGGGAGTAAACAGGGCTGGGGGTAAGCAGAACATCTAGGACAAAACATGGGGAAAAACAACCCCAGAGGTTAGGAACCACGATATCCCCAATAAAGCATGACACCTAAAAATAGGGAGAACACAGGTGACAGGGAATATAATCCAATTTGGAGAATATAGATTTGCCTAAAACAAGGAAGATGTAGAGACAAATTTGAAATTGCAAAACAGTAAAGAAAGGGGAGAAATATGGGGGCCATTGGGACCATTTAAGGGTAAGTACGTGGGACAGGGCTACTTGTGCCCATTTGGTGCAATCTGCACAGGTGCCTGGTGTATGCATGAAGCCATGAATCGTTGGCGCTAAGTTTGGGTTTTTTTGGTGCACCGACCATGAATCAACCTAATTGTGTCTGATGAAAGTGTATCTGCAATGGTGATCTAATAAATGAAAACAGACTCCTTAAAGAAGTCTTGGTTGTCGGTGGAATATAGTTACAGAGGAAGAGATACATAAGAGAAAGAGAGTAACAGAAGAGATGAAGGTGAGAGATGGGTCAAGAAACAGACACAATAGCTAGAGATACAAGTGTAGGGGACCAGGGCATTTAAGTTTGTAGAGAACCGGGTGGGTATGCTCTATCGGTACAAACATGGAGGGAAGAGTGTGGCAGGAGGTGGGGGCAGACGACTAAAGAACAGAAGTTCTTCCTTACTTACATCTCACCCACTTCTTATAGCCGTCTGTCCATGTCAGAATTACATCATTAGGCTGCATCAGGTTTTCGAGGATCCTTCTTGACTAAGGTCTCTGGGTCAACACTGGAGGGACCACCAATGGTCTGAAAACCTGACTTTTTGAATTGCTACATTATAGGTATCCCATCCTCATTTGCAACTTTCCAAGGTCTCATTGCCACCCGTCCATGTCATCAGTACATCATTGAGTTGCATTGGGTTTTTCACAATCTTTTTGAATTAACTATCAGTATTGCACCAATTGTTCCACGATCCTTCTTGACTAATTTGGATTTAAATGATGGCTAGGTCACATTTGAGGGGCCACCAATGGTCCCTGAGACCAGACTTTGAATGCCACTACTTCCCAGTTATTTTTGTTGTGTTGATATTTGCCAGAAAGCTCTCCAAAACTCCCTGATCCCTACTCCCATCATAGCATGGAGAGATGGATGACATCTAGATCAACTTCTGAAGGACCAACAGTGGTCCTGAGACCAAATATCGCATTACTACTATTATCTCTCTTATGTCTCATTGCCACCTATCCATGCCAATATTACTTACTTTAATAGATTGCGTCAGGTTTTCCACGACCCTTCTTGGATGACTATGAAATATACAATATCTAGGTCAATATTCAACTTTGAGAATTTCTACTTCACATGTACTTCCCTACTTATATCTCACCTACTTCTTATAGCCGTTTGTCCATGACAGCATTACATCATTAGACTGCATGAGGTTTAACAGGATCCTTCTTGACCAATTTTCCTTTAAATCATGTCTAGGTCAACACGGGAGGGACCACCAGTGGTCTGCAAACCAGACCTTTTGAATTGCTACCTTATAGGCATCCCATCCCCATTTGCAACTCTCCAAGGTCTCATTGCCACCCGTCCATGTCATCAGTACATCATTAGATTGCATTACATTTTTCAAAATCCTTTTGGACTAACTATCATTCAAATGAAGTCTAGATCAACACTAGTGGCCCATGACCAGACTTTGGGGATTGCTATCTTACAGATGTTCCTACTTGCATCTCACCAACATCTAATTTTCACCTATCCATATCATAATTGAACCATATGTTCCATGATCCTTCCTGACTAATTTGGATTTAAATTATGTCTAGGTCACATTTGAGGGGCCACCAATGGCCCCTGAGACCAGCCATTACTTTTCAGTTATTTCTGTTGTATTAATATTTGCCAGAAAACTCTCCAAAACTGTCACTTCTACAATTCACTTGCAGACTCGATTCAAACACAATTCAAATAACATTCCGTTTACTATCAGCTGAGGGTAGTTTGTCTGAAGACTCACCATGGAAGCTGGGCCGGCTGTCGGGATTCTCATCCCAGCATTGGATCATTAACTTTTTGGCTTCTGGGACCATTCTGACCTCGCTGTACTGGTCCAAGGTGCTCTCTTTGGGCCTCTGTCCTCTACAGACACCATAGCAGATTGCTGAATAATCTCCACCTAGCAAATAGGAAAACACATGAAACTGATTGGAGATATGGTCGTTGCAAAGTTGTAGCTACAGTACAGCTAAAGCAACCACATTAGCACCCATGAAAGTGGTCTGAAAGCTGAAAAAGTCCCACACCTCCAGAGAATCCCAATTTGGGATGGTCATCAGTTTAAAAGATCATCAAAGGCCCCAAAACTGATGTTAATGTAACAATCCAGCCAAAAGACATAACATAAGGAATACTCACCTATTGTCCTCTGCAGATGATCGGTGGAAGCCTGATGATCCCATTACTTAATCATCAGATCGATTCCTGCACCGTCCAGACTGCATCTACTTTCTTCAGTGAAAGTGAACCTACAGCATTGTGATGCTAGGAAATACAACTTGGATGGCGCGGGGGTTTGATCTGGTCAACCAGTAAGTGTCTGGTGGGTAAGTAAGTGTTAGCTGGGGGAGGTCAAAAGTTAAGTATCTCTCTTGTTATGCAAGTTCGCTGGACTATTACGGGGAGGCTGATTTATTAATAGCGCCAGGTAGCGACAGTTGAGCGACTGTAGCGGTATTTTCACAGCGCCCGCTAGTAGTCGCTGTGCTTGGCCGTTGTTCGGTTGTTGACAGCGACTCAGTCGGTTTGCCGTAATGTTGAATATTGGGTGAGGAGTCGCTATTTGACAGGTTCCACGCTGTATGGGAGCGCATGACAGCGAATGGCCATAGCGAACGGCTCCCACCATATTCATTAACAAATCACACTCCAAAAATTCTCGCGCTGTGAAATGCTTGTTTAAACCCCAGAGCACTGGCGGCGATGGGTTAAAAGTAGTTTTTTAACCCCCAAACAACCATATTTTTTGAAACAAAAAAAAACAAGTTTTTAAAAACATTTTGTAATATAAATACATTAATATCAGACCTGTAATCTCAATTCTGTACATTTTTATTTTTTTATTTTTTTACCATAAAAAAATTATCTAACATTGCAGAAGTGGTCACAGAATTTTTGACATTTAAAAAAAAGAAAAAAAAAAAAAACATGAATAACAATTAATTATGAATATTTAAAGATTGCTCCATTGAAATGCATTGGAGAGCGCCAGGTAGCGAGAGGTCATACCTGTCGCTGTTCAAGGTCGCTCGCTGGCGCTGTGGGGTGAGGCTGGAATAATGATGAATGATTCGCTATCTGGCGCTATCTCAGTCGCTAAGCAGGATTGGCTTGATAAATGTGTGATTGTGGAGGGGAGCCGGCGTTCTCGTGGCGTTGACCGTCATTACCGTTCGCTACCTGGCGCTATCCCTTGTTAAATAAGGGCCTTAAATACGCACCTTTCCTCATTCCCGGGCTGTGGCAACTAGGACCTATGCATTTGCCTGGCAGGCATGGGTAAGTGGCAATACCAGCTTTTGACTTTCCTTTAAAATGAGGGGCATCCCAAACCAGAATGGTCCAGAGTCTAGGGATAAAAACTGGGATAATGTATTTTTTATACTTGGATCATTCATATGCGCAGCTAGGAAACCTGATTGGCTGGCACGGCATCTGTTCTTTCCACCGCCATAGCCACGCCCACCAGGCATTTATGGGATTGCCGATTGGCTGATCTCGAGAATGCTGGCTGACGTGACCAGCCCGCTGCCTGCATCCCCAGCTTTTCTTTACTTTCAAAAGCAATCCCGCCCCTCGCCCTATGTGAATGGGGTGCACCTCGGGGGGCTGTACCCGCAAGAGGTTTCACCAGAGGGGGCAACTAAATGAGCGGGCCCTGGTGCAAACATTAAATGGGACCCTATAATGGCTCATTCAGTAACGTTTTTCCTGTAATTTTAACTAAATTGGATACAGCTAGACAACTAAATACTGAAACAACAGGAAGGTTTTATAGTCCTCTTTAATGAGTGGCAGTGAATGGCTATTGCAATCTTTGCCCCATGTTTCCCGCACATGCCCAGTGGGGCTGCTGTTACTATAGAAAAATGTTTGACCTACCTGGATAAGGCTCCGTAGCTGAAAAGATCGTCCATGTTAAGATTCCAAAACTGCAACACAAGAACCAGAAGAGTCAAGCAACCAGTGACTACATACCTACCAACTTTTCAGGGTGGGAAAAAGGGACAATTGTTAAATGAAGCCACGCCCCTCATCGGGGGATGGATAAGAGATAGAGTTTAACAGTTACAACAACAGAAAGACCTTGAATAGGCAAATTAATCATTTATTGCTGCAGATCTGCATGTTACACCTCAAAGAGGGACAAATGGGAACAACTAGGGAAAGGGGGACACGGACTCAAAAGAGGGACAGTCCCTCCAAATCAGGGACACTTGGAAGGTATGGCCCTACCGTACCCCCAGAGCCAAGACATTCCAGCCCAACGTATTCTCCCACAATGCATTTAGCCTCAGCAGCATCATGTTTTGTGGGGGCCATACCCACCCCTACCTCTAGAATCAGACATTTCCACCCTTTTCTAAGAGGCCGATTCATTAATAGCGCCAGGTAGCGACAAATGAGTGACAGTAGCGTTATTTTCACAGCGCACGCTAGTATTCGCTGTGCTTGGCCGTTGTTCGGCTGTTGACAGCGACCCCGTCGGTGTGCGGTAATGTTGAATACGGGGTGAGGAGTCGCTATTTGACAGGTTCCGCGCTGTATGGGAGCGCATGACAGCGAATGGCCATAGCGAACGGCTCCCAGCATATTCATTAACAAATCACGCTCCAAAAATTCTCGCGCTGTGAAATGCTTGTTTAAACCCCAGAGCGCTGGCGGCGATGGGTTAAAAGTAGTTTTTTAACCCCCAAACAACCATATTTTTGGAAAACAAAAAAAACATGTTTTTCAAAACATTTAGGAATATGAATACATTAATATCAGACCTGTAATATCAATTCTGCACAAATTTTTTTTTTTTTTTTTTAACCTTAAGACAAATATCTAACATTGCAGAAGTGATCACAGAATTTTTGACATTTAAAAAAAAAAAAACATTAATAGCAATTAATTAAGAATATTTAAAGATTGTTCCATTGAAATGCATTGGAGAGCGCCAGGTAGCGAGAGGTCATACCTGTCGCTGTTCAAGGTCGCTCGCTGGCGCTGTGGGCTGAGGCTGGAATAATGATGAATGATTCGCTATCTGGCGCTATCTCAGTCGCTAAGCAGGATCGGCTTGATAAATGTGTGATTGCGGAGGGGAGCCGGCGTTCTTGTGGCGGTGAGCGTCATTACCGTTCGCTCACCATTCGCTACCTGGCGCTATCCCTTGTTAAACAAGGGCCTAAGATTTGCCCCTGCAGTGGTAGAACTTCAACTGCTCAACGTACTTGTTGACTACACGGAAGCACCGTAGGGGCGTGGCTCTGCTACTCATGGGCTGGCCCAGGCCAGGTTGATATTTGCCCCCATTCCACCACCATACATAGGGCACAGATACCAACCAGGTACATAAACTAGCTCCACTGCTGGTGGGATGCTCTGCCCGGGGCATTAAGTGTGGTGGAGGCCCCTGGGCACAAAATCTGCTGGAGGCCCAAGATATAGTATAAAATAATATTCCAGCCAAGTAACTGATTGGTGGTTGTCTGGCACCCGCCTACTTACTGGAACGTCAGATGGAGTCCCTTGTGCCACCCTTGTGCGGGTGCGTGCTGCTCGGAACTCCTGCTTTGCCATTCTGGGCGGGGGGTAATATAGTCGCCCAGCTGGTACAACAGAAAACAGTTCCCTGCATTGAGCTGCCAGCGGCTGTGCTTGGTGGCTTATGTGCAGCGACAGCTTTGCACCCATCACTGTAGCGTTGCTGACGGCGGCTTTGCTGCTCTAGACTCTACGTCCTGCCCTGTGGTGGCTTTAGCTGCCCAGGCACAGGGGACCCCCACTGCCAGCGATAGCTTTGTTGTTGGCCCCATGGCCGTCAGACCAAAGACTGAAAAGCCTCCTAAACAAGACCATAACCCAAAGGTTGGTGGAGGCACCCTTTGGAGGGCTAATGGTGGAGGCCCCGAGGCACTCGCCCCTGCTCATAATCCAGCCCTGGCTCCGCCCCTCCTGCAATGACATCTTATCAAAGCAAAATGTGCCTGATGCCCTATTGGACTAGCTTTTCATCTAGGCCCCATAAAGGAACAAATGTGAGTGGACGTGAACAAAGTCACACCTTCCTCAAAGAGGCGCACCAACCACAAATACCATAGAAAACATTTAAATTTTTATTACTGGGCTCTTACTGGAGTATAATAAAATTCATACAACATGAGACATAGGACAAAATAAAAAGCAACGGCAAAATTCCCTATAATTTACAAAGTGTAGCCTTATACGTTGGTCCAATAATAGGACCTGCACAATAAATTATATATATGTGGATAGATACAGTCCTATTATGCCCCAAGTCTATGTCACTGTCGACGCGTTGCGTGACGACACGCGTCACTTCACCAGGACCAATGGTGCTCCATTGGTCCTGGTGAAGTGACGCGTGTCGTCACGCAACGCGTCGACAGTGGACGTGCGGGAGGTTGTAGGGGGATGACTTGATGGCAACTATGTATACGTGAGTTATTTTTTTGTTATCGATACCTGCCTTTTGGTCTTCCGGCTGTCCTCTTGTAATAGCACATTGCACTTAGCACTTTATAAATAACTAGACAAAGTGCAATTTCCGGGGAAATTGCGTGAAGTGTTCTTGCCTCCACCAGTTCTCTACAACTGGAGTGGGCGGAGTAACTGGGTGGAGTGACTTGAGTAACTGTTGTGTGGTTGGAGTCGCTAGAGTAACTATATGGAGTAGGCAGAGTAACTTTATGGATTGTTTTGAGTGAGTAAACATAGTAAAGAACTAACTTAACAGTTACATTAAAACATACATTTCTAAAAACCAAACAAAAAAACAGCCAGGGGCGGCACTACCTATTAACAGTAACTGGGTGGAGTGACTTGAGTAACTGTTGTGTGGTTGGAGGGGCTGGAGTAACTGTGGAAAGGTTTGACTGGACAGAGTAACTATATGGATTGTTTGGAGTGAGTAAAGATAGTTGTATTTCTAACTTGCTAAATGACTGGCTATGTCATTTGTCTAACCTGTTTTCCATAACATGTTTTCATGGGGAGTTTTCCTGAGACTGGCTGTGTGGGCGGAGCAGCTGTAAAATGAATGTAACGAGCCAGGCTGCAGCTGTGTTGCTATGGCAACTCACTCTGAGGTAACCAGAGAATGCACATTAAAACACATTTCTAATGCACTGGTGGTTGCCATATTCAAATGGATGTAGCTTAAAAAGTATACATCCTACAGCAAAGAGCTTTATACTGTAGGAATCACAAGAACCAGGCCTACAATGTTATATGGCATGTCTCTGAAATATTAAAAATGAAGGCACAGTCGCAGTTTAGAAATTGCCATTCAAATTTGTGGTGTCTAGAGTGGAGTTTCAGTGAATGTCAATGGGAGGTGTGAGTTGCAAACAAAAGGTCATATTGTGAAAACTGTTAGGGCTATGGCTTAGCCTTGGACATTTTTAGCGACAGCAGGGATAGCTGAACGTTTTGATATAAGATTTGTGTAGGTGGGCTTAAAAATGAGGGAGAGGTCGCAGTTTAGAAATCATGTCCTGATTTTTCACTTCACACTCATCTCCCACTCTAGTTTTGAACATTCCTCCCATTCATTCCTATGGGAAAATTGCACCAGAAAAACGCCAATATTTCAGGAAACCTTTTGGCGAAACATTCCACAAAGTAATAGCACACCATTCGGGAACGATCCGCACGTTTTGGTATATTATGGTCTATGTAGTGTAAAAACTGTGGGAGAAGTTACAGTGCAAAATATGGTGGAATAATATATCATCAAGAACAATAAGTGATCTTGCCATGCAAGAACACTTAATTATTTTTGGCACAGGTATTAGATATTGATAGCATTTAGTTTTTTAAATAGCACTGTTAATCATTGTTTTAGCTGGGCCATTACTTATAGGTTTTATTTATTAGATATATGTATTATAAGAACAAAGAAAAGAGCCATCATATCTTGAGGTTAGGGGGATTGTGCTGTCTATTTCCCCCTTCCCCCCCCTTCCCGCCCCCCCTTCCCGCCCCTTCCCCTTCCTAGGGTCTGTGTTTATATGTTTTTTATGAGGTTTTTAATGTGTCCGCTTTATGTGTATTTTGTACAAAGATTTTTTTGATAAATAAAATTCATTAATCTTTACAGTGGTGCTATTTTTTGAGGATAAATGTTGGGAATTAGTGGGATTCCCCCAGTTTTTCATTTGTATTAAAAGGTTGCATTAGAGCATACCTATCCTCTAATTGAGCACACTGAATTTATACATTAGCTGGTGCAGATTTTTTTGCCTTCTGTTCTATATATTATATATTTCTTCAGAAATGACACATTAAAGTGTTCATGTTACAATGTTGTTACAATGTAATTCCATATGTTTTCGCTTTGTTACTAGTTGATAGATGCTTGAAAACAGACTTTAAACACACCGCCTCCTGCGCTCTGGGCTTCAAAAAACTATTTTTCAGCGCCAGAGATTTGTGAGGCTGTTTTTTTTGCTGAATATGGTGTGAGTCAGTCGCTATGAGCAGTCGCTAACATGCGCTCCCATACAGCGCTGTACTGGTCAAATAGCGACTCCTCACAATGTATTCAACATTACTGAACAGCGACTGAGTCACTATAAAGTAGCGACTCGCGGCCGAGCACTGCGACTACTAGCGGGTGCTCTGAAAATGCCGCTACAGACGCTCATCTGTCGCTACCTGCCGCTATTAATGAATCAGCCTGCAAGTGAAAAAGCAATACTTGTAATAAGCACACTAATAGCTACAATCCTAATCAATTGTGTCTCAATTAATTCATAAATACATATTATAGACACAGGAAACCAATATATGCACAGACACACAGTCCCAAATGAACAATCAATAATTAGAAACCAAAACATGAGCAGCAATCAATGACAAAGAAAGTGCAGTGCAAATTATTCAGGGCAATTACCAGACCATCTCTGTATAGGAGGCAAGGACTGTAGAAAGAAGGAGATGCAAAGGGGGAAGTATATGGCTACACTTTGTAAATTATAGGGAATTTTGCTGTTTTTATTTTGTCCTATGTTTCATGTTGTATTTATTTTATTATACTCCAGTTAGTGTAATTATATTCAATAATGTGGAAAAGAGAGAAAGATGGAGGGAATGTGGAAAAGAGAGAAAGCTGGAGGGAGTTGGAGGGAATGTGGAAAAGAGAGAAAGTTGGAGGGAATGTGGAAAAGAGAGAAAGCTGGAGGGAATGTGGAAAAGAGAGAAAGCTGGAGGGAATGTGGAAAAGAGAGAAAGCTGGAGGGAATGTGGAAAAGAGAGAAAGCTGGAGGGAATGTGGAAAAGAGAGAAAGCTGGAGGGAATGTGGAAAAGAGAGAAAGCTGGAGGGAATGTGGAAAAGAGAGAAAGCTGGAGGGAGTTGGAGGGAATGTGGAAAAGAGAGAAAGCTGGAGGGAATGTGGAAAAGAGAGAAAGCTGGAGGGAGTTGGAGGGAATGTGGAAAAGAGAGAAAGCTGGAGGGAATGTGGAAAAGAGAGAAAGCTGGAGGGAATGTGGAAAAGAGAGAAAGCTGGAGGGAATGTGGAAAAGAGAGAAAGCTGGAGGGAATGTGGAAAAGAGAGAAAGCTGGAGGGAATGTGGAAAAGAGAGAAAGCTGGAGGGAGTTGGAGGGAATGTGGAAAAGAGAGAAAGCTGGAGGGAATGTGGAAAAGATAGAAAGATGGAGGGAATGTGGAAAAGAGAGAAAGCTGGAGGGAGTTGGAGGGAATGTGGAAAAGAGAGAAAGCTGGAGGGAATGTGGAAAAGAGAGAAAGCTGGAGGGAATGTGGAAAAGAGAGAAAGCTGGAGGGAATGTGGAAAAGAGAGAAGGCTGGAGGGAATGTGGAAAAGAGAGAAAGCTGGAGGGAATGTGGAAAAGAGAGAAAGCTGGAGGGAATGTGGAAAAGAGAGAAAGCTGGAGGGAGTTGGAGGGAATGTGGAGTTGGAGGGAATGTGGAAAAGAGAGAAAGATGGAGGGAATGTGGAAAAGAGAGAAAGCTGGAGGGAATGTGGAAAAGAGAGAAAGCTGGAGGGAATGTGGAAAAGAGAGAAAGCTGGAGGGAGTTGGAGGGAATGTGGAGTTGGAGGGAATGTGGAAAAGAGAGAAAGATGGAGGGAATGTGGAAAAGAGAGAAAGCTGGAGGGAATGTGGAAAAGAGAGAAAGCTGGAGGGAATGTGGAAAAGAGAGAAAGCTGGAGGGAGTTGGAGGGAATGTGGAGTTGGAGGGAATGTGGAAAAGAGAGAAAGATGGAGGGAATGTGGAAAAGAGAGAAAGCTGGAGGGAATGTGGAAAAGAGAGAAAGCTGGAGGGAATGTGGAAAAGAGAGAAAGCTGGAGGGAGTTGGAGGGAATGTGGAGTTGGAGGGAATGTGGAAAAGAGAGAAAGATGGAGGGAATGTGGAAAAGAAAAAACATTGGCAACACTTAATATTCGTCCCCAGACAACGTTCTCCTACCTGTAAACATCAAAAGCTTTAGTAGGCTCATAGTTAATGTCCTTCAGAGCTTCTGGTGGCATGTAGGACCACGTCCCGGCAATAGATGGCCCGGCAGATGTGGTCACTCCTATGATTTTAGATAACCCAAAATCTGTGATCTGTAAAAAAAATGAATAAAATGATCAGCACCGAAAAACATTTACAGAGGGAAGCAACCATAGAATAAAAAGAGCAACACAGAGTATTTATAAAATAAAAAACAGCATCAAATAGCATCTACAAGCAAAAAACTGTATTATAGAACGTCTACAAAGATAAAAAAAGAAAACAGTCAAAGAGCAATATATATATATAAACAAATGCATTAAAGAGGACAAAAACCCACCCTGAAGTCTATGAGATTCCAGGACAGGCATACTGCACTAAAGAGGACCAAAACCCACCCTGGAATCTATAAGATTCCAGGACAGGCATACTGCACTAAAGAGGACCAAAACCCACCCTGGAGTCTATGAGATTCCAGGACAGGCATACTGCACTAAAGAGGACCAAAACCCACCTTGGAGTCTATGAGATTCCAGGACAGGCATACTGCACTAAAGAGGACCAAAACCCACCTTGGAGTCTATGAGATTCCAGGACAGGCATACTGCACTAAAGAGGACCAAAACCCACCCTGGAGTCTATGAGATTCCAGGACAGGCATACTGCACTAAAGAGGACCAAAACCCACCCTGGAGTCTGTGAGATTCCAGGACAGGCATACTGCACTAAAGAGGACCAAAACCCACCCTGGAGTCTGTGAGATTCCAGGACAGGCATACTGCACTAAAGAAGACCAAAACCCACCCTGGAGTCTGTGAGATTCCAGGACAGGCATACTACACTGAAGAGGACCAAAACCCACCCTGGAGTCTGTGAGATTCCAGGACAGGCATACTGCACTGAAGAGGACCAAAACCCACCCTGGAGTCTGTGAGATTCCAGGACAGGCATACTGCACTAAAGAGGACCAAAACCCACCTTGAAGTCTATGAGATTCCAGGACAGGCATACTGCACTAAAGAGGACCAAAACCCACCCTGGAGTCTATGAGATTCCAGGACAGGCATACTGCACTAAAGAGGACCAAAACCCACCCTGGAGTCTATGAGATTCCAGGACAAGCATACTGTACTAAAGAGGACCAAAACCCACCTTGGAGTCTATGAGATTCCAGGACAGGCATACTGCACTAAAGAGGACCAAAACCCACCCTGGAGTCTATGAGATTCCAGGACAGGCATACTGCACTAAAGAGGACCAAAACCCACCCTGGAGCCAATAATTCACCTTTGCGGGCAGCGGCCGCACCCCTTATATCCCTTTAGCAGGGCGCGTGCCTGCACCAGGCATTTGTGAATGCTCGGGCACGCTCCCTGTTAGAGGGTAGCGTGGGATGAGGGCAGCTCACTCCAATCTGCTTGCATTAGACAAGCTCCTGGACAAAGGGGCTCAGGCGGATCCGAGAGCGCTGATTGGACGAGCGGCTGCGCATCGTAGAACCTGGAAGTTGCGTTTGTTCGGGTGACCAGGAGGGTTTACACAGAAGGTCTCTCCTGATCGGGGTGCCCTGGGGGCAAGGACCAAAACCCAGGATAGTTAAAACGCTGTGTTTCGCTCCACTTTAAAGGGATAGTCCAGGCACTTACCGCACACAGGCTTTATCCCACATATTTAGCACTGCCAGCTCCACTGCAGACCGTGCATACTCACCTAGCCCTGAGTATTTGGCAATGATTTGGAATTGAGCCTGCAGGCTGGCAACCAAGACTTTAGAGAACATCTACAATACTACTTTCAATTATTATTGTGTATTTATATAGCGCCATCAATATCCGTAGTGCTATACAAGGTATGATTAAAGACAAGATAAAACATATAGTAAAGGGAACAATACAAAATGAGATGCCATGAGGTTCAAACAAGTGTTGTGAGTACATGAGACAGTAGGAAAGAAATATAAAAAAATATCAAAAATATGAAGAAACAGTATCAAATCGGATGTGCGAAAAAAAAAACTGCATCAAAGAGTGGTTATAACAATATAAAAAAACAGCATAAAAAAACAGCATAAGCAAAATAAAAAAAGAGCAACTACAAAAAGAATAAAAAGAATATGTACACAAATAGGAAAAAACTGCATAAGGGCATCTACAAAAAATACCGTAACATCAAAAATAAAAATAAAAAACAAAAAGGTAGATAGGGAAATAGCTGTGCACAGATCATTTGTGTATAATGCTATGTACCTGTTACTAGTGTACAGTAGTATATGTACGCGGGGAGGCCGATTCATTAATAGCGACAGTTGAGCGACTGTAGCGGCATTTTCAGAGCGCCCGCTGGTAGTCGCTGTGCTTGGCCGTTGTTCGGTAGTTGATAGCGACTCGTCGGTTTGCCGTAATGTTGAATATTGGGTGAGGAGTCTATTTGACAGGTTCCGCGCTGTATGGGAGCGCATGATAGCGACTGGTCAGAGCGACCGGCTCCCACCATATTCATTAACAAATCACGCTCAAAAAATTCAAGCGCTGTGAAATGCATGTTTAAACCCCAGAGCGCTGGAGGCGATGTGTTAAAAGTAGTTTTTTAACCCCCAAACAACCATATTTTTGGAAACCCAAAAAAAAATTTTTAAATAATTTTGTAATATGAATACAATAATATCAGACCTGTAATATCAATTCTGTACATTTTTTTCTTCTTTTTTTACCTTAAAAAAATTATCTAAAATGGCAGAAGTGGTCACAGAATTTTTCACATTTAAAAAAAAAAAAAAAAAAAAAACATTAATAACAATAAATTATTAATATTTAAAGATTGTTCCATTGAAATGCATTGGAGAGCGCCAGGTAGCGAGAGGTCATACCTGTCGCTGTTCAAGGTCGGACGCTGGTGCTGTGGGCTGAGGCTGGAATATTGATGAATGAGTCGCTATATGGCGCTATCTCGTCGCTAAGCAGGATCGGCTTGATAAATGTGTGATTGTGGTGGGGAGCCGGCGTTCTCGTGGCGGGGCCCGTCATTACCGGCCGCTCACCAGTCGCTACCTGTCGCTATTCCTTCATAAATAAGGGCCTAAGTAACGTATCCTGACTTTAGACTAGTGGTTAGGACCAAGTGGTTCATCAAAACATCTTAAAATAGGTCACCTCTTCTTTGTCCATGCCATCTCATGTATCATACGACTCACCTGAACTTCAAAGTGCTTATTCAATAGCACATTGGAAGGTTTTAGATCCCGGTGAATTATAGGAGGATCCAGACTGTGAAGATAGTTCATTCCAA
Source organism: Gastrophryne carolinensis (assembly GCA_027917425.1). NCBI lineage: Eukaryota > Metazoa > Chordata > Amphibia > Anura > Microhylidae > Gastrophryne > Gastrophryne carolinensis. The sequence goes on from CM051244.1 coordinate 139,807,935, forward strand.
GGACCACTTGATGGAGAATTTGGAACCTCATAGGCCATGGGACATCTGGGATCTCATCAAACAGGGAGCGCAGTGATCCATAAGGCATGTACTCCATAACCAGTCCATATTGTAAGAGGTTGTCCGGGTTTTGATACAGTCCCAGGAGGCGGAGCACATGGGGATTGCTGGCTTTCTGCATCACGTCTCGTTCCTTCATTAGATTCTTCATCAGTTTCTTCAGGTGGGAACTGAAACAGAAGACATCCAACCAAACTCAGTTATTTATACAGCACAACTTTCTATCACAATGATATTTTAAAGCACGAGTGTCAAACTCAAGGCCCAATGGCTGGATGCGGCCCTCCGAGCCCTTTTTGTGGCCCTCTGAAAGGCGTCAGATGGCGGCAGCTGGGTGTTACCCCTTCTTGCTGGCTTGGTCACTCCTAGGTGGCGTTCCACTGTGAAGCACAGTTCTTCCTCCAATTGCCTAAAAAGCTGTTGAGCACCTCTGGGGAGTAGTGTCTGCAACTGTTCTGTGTATCACCATACAAGGCAAGGGGGCACCTAACCCTCCCAACAGCTGCAGGGGTTATTGCCAGCTCAGGTAGGGTGTGAAAAAGTGATGGTAGGGGTGGACTGGGCAAAATAATTCAGCGTATGAAACTGTCCTTGGCAAAATAATAATAATTCTGCCCTGGGCAAAAAAAAACTGTGGCTGTCCTGGGAAAAAGACTAATTCTGTGGCTGTCCTGGGCAAATTAATTCAGTGGCTCTCCTGGGAAAAAGACTAATTCTGTGGCTGTCCTGGGCAAATGAATTCAGTGGCTCTCCTGGGAAAAAGACTAATTCTGTGGCTGTCCTGGGCAAATTAATTCAGTGGCTCTCCTGGGGAAAAAACTAATTCTGTGGCTGTCCTGGGGAAAAAGACTAAGAGGCCGATTCATTAATAGCGCCAGGGACCGACAGATGAGCGCCAGTAGCGTTATTTTCACAGCGCACGCTAGTATTCGCTGTGCTTGGCCGTTGGTGTGCGGTAATGTTGAAAACGGGGTTAGGAGTCGCTGTTTGACAGATTCCGCGCTGTATGGGAGCGCATGACAGCGAATGGCCATAGCGAACGCCTCCCAGCATATTCATTAACAAATCACGCTCAAAAAATTCTTGTGCTGTAAAATGCTTGTTTAAACCCCAGAGCGCTGGCAGCGATGGGTTAAAAGTAGTTTTTTAACCCCCAAACAACCATATTTTTTGAAAAAAAAAAAACATGTTTTTACAAACATTTTGTAATATGAATACCTTAATATCAGACCTGTAATATCAATTCTGCACAAATTTTTTTTATTTTTTTTTTAACTTAAAAAATATATCTAACATTGCAGAAGTGGTCACAGAATTTTTGCCAAAAAAAAAAAACATTAATAGCAATTAATTGAGAACATTTAAAGATTGCTCCATTGAAATGCATTGGAGAGCGCCAGGTAGCGAGAGGTCATACCTGTCGCTGTTCAAGGTCGCTCGCTGGCGCTGTGGGGTGAGGCTGGAATAATGATGAATGATTCGCTATCTGGCGCTCTGTCAGTCGCTAAGCAGGATCGGCATGATAAATGTGTGATTGCGGAGGGGAGCCGGCGTTCTCGTGGCGGTGAGCGTCATTACCGTTCGCTCACCATTCGCTACCTGGCGCTATCCCTTGTTAAATAAGGGCCTAATTCTGTGGCTGTCCTGGACAAATTAATTCAGTGGCTGTCCTGGAAAAAAGACTAATTCTGTGGTTGTCCTGGGTAAATTAATTCAGTGACTGTCCTGGAAAAAGACTAATTCTGTGGCTGACCTGGGCAAATTAATTCAGTGGCTCTCCTGGGGAAAAAACTAATTATGTGGTTGTCTTGGGCAAATTAATTCAGTGGCTCTCCTGGGGAAAAAACTAATTCTGTGGTTGTCCTGGGCAAATTAATTCAGTGGCTGTCCTGGGGAAAAAAACTAATTCTGTGGCTGACCTGGGCAAATTAATTTAGTGGCTTTTCTGGGGAAAAACTAATTATGTGGCTGTCCTGGGAAAATTACGGTAATTTAGTGGCAGCTCACTATGACTGATGGCGGGGCTTTGCTGTGTCTGAGGGACCCAGGAAGAGACAGCATGACAAGTGAGTGTGTGGTGATCAGCTGGACGCGGGTGTATGTGGATCTAACAATAATTAAACAAAAATCTTGCATGTTTCCCCCAACTGTACATACAGATTGCCAACATTAAAAAATCATCCTACCTGCACCTATTGCGTTTTCTGAGGCTTTTAACATCCAAGATGGCAGCCTGTGGAGTCTCAGGCTGCCTGCATACAGGAAGTTTCTTCTGACTATGCCGCTCTGCATTCTGGGATTGCTGTCCTTTTCCTGACCCCAACTCTGCTCTGTCTGCCCCCTGCTCTTTTCACCCCTTTCCTCTCTTCTCCTCAGCATGTAATGCCTCTGAGGCAAGATGGCGGCACCCGTATCCTAGAGTCCTGAAAAGAGTTGCAGCCCGGTGGGGTGAATAATCAGCTAAAATCTTTAAATAAATTAAATTTACATGCAAGGGAAATCGTCTTTTAAGGGTTAGAGCTTTCCATTAAATGACGCTGAAGGTCCGGTTTAAGTGGAGCATAGCATTCTGACCTGCAGGTGTCATAAACACAGCAGTGGACCTAAAGTAAATGGAGAACTACAAAACATGGCTCATGAAGGACAGTTGATGAGATGACCTGACCCAGATGATTCAGAAACAGCTGCACACCATAGAAACGCGCATAGTGGAAACAAAAGCCCTTCTAGAACAGAACTTCTCCACCTCGGATTTTCAAAAATTTCTGGAGGAGACAAAGGCTAAACTAGAAGATTATAAGATCAGTACTTTGAATATAAAACATCGTAGGGATACGTTGGATTATCAGGAGGATAGGGTGTACATCTGGCCAACTATAAGGCGCCAGTACCGACCCAGGAAGGATCCTCCAGCCTCGGGCACTGATACAGAATCCGGTACTTCCTCTGAAGAAAGAGGAAATCATTTTTAGACAGACGACCCAGGCCCGCCAGACACACAAGAAAACAAGGAAACGAAGAAGCCCCAGGACCTATGCTGACGAGGAGCCAAACCAAACCAGCACAGTGATCACATATCAGGCAGACAACTTACACCTCTGGAGTTACAGGTACTTGAAAACGGGATGGGCTTTGTGCCTATATATGATAGTAATCGTTTAGAAACTGATATCTGCTTACAAAATTTTTTTCGCTCACTGAGAATACGAGCATTTTTTTCAGGGGCCGAACTGGAACCCACTCCAGCTATTCGCACACATTTACCTTCGGGTATCGATTTATCCAATTGCAGAGCAAAAAGCTCTTGGACCCCCCCCCCATCTCCTCCCACAGTGTGGAGACGTTCATACAACTGGTTGAACATGAAATTCAGGATATCCGTTGGGACTCCCCACTTAGAAAAGTTATGTCCAACTTTACCCATAGTGAAAGAATCACCTTAAGAAATGTACAAAATGACCAGTCTCTGGTCATTAAATATGCAGACAAAGGGGGAGCAACAGTCGTAATGAGTGCCGAACAATATCACATGATGGTCATGGCCCAATTAGATGATCTCACAGTTTACAAGAAACTTAGTTGTGATCCCCTCCCAGATATACAGCTGGAAATTAATGAAATCGTTCATTCTGCTGTCGAACATAACATCATTAATACAAAAATACAGAAATATCTTATTAATCAATTTCCATTAACACCTGTCTTTTATGTGCTCCCTAAGATCCATAAAAACGTATCCAACCCACCAGGAAGGCCAATAGTGGCAGGAACTAATTCTGTTTTCCAGCCGATAGCAACGTTCCTTGACCACATACTACAACCAAAGGTAATGCAAACGCGTTCCTTCTTATTAGACACTGGCGATTTTCTGAACAAACTTAACCAGATCGAGTCTATTCCATCAGATACTTTTCTCTGCAGTATGGATGTTACGGCACTATAAACCTCTATTCCACATCAAGATGGTATAAGGTCATTAGCGACACTCTGTCTACTATGGATAGTTCATCTGAATTTAATCTGTTCTGTTTACATCTCCTAGAACTAGTCCTTACAAGAAACTAGTTTAGGTACCGTAATGATTTCTTTCTCCAACTGCAGGGTACGGCAATGGGGTCTAATGTTGCCCCGGCCTACGCCAATCTATACATGGCAGACTTTGAAAATAGACATGTATATACTGATAGAGATTTCCTTTGTCACGTGCTGGCTTGGTTTCATTTTATTGACGATGTTTTTTTTCATTTGGCAGGGCTCCGAGCCAGAACTCCTTTTGTTCAAAGAAAGATTGGATCATAAGATACCCACCATTTCCTTTACTTTGGGCTACAGTCGCACTCAGGTACACTTTCTGGATGTCAAAATTACCAATTCAGTTTCCATCATAGGAGGTTAAAGGAAGGCATGCCCTTTAGTCAATTTATATGCATACGTCGCAATACACATAATGACTAAACTTTCTTGCAACGTGCGGATGAAATGGCTCAGGATTTTCTGGCAACGGGTTACTCTCCAAACACCAGTGAACAGGCGAAGGCTAGAGCCTCTACTAGATCAAGGGAATCTTTGCTTAGACACAAATCACGGGCAGAACAATAACAGTTTCCCGTTCCCCTTATTTATTCTGTACGGTCCCCACAAATTGAACATGTGATCAGGAAACATTGCCACGTTTTGGGTAGTGACAATAAGCTCCCTGACATTTTCACACAACCTCCGTTGATCATTAGAAAAAGGCCCCCTAATCTACGTTCCAGCCTTATTAAGGCTGATTACAAAATATCGGATTGCCAGCGCACTCGAGTGGTACTGACTGGCTAACTTCAAGACAAAGACCACAAGGCATGTATAGCTGTGGTCATTGCAGCCAATGCAACCATGTAATTAAGAACGACACCTTTACTCATCCCCACTCCGGCAAACGCTATAAGATTAGACAGTTCTTTAACTGCTCAAGCACTTATGTCGTTTATTTGATAAAGTGCCCATGTGGCCTTTGTTGTGTGGGCAAGACCCAAAGAGAAATTCGTACCCGCATTTCTGAGCACCGCAGCTGTATTAGGCGCGGTGACATTACTTCATTGATTGCCAGGCATTTTTTGGCGATGGGACATCAAATTAGTCAGCTGAGATTCATGGTAATCGATCAAGTGGAGCCACCCAGGAGAGGTGGTGATCGGAACCAAATATTGTTACAAAGAGAGCTGAAATGGATATACCGACTAGACACTAAGGCCCCTAAAGGGCTCAATGAGGACATTGGTTTCTCACCCTTTTTTTGATAGGTGGTATAGTACTTTTTACCAGCATGTTATAGTGACTATTTCTCTTGTTGTATTGTTATATTGTTCTATTCTTCTTGTTATATTGTTCTATTTCCCTTGTTATATTTCCTAGTGGTTTTATACAATTAGTGACTTTTTTGGGGTTCTCCCGACGCTGGATGATTTGCATAAGTGACTGAGCAATAAGTCACAGGTTAATCATGTTTGGGACATCCTATTGTCCATCATGACTGTTCCTTTAAAACATTCTGACAGGCTGGTGCGGAGCAACTTTTTTCCCCTTTTTCCCCTTTACTTTTTTGCTCTTTATCTTATTTTTAATGAGATTTTCTTATTCAAATATACTCTCTGTTGTTGCAGGCCATATCTATCCAGCGTGGCCAGATCGCAAGCCTCCATATGTTCCCTGATGAAGATCGTCTATTCCCTCGCCTCTTTATTTGTATTTCCATAGTATTGCAATTGTCAATTAAGCTTGTTTGGAGTATTGCATCTGTCAATAAAGCTTGTCTGGAGGCGCCGTGTGTCGCCGCCCCGCGCGCCGCCCCACGTGCCGCCATCTTGATGGTTAGATTACCATGAGATGAACAGCTGGCCGGGACTACGATGCACGGAAGTGACGTCAGCGCGCACCTGATTGGCTGCGTGCCGCTGTACACTGATTGGCCGGCCGGGGAACTAGGAAGTATATCTGAGGTGATTTTGCGGTACTCAGATATTGCTCAGGTGACGAAGGGGCTTCACTGCTCCGAAACGTTCTCTATTTGAGCGATCATTCCACCTTGTCATAACGTACACATTGCTTGTTTATTCACCTGCTTATATGTGAGTTTGTCTGATTGGCTTTACATTTGAATATGTGTATTAGACTGTATGCCACAAAGATTCTTTTGACACCATCATTTGACTTTTATATGCTTGACATGCTGGTGCACAGCACTTGAACCCCAGGGGACACATAATTTCATTATTGATCTGTATGGAATTTTCTTTTACAACTGTTCTTTAGTTCATTTCTATTTGTGTCCACCAGGGGGCAGTGTTGTTCCCTTTGAAATTATCAAGCAGCTTGTTGATTTTACATTCTGTAATGCTATATATGTGGCACATTAATGCAATTTTTGTGAGTGGCTACAGATGAAACAGTGTTATCCTCTTCTTGTATCATTTGGCTTTGACAAATTACTATTGTTGTATATATTCTGTGTGTATAATATAAATTATTCTGGCTTTCTTCATAATCCCTTTGTGGTGTGCGTTCCTGCCTTTGGATTTGTCTAATTGTTTGACCCTGGGTAGAGGGTCTCAGGCACAGCACCCTACTCATTTATGATTATCAAATTATCTATTGGTGTGCTCCACCCCATCCCCTTTTATTAACATGACCTGACCCAGATCCAACCTTTCAGCTCTCTTCCTGTTAATGGCTGCATTTGTACATGATGTCACGCTCACCTGCAGGGTTTGTAAACACAGCAGTGGACCTAAATTGAGAACTACAGAACATGGGTCATGAAGGACAGTTGATGAGATGACCTGACTAAGATCCCACTGTCCAGCTCTCTTTTTGGTAATAGCTGCATTTGTACAGGAAGGAAAGCTGTCCTACAGGGATTGTAAACACAGCAGTGGACCAAAATGGAGAACTACAGAACATGACTCATGAAGAACAGTGGATGAGATGACCTGATCCAGATCCCACCTTCCAGCTCTCTTCTTGGTAATGTCTGCATTTGAACATGATGCCAAGCTGACCTGCAGGGATTGTAAACACAGCAGTGGACCCAAATGGAGAACTACAGAACTTAGCTCATGAAGGACAGTTGATGAGATGACCTGACCCAGATCCCACCTTCCAGCTCTCTTCTTGGTAATGTCTGCATTTGAACATGATGCCAAGCTGACCTGCAAGGATTGTAAACACAGCAGTGGACCCAAATGGAGAACTACAGAACTTAGCTCATGAAGGACAGTTGATGAGATGACCTGATAGAGATCCCTCCTCCCAGCTCCCTTCTTGGTAATGTTTGCATTTGAACATGATGTCAAGCTGACCTTCAGGGATTGTAAACACAGCAGTGGACCCAAATGGAGAACTACAGAACTTAGCTCATGAAGGACAGTTGATGAGATGACCTGATAGAGATCCCTCCTCCCAGCTCCCTTCTTGGTAATGTTTGCATTTGAACATGATGTCAAGCTGACCTTCAGGGATTGTAAACACAGCAGTGGACCCAAATGGAGAACTACAGAACATATCTCATGAAGGATAGTTGATGAGAAGACCTGACCCAGATCCCACTGTGCAGCTCTCTTCTTGGTAATGGCTGCATTTGTACAGGAAGGCAAGCTGGCCTAATGGGGTTGTAAACACGGTAGTGGACCTACATGTACACATATACAGCAAAGCTCACCTTTAACCAAAATCAAGTTCTGAGTAGTGGAGTATGACCTGACAAATAGATGCCATGACACAGGTTCTGGTTTACAAATGACTGTAGAAATGGCTAATGATGCCAGCCTGAAGAAAGTGTAAACACAGCAGAGACCATTGGAGGAGTTCCCCACTAGCCTCAAGACCTCCTTGTGACAATGAGGCTGCAGTTCTGAAGAGTCCACCCTTAAAGGGTAAGTTCAATTTTGATGAATATTCTTTTGTGTCATAAGGATGTGCTCAAGGTGCTGAGCTAATCTAACATTTTTTATTTCAGCAATGCGCACAAAGTCTGTACATCAAGACAAGCAAAGTGAGTCCTGTACTGACAGAACACTGCTGCTATGGCCCCTGCTGAGATGAGGGAGCTCACTCACCCTTACATTTGCCTAGCAGCAGTGTTCTGTTCAATCTGTTCAATCTAAAGTGAAACAAAACCCACCAGCGGCCGGCCACTGGCTTTTCCCAGGGGCATCCCGAATAAGGATCAGCCAAAAAAACTCACTGTAGCGATAACCTTTATCGCCAGAGGGCTTCCCCACCAGAGACGTCCTTTTCCCAATGGTGAGAGGTGCTGCAGGAATCCCAGAGTCATCCGTGAGGAACCAGGAACAGCCCTTACAAGTGCTAGTGAATTGTAATATAGCGTTTCCCCCAATAAGAGACAGAACTCAGTATTGAGGGTGAAGATAAACTTCCTTTATTAGTGCCACCCTGTGCCTTATATGCAAGTCCCCATGCAAGGGGACCTCCCCCGTGGACCTGATGGAGAACTGCATGACAAACGCACAGACCAATGGGAGCAGGCCACACAATCCCTCAACTCTGCCGGTAACACCATCAGTAGAACAATAGCAGTCTGTAACACAATCATCAATACAATGACAGTCTGTAACGTAATCAATAGCACAATGACAATAGCAGTCTGTAACACAATCAACAATACAATGACAGTCTGTAACGTAATCAATAGCACAATGACATTGTCTGTGACATGCTCAAGAAACTGAAAGTAATGAGTCTATGCAAAAGTCCAAGGGCAGAAACAGGGCCTTTAAAATCCAAAAGGCATAGAGTCTGTCACACTCACCTTGCCAGGCTCCAATAGTGCATGCGTGTGCTCTCATCCAATGAGATCCAATGACATCATTCGGAAAGCAGCTCTCCTTGTTTACAGTGGAGAACACATGCTGCCACATCCCCTGCATCCCCGACATCGTGCACTCGTGCTCCCACCCCAGCCATTCAGATAGCTCCCCATTGATTTGAATGAGAGCCGCCTGCCGAATGACGTAGACACAGTAGGTGGCTTTCATTGGATGGGAGCCCGAACATGTGCCGTTGGAACGTGGCAAGATACGTTCTTCTGGCTTTCTGGGGGCTTTCACACAGCGGGGCATCACGATTTGGGATGCTCTGGGGGGCACAGAACAATAACCGGCAAAGTCAATTTCTGGGGGTTTGTAACGCTTTAAGACATCATTTTGCCACACAAAAATATACACTTTCAAAAATTCGATTGAAAGTGGACTTATCCTTTAAAGCGGACCAAAACCCACATTTTTAACTAGTATAGAATTGCTCCTCCCATGAAGAGCACCATTTGCCAATTTTCCACTGCTTCTGCTTAAAGTGGACCAAAACCCAGGATTTTGACTATCCAGGGTTTTGGTCATTTCCCCGCTGTGTGAACCCCCCCCTAGATCGCTGCAGCCTACTCACCTCTCCCCGGTCCCATGGCGCGTCTAAGAGTAGCTCTGACGGTCGCATCCTCCGCTTCTCCCTAGCAGTGCGCCTGCCCGCGCCAGGCTTTTGTGAATGGCCGGCGGGGCACGCTCCCTGTTAGAGGGAGGCGGAGGATGCAGCCGCCAGAGCCGCTGCTCTTAGATGCGCCATGGGACCGGGAAGAGGCGGGAAGTCAGTTCGGGCGTCCTTGGCGGTTTCACACACCCAGGGAAAAGGACCAAAACCCAGGATAGTCAAAACTTTTAACTATGCTGGGTTTTGGTCCACTTTAACTCTAATCCCAAATAATGGCGTCTGTTTTAGCTGTAAAGCTCCGCCTCCTTCATTCATTGCCACTGCTGTGGCAATGCAATATTACAGAGAGGGACAACAACAAAAAAACTGCTGGACAATTCGAAAAATCTGAAAATATCTATTTTTAGCTCTACACTCTAAGAAGGAAGTATAGGCAGGGGCTCTAGCTAAATCTATTTCACAAGTCCAGTGAGTTTTGGTCCACTTTAAATACAGAACCCCTTGCATTTCTTGCTATTGCTTTTTGCATGGCATTTATATCATATACATAACACTCATTTTCTGGTCCCATGTTGTTTCACCAATTGTTATTTATTGGTATTTGTATTATTATTATTATAATGCTTTTAGCAATTTTAGTAAGATATGTATTAGTGAGTGGATTACAGTTTATAAAGGATGTTGTTTATCTTGCACTACTCAGAAATACACTATTTATGGGGTATTGCTTTTTTGTGTGGTGATATCGTTTGGAGCTTTTTCTTCACTTTTCACTTTTTATATGTTATATATATTATTGTATAATGAAATGCCACATGCTGTCTCTGTGGGTTTGTTAGCTCATTCTATGGGGTTTATTCATCAAGGGATAGCGCCAGGTAGCGCCTCGTAGCGGCAGGCAGTGTCTGGTGAACGCTGGGCGCTGTACGCAAAACCACTTTTATGAAGGCGATTCTGGTGAGCGACTCTAACAGCGCCATGTAGCGTCCGATTCATCATTACAGGCAGCTCAGCGTATAGCGCCAGAGCTCTAGCTTCCAGACCGCCAGGTATAACCTGTTGCTACCTGTCGCTCTCCCATTCATTTCAATGGACGTTCCTTTTCTTCTTTTTAAACAGGGTTTTTTGTTTTTATTTTTTTTCTCTCAAATAATTGTGTCACCTCTCCTGGCCTAGAAAAAAAGTCATTTTAGAAAACTTTTTCGATTTTTTAGGCAGAATTGTCATTGCAGGTCTGTCATTAAAGTATTAATGTCACAATGTTATAACAATGTCATTCCATGTGTTTTCGCTTTGTTACTGGTGGATATGTGTTCAAAAAACAGACTTTAATCACACAGTGTCTGCCGCTCTATGCTATCGTGACCAGATCCAGAGCGCCTACGCTCTGTGTATCTGTTGTTGAATATGGTGTCGCTGTGTGGAGTCGCTGTGAGTCGGTCGCAATGAGCTGGCGCTACCTTTCGCTCCTTGCAACGCTGTACTGGTGTTAGAACGCCCAACATACATCTCATTCATCAATGCTGGCCAGGTTACTACAGCGAATAAGGTGCTCAGTTACAGTGCCCGATAGCCGATCACAGCTTATACTAGCGGCCGCTCTTAGCGCGTCTCTACAGATGCTCATCTGCCAATAGCCGGCGCTAGTCATGAATCAACCTGTATATAGACTATCAAGTCTATCTAGAGTGTGGAAATGGAATCCATAGGTAAGGTTTGAGATACTACAGTGTACAGTTTGGGGAGTAGATTGTAAGCTGTGTTGCCAAACCTTTGGCTGCAACTTTTATGTAGCACAGAATGGAAATGTGGAGGGGAAGTTGTATGAAAGAAAAAAGTGCCTTCAGCAGCTTTGTAATAAGAGCAGCAGACGTTCTTTCCCAACTGTTTCTCAACGCTTGCTGAACCAATCAGCAGTTTGCTCCATTACCGAAAGTGAAAGTTCCTCATTTGACTCATACGTACCTCATACAGGAATGTCCACAGTTCCCAGAAGTTGGTAGGAGGAGGGGTGGGAGGCTCTGTCTGCCATTGCCTGCTTACAGTCTAGTGACTGGTCTAGACTGGATCTAGGGAGTGTAATATAAAGAGAGCCTGCCATTGCCTACTTCCAAGTCCTTAAAGTGGACCAACACCCAGGGGGGGGATCGGCCCGGGCGGTCCGGGCCGATCAGATCCCTCCCCGCGGGGCATCCGAAATCGGGATGTCCCGCGGGGTGAAACCCCCCCAGGAAGCCCACAAGCCTTACCTTCTCCCCGTTCCAGCGCGGGCTGCTGCCGCCTCCCGCGCGTCCCTCTAGCAGGGCGCTCCCTGTAAGAGTGACGCATGGGAGGTGACGGCGGGTGCGCTCGCTTGTCTGTCGGCGGTTATTCACTGGAGCGGTCACGTGGGTGCGGGGTCAGGTGAGTTTTCGGGGCTTTCTGGGGGGCTTCACACAGCGGGGGCACCCCCGATCGAAGTGGACCAAAACCCAGGATAGTCAAAATCCTGGGTGTTGGTCCACTTTAACCCCTTTGCGCCACCTGACCTACCAAAGGTGTGGCTAGGCTTTCTGGCCCCTGGGGTAAAGATCCAAAATGGCACCTCCCACCTGTGCTCAGGGCCCCCTGACCTGCTGCACCCTGGGGGCACATGCCCCCCCCCCAGCTACAGCCTTGGACCCTACTACCTACTTTCACTTACAGGACCAGGAATACTATGGTCAGTTTAATTTACCCTTATTGTTATGCCTGTTTAATTTCCATTTGTGCCAATGTACTGTCTGAAGATCTAATGAGCAGGTATGCTTGGCGCCAGCACAGTGCAAACCTGGCCAATTGCCAGGGCCCCTGGCATCTCCAGGGGCCTACTCAGTGTAAAATATCATTATTTGTGATATTTCCTTCCCTTGTTTTCCTTAACAAGGACTGTTTTGGGCCATCCAGAATCTGATCTCAGCTATAGTAATTTAAGCAAAGTATTGCCCGAAACCAAAAATCGATAAATGGATTTAATATAAATAGAGCTGATTACAGTACAGGAATATAATATGAATGGTATAAATATGATATGAAGTTGCAAGCAGAAATGTAAGCAGTGTCCATAGGAAAATGCAGCAGACTAATCAAACTAGGGTCTTTGTCTCTCTCGCCCAACCCCCACCATACTGCCATGTGGCGATCTCTTACATGTTGTCTGTTCAGAGACCCAAAGCAAAGAGACCCAAGAGAAGAGAAGAAAAGAGTGACCCCTTCCCCCACATTCTCCTCCTTAAATGTTATTCCTAAATCTCTCCACCTCCAACTGTCCTCCTATTACAAAGAAGCAGTCATGTAGTACAAACATATGGTTTCAGTTAAATAGTTGAAGTAAAAGTAATAACATTACTGTGCATATATACATATATACACATACACACACATATATATATATATATATATATATATATATATATATATATATATATATACATACACATACAATGAACATTGAGGCAATTCACCAAAATCAACCCTATATTATATTATATGTGCATCAGCCAGCCCTGGATCAGAATCATAATAACCAGGTAAAAATCCACAGACTCCATTCATCCAAGTTACC